>OX387426.1:13726477-14064112 GCA_947563755.1 Lochmaea crataegi
TTTGCTATGGGATTAATGAAAAAATTAAAACGTCTTTCTTGAAATAAATGTAGACAATTACTACCGATGTTTTTTGCGGTAACATTCTCGATTCTTTCTTCAAACGTTTGATCCACCAAAGTGAGATTATCGTAAAAAATGTTGTACGAAAATATTTTCGTTAAAGGTTTCATGAAGTTATTCCTTGTAGCTAATATTGTTAAATTCGACGTGTTATTTTCTACTTTATAAATATCATAGTTGAAGTTCGGAGTTAACGGTTCGATTTTTAATTTTTCCAAGATACTGTTAGGAGTCATCAACACCGGTGCATATTTTTTATTGAACTTAGTTCTTATACAATTCAGTTTATACGACGTTTCGTTGCAATGTTTCTCAACGAAGTTTTCGATGTTTTTCGAGAACGATAAAATAGATTTAGCTGTCGATAAAAATAACGGAGACGGAAGTATGTTTTCGGTCGTTTTGAACTTTATTGTTGCTGGATGGTAAGGTGGTATGATGACGAAACTGCCTTCCGGCAAACCTGAAAAACACAATAATGTTTTAAAATACGAACATTGGTCTTCAAAATTTATAGGAACGTCTTTGAGAGAAAGAGAAATCTGGTAAATGCCGTATACATTGGTTACACGAGCAATAAGTTTGCCAAGAGTCAGTAAGAATTAATGTGAATACAAATGAATAAAATGTTATTTTATTTGTCTAACCTTCAGGTACAGATTCATCAAGAGGAACAAACAAGACGTTGATGTTTTCTGCATCTTCCAAAAATTCTTGTGACTTTACAAATTGCTCGATCTGTTCTACATTTCCAAAAAATATGACTGGGTTGGTGCTGTTGAGTCCTATTAGACAGCTACTCCTGTAACAAATAAACGAAATTTGCTTCCGTTCTGCTTGAGTAGACGATAAGTTGGAGGCGGCCAAATAGATATTTACAGCTTCTCCAACTTATTAATTAATCAATCAAATGATACTGAAGTAGCAAATACGACTACAATAGATTCATTTATTTTTATGGTGTTAGCAAGATTAGTATACGTAGGCATTCACCAGTTAATTAGAGCTGTAAATCTACAAAATTGATCATGTAGGTACATAGAAGACACGAAGTTTCTGTAATGGAAATATACAGCATGGGAAATGGTACAAAGTTTTAGTTCAGGTGCTTGTTCTGTTGAGCACAACCCAAATGAACGAATCCTTTTACTGAATATTGCTGCAGAAATCTTATATATCTTTCTGTTGAATATTTTTCAGAAAAGAAAGTTCCAACTCAAATATATTATTCCTTTAAGGAATATAAATGAAAAATAAAACTAGAAGACTCATGCGCAGATACTCTCAGCGAACGATTTTCATACACTACGCATGAGTCGTCCAGTTTCCAACCGTTTGTGATTGCACTACGAACAAATCTATTGTCTCAGAATAACCCACTCACATAGAAGCTACACCTTTGCTCTTATTAAAAACAGCCTCTAATATTAGGGGCTGTCATTCGTTGCTTATGGTTGTTATATGAAAAGTAGAAGTATGTCTAGAGTCAGACCTAGATTCTTGACTTCTTCTCTCCATTCAACCTCGCTTCCATCAAGTTTAACGGTTTTGAGGTAAAGTCTTTTCTTAATGATGGCTATTGAGTTGATTTTGATGGGCTTGATGATTAGTCCCACCTGTCCACACCAGCTATTCGTATAGTTCAATCCTCTTTGTACGATGTCACAAGAGTATTCTCGAATTTTCCACTGGCAGGATATTCCTAGGTCAGTCAAACGACACAGGAGTTCGTCAACAACGGTCAGACTCCACATTAATGGGGATGCTACTTCTCCTTTTGGACATCCTCTAGTTTCGCAGATGGAGACGATGTCTTTATTCGTCCTCGTCTCTATTACTCTAGCAGTTCCGACATCCATTCGGATGTTGTGCTGTCTACACTCCTTCTATTTAATGATTTATTGTCAGCCTCATGTGGAGATAAAAGCTCCTTAAGCTCCTTCTTTGTCAAAAACGCACATACTACAGTTTCCGTCAGTTGTACCAGTGCAGGTAATGGAAAGATCAATCCATAAGATTCGATATTGAACAATATACCGTTATACTTTTCTGGATAATGTTAAGGTAACAAACGAACCATACTGTTTCATTCAAAATGAGGTTGTTCTTTTTTGATCCAATATTAATGAACGTTAAAAATAATTTCAGATGCCATTTTCGCGAAGTTGTTTTAATTTCCAATCAAAAATAGGACATCCTGTATTTAAAAGAATATCTTTCTTGCAAAAATTTATACTAGCAATTGAACAAGGATAATTTAATTTCCTATGTAATTTCCTATGAATACCTTTTCACGATCATCTTGGATTTTCTAATTCAACTTAATATATTGTTACGCCAATCAAAAATATTAATGAAATATTCATATACTCGTATTTCTTGTTTTGCGTAGTAATAGGTAGCTTATTCATTAATTTTTATTTATAAAATTAATGCGCATAATATTATAAAACTGTTAGCAACTTTGTAAAGAAACAATATCATGTATTGAAATAAATATCTAGAATATCTAGTTGTATTCATAATATGAGTACCGGAAAAAAACAATTTAACGCATGAAATATGAATACATCAACTTGTTTGGTGTTTGGTGAAAAAATTACACGAAATGAAGGTATACATACAAGTAACATATCTAGAAAAGTCTATCGAACCAAAAACTTTTATCGAGGCTATACATATAATCGATAAAGTCAATTTTGGCAGATTTAAGCACAATTGAAATTCAGTTTTTCCACTGTACCGGCTAGATATCAAGAAACGAAAAGACCCGATATCAAGGAACAAATGGACCAGATATCAAGGAAAAAATGGACAAGATATCGAGGAACAAATGAACAAGATATCAAGAAGCAAATGGACAATAGTTAAAGGAACAAATAGACCAGATATCAAGGAATAAATGGACAAGATATCTAGGAACAAAAGGACCAGATATCAAGGAACAAATGGACGATATATCAAGGAAGAAATGGACCAGATATCAAGGAACAAATGGACGAGATTTCAAGGAAGAAATGGACAATATATCAAGAAACAAATAGACCAGATATCAAGGAACAAATGGACAAGATATCTAGGAACAAATGGACCAGATATCAAGGAAAAAATGGACAAGATATCGAGGAACAAATGAACAAGATATCAAGAAGCAAATGGACAATAGTTAAAGGAACAAATAGACCAGATATCAAGGAATAAATGGACAAGATATCTAGGAACAAAAGGACCAGATATCAAGGAACAAATGGACGATATATCAAGGAAGAAATGGACCAGATATCAAGGAACAAATGGACGAGATTTCAAGGAAGAAATGGACAATATATCAAGAAACAAATAGACCAGATATCAAGGAACAAATGGACAAGATATCAAGCAACAAAAGGACCAGATATCAAGGAACAAATGGTCGAGATATCAAGGAACAAATGGACAAGATATCAAGGAACAAATAGACCAGATATCAAGGAACAAATGGACAGAATATCAAGCAACAAAAGGACCAGATATAAAGGAACAAATGGACTATATATCAAGGAACAAATAGACCAGATATCAAGGAATAAATGGACCAGATATCAAGGAATAAATGGACCAGATATCAAGGAAGAAATGGACAAGATATCAAAAACAAATGGGCCAGATATCAAGGAACAAATGGACGAGATATCAAGGAACAAATGGACGAGATATCATGGAAGAAATGGACAATATAACAAGAAACAAATAGACCAGATATCAAGGAAGAAATGGACAAGATATCAAGCAACAAAAGGACCAAATATAAAGAAACAAATGAACGAGATATCAAGGAACAAATGGACAAGATATCAAGGAACAAATAGACCAGATATCAAGGAACAAATGGACAAGATATCAAGCAACAAAAGGACCAAACATCAAGGAAGAAATGGACAAGATATCAAAAACAAATGGGCCAGATATCAAGGAACAAATGGACGAGATATCAAGGAACAAATGGACAATATATCAAGGAACAAATGGACCAGATATCAAGGAATAAATGGACGAGATATCAAGGAACAAATGGACAATATATCAAGGAACAAGTAGACCAGATATCAAAGAACAAATGGACAAGATATCAAGCAACAAAAGGACCAGATATCAAGGAACAAACGGACCAAATATCAAGAAAAGGATGGACAAAATATCAAGGATCAAATGTACCAGATATCAAGGAATAAATGGACCAGATATCAAGGAACAAATAGACAAAATATCAAGGAAAAAATGGACAAGATATCAAGCAACAAAAGGACCAGATATAAAGGAACAAATGGACAAGATATCAAGGTACAAATGGACCAGATATCAAGGAACAAATGGACCAGATATCAAGGAACAAATGAACGAGATATCAAGGAACAAATGGACAAGATATCAAGGAACAAATAGACCAGATATCAAGGAACAAATGGACAATATATCAAGAAACAAAAGGACCAAACATCAAAGAAGAAATGGACAAGATATCAAAAACAAATGGGCCAGATATCAAGGAACAAATGGACGAGATATCAAGGAACAAATGGACAATATATCAAGGAACAAATAGACCAGATATCAAGGAATAAATGGACAAGATATCAAGGAACAAATGGACAAGATATCAAGGAACAAAAGGAAAATATATCAATAAAATAGACCAGATATCGAGGAACAAATGGACAAGATATCAAGGAACAAATTTACAATATATCAAGGAACAAATGGACAAGAAATCAAGGAACAAATGGACAAAATATCAAGGAACAAATGGACGAGATATCAGGGAACAAATGAACAAGATATTAAGAATCAAAAGGACCAGATATCAAGGAACAAATAGACAAGATATCAAGGAACAAATGGACATGATATCAAGGAACAAAAGGACCAGATATCAAGGAATAAATGGAGAATATATCAAGGAACAAATGGACCAGATATCAAGGAACAAGTGGACAAGATATCAAGGAACAAATGGACAAGATATCAAGGAACAAAAGGAAAATATATCAATAAAATAGACCAGATATCGAGGAACAAATGGACAAGATATCAAGGAACAAATTTACAATATATCAAGGAACAAATGGACAAGAAATCAAGGAACAAATGGACGAGATATCAGGGAACAAATGGACAAGATATCAAGGAACAAATCGACAAGATATCAAGGAACAAATGGACAAGATATCAAGGAACAAATTTACAATATATCAAGGAACAAATGGACAAGATATCAAGGAACAAATGAACCAGATATCAAGGAAAAAATGGACGAGATATCAAGGAACAAATGGATAAGATATCAAGGAACAAAATAACCAGATATCAAGGAACAAAAGGACCAGATATCAATGAACAAAAATACCAGATATCAAGGAACAAATGGACGAGATATCAAGGAATAAATGGACAAGATATCAAGGAACAAATGGACAAGATATCAAGGAACAAATGGACAAGATATCAAGGAATAAATGGACAAGATACCAAGAAACAAATGGACAATATATCAAGGAACAAATGGACCAGATATCAAGGAACAGATGAAGCGATAGGGGGAAGTTAGTAGAAAGGTTATGGCAACACTGTTTTTTTTGAAATTTGCATGATATAATTAACATTAACTATTTTAAAATGGGAAAATCCATCATTGCGTAATATTAAAGTGAATTATTAGATTCGCTGATAAAAGTAAGACCATATTTAGTAAACACAATACACTGGGCATACAAATTTGTTAAAACTATTAACGATGACCGAATTGTGTTATAAATTGCTTTCATATCCACCGTATTTACCAGATTAGGTAGCCTACGACTATTCTGCTGTGAACTGGTCACTTTTTAAATACTCGTAGGATAAAGTGTATCGAACTGGAAGGTCAATTTGTAGAAAGGAAAATGTAAATATGCTCGAAAAGACTTTTTATCCAAAATCTATTGCAGAAGTTAAAGTACCTTTATGTCTCCCTTGTCGCCGTTTCCCTTTGATTAGGAATATTCCGGCATATGCAAATCAAAGGAAAAAGTCGGCAAGGGAGACGTACACGTGTTTAAGCTTTTGTAATAAATTTTGGATAAACTAAAGAAAGATGCCGGCATGAGACTTTTCTCAAGCGGAGTTCGACCCATATATGCTTGTGTTGCACTAGGTTTGCTAGAAGAAGCTTTGGGGTGCCACTACCTTTTAGACATTGAAGAAAGAATGAAAATAAAATATAAATAAGGTAAAAAAGGTAGAAACACCTTGTATAGAATTTAAGTTAAGATACCAGACCGGACTCGTTTCCCTACAACTATCCGCGTGGATATGAAATTCAAACATCAATTTTATTTTGCCAGGATGTGAAAAGACAAAGAAATGAGGCATGTACTTTTTTGGTACTTTGCATGGAATTTCCTCCTTGAAGTGTGGGCAGAGAAGTAGACCTGGATGTTTCCCAGTGATGTTAAGAGTCTATTCTGTAGGTATCTTTGGAAGGCAACATAGAAGTATCCTAGGAGGCGTCCTTGGGGTATTCTAGAAGCTCTGTTTACCACCGCAATTTAAGAAGAAAGATAAAAAAGATAAGAAAATATGGACAATCAGAAAAATTATTCTTTTTCTAAATTGGAGGCAGCCGTTGGCCGATGACAATTGTCTTATGGTCAGGGTTGGGGACTTGGAAGTGGCTAATGACACGTCGAGCGCAAGCCAAGATAATCATAACGGAGTCCGGAACACATTTAGGCAGAATCTATCATTGATTAGCAATAGTGTATAAATCAACGTATCTCATTGGTAGTTGCACCACCATTACAATGTGCTAAGCGAAAATACTTTGAATACTGAAGCTCCTATTCAAACACCATTTTCTTCCAATGGTGTTCATATATGGTGTGCAGCTTAAAGCTTCACATTCAATATTAACAGAATTAACCATAAAATATAAATAAATAATACAATGTGTACTTAGATATATCGCATATATTGATAAATTCGTTATTTGTGCCGTAAATGAAATTAAAAAAAAGTTTCAATGAGTGGGTAGGAGAAAAAAATCATATGTATTACACAGGAGTAAAGTGCCTCTTCCTCCCATGGGTAAATAAACTATGTACATCCTGCGGGAGGAAAAGTGGCACTTTCCTCTATAGTAATACAAATAGCTATTTCCTTACAATACAAAAATGAATACTTCTTAACAGTTAATTTAAAAAAAAAGTTTCGTTAAAAATGTCATTGTTTACGAACGATTTCCGGAAAAAATTGTTTCTTTATTTAAATATTCTATACTTACTCATAAATAATACATTCTTTAACACAAACAAACGCAGACTTTGAAAGTTTATAAAATTCACTAACAACACCTTGTTCAGGTGCTAAAATTGTCACATTATCAACCCAACCTAAGACACTCAATAATTTAATTGTGGCCTTAATTAAAAAATTATACTGCGTCGAAATAGTTATAGTCCGTAGATCTAACAGATCATCGAATTTTAAGAACTTTTCATTTAATTTTTTCTCAGTAATAATTCCCAGGTAGTAAGTTTCATTTTGATTATATAAATCGAACACGGTTTTGAAGTAATCATTCGTAGTGCACGTTTCGAACACTTTAAGTCCAATCTTCATCGGTATCAAATATTCCAGAAAGTTGATTCTTTCGGTAGTCCATATCGCCGTCGACACTATAGATTGTTTTCTGTAAGGAACCACTTCACTGTAATTTCTACAATTCTCTAGTATAATAGCAATTGCTGGATCCCCTTCCACCTCTAACACCGGTAAAACAGCTTCAGTTTTCGCGAAAATTAAAAGAACGACAATCAACCCGAGAAACATATTTGCGCGTCATAAACACTGTGACCGAGAGTAGTGATATAATAAAAAATTTAGTTTCCTCTTCAAGCTTCAGTGCATCATTATTTTCAGACAAAACATTTTTTTTGTTTGAAGGACTGCCTCGTGCAGCGCGTTGCTTTATTCTGGCTAAAATACACACGACGTTTTACCCTAGTTCGTGAGTCAGTATATTGCTAGGAAACAATCAATACAAATATTTAGAAAAGTACAGGTACTAAGATGTGTATGGAAATAGAAACAGATCGATTTTGCTGAATTCCGAATTCATTTTATGGGAATTAAAACCAGGGAAGCTCTATAAAGTAAACTTGTTAGGCGATACGCGTTGATGGATTTCTTACACTGAAATAAAAATATATATAATATGTATTATACAAAATGTCTCTCATACCTTAAAATTTTATTTTCTATTATGGATCATAATTTGCGTTAGAATTTCAATATTTGCAAATATTTGGGTGCACGTGCAAGTGTACGTACAAGTGTCCCCGACAAGTCGGTCGAGCAAAGTCAACGAAAACGCCAAGTCGAGCAAAAAAGGCACCTTCATACTATTATTTTCTCGATGCAGTTCAGGTTATTTTCGACCACCCTGTATAGTCAAATTTTTCCGAGATGGAATAGCATGTCCCTAATCGAAAACATATCGACCCCCAATCATTTTCCTAAATTCTCGAATAAATGGAGCTTGCGATTCAGCTTGTAAGCACAGCGTAGGGCATTCGAAATTCTCGCCGAGCCGAGCGAATCAATCACGAACTTAAAATTCCTTATATTATGTATTCTACCTAGCGAACTTCGACTTTCGTTTTCTTGACTTCTAATGATTGTATACAAATTTTTTTAAAATGTGTGGTTCTTGAAAAATCATGGAATTTTTTTTTAGTTCAAACGTAAATAAAATTTTGAAAACTTTGCTCATACAACTACAATTCCCACTCTATCGATTACAGCAAACCGCCTTTCAAAATTGTGAATGTTCCTAAAATGAACAACGATTGAAAAAGTCAGTGTGCGCGGCCCCCATTTTGAATTTACAAAATTTGAAAACACCAAATAGTCTAATTAACATGTACCTACGATTTTCCTCAAAATTTTTGTATATTTACCGAAAATTACAATCAAGGTGTCATTCGATTCGGATTGTTATGTAGATAGTTTAAGGAATGGTTCCGAAAGGGGCCGAAACAAAAAGCAAAAGTTATAAACAATATAGTAAAAAAAAGTGGGGGTTTAGTTTTTTTTGAATATCTCGAAAAGAATTGAAGATTTTCGAAATTAAGAAAAAGATCTAAAAAGATCATTGAATTTACTAAAAAAAAGTTCCAACTCCCGGAACTGTATCTTCAATATTTATAATTTTTACAGTGCCCTGAAAATAGAGCCAAAACCGGGTGTCTGACTTTCACGCGCGGTCCGTCACTCGGACACAGTAACTTAAAAAATTATTTAAACATATTAAATATGAGTATTAAGGAATAATAAAATTCAAGTACTATTGGGATACATAAATAAACAATAACCCGCGGTTAAAAAACTTTTATCCCAATTTTTCCATTATTTATCCATTTGTTAATTAACAATTTTTTCTACATTAAATGTTAACAGGAAAACCGCGATAATTATTAAACTTAAACTAAAAGATTTTTTTTACTTTTTTCTTAATAGGCTAATAAATAGATCACCGTTAGAAAAATTCAAAAATTCAGATTTTCCACTTTTTTATTGACAATTGAAAATACGTAAAAATTACAAATTACAAAAAAGTAATTAATAATTTTTTTTATATCTTGCATGTTTCGATTTTTAAATGTTAGAAGATACATAAAAATATATTTTTTTATTTTTTATCGGTTTCTTAAAAAAATTTATTTGTTGCTAAAAAATGCTTTTGTTAATCAACCATCTATTTTTGCGACTAAATATTAAAATTAAGAAACCATTTTTTCTCTAAAAATCATAAATTCCATTGTTCTTTCGGATTATATAAAAAAAATTCCTGATTAATTTTTTATTTGTTTATCTAATAAACAATTTGTTATAAACAAGTTATTTTTTCCGTAGGTATATATTTTTTTAAATACTTAATTTTGTTATGAAAACAGCCATGTGCTGTTTTTTACGAAAAAAATATAAATATAATATTATAATATATAAATATGGTTATATATGATATATAAACATGGCTTTAATTGATTTTTAATGATAGCTAAACTACTAAAAATGCAAGTCATGGAAACCTCATAATTTAATGATCGATAATATAGAAATAATAAGGTTTTAGACTAGAAAAGTATGAAATTTTTTTTTAATAAATAATAGTCAATAATTCAATAAAAAATAGAGCTAGAGCTTCAATTAAAAGCTTAAATTGTTACTTAATTGATGGTTAATAAAAAAGACTTGAAGTATTGTTGTCGTATCTGCCATATTTCTAAAGTTATTTCAATTATAAAAGCAAAAGAAATGATGAAAAGTTATTTGAAAAATATTAAAAAAAAAATTTCGTAAAAAACAGCACATGGCTGTTTTCATAACAAGATTAAGTATTTATAAAAAAATATACGGAAAAAATAATTTCTTTATAACAAATTGTTTATTAAATAAACAAATAAAAAATTAATCAAGAATTTTTTCATATAATCCGAGAGAACAATGTAATTTATGATTTTTAGAGAAAATATGGTTCCTTAATTTTAATATTTAGTCGCAAAAGTAGATTGTTAATTAACAAAAACATTTTTTAACAACAAACAAATTTTTTTAAGAAATCGTTTTTTCTCTAAAAATCATAAATTGTATCAACCAATAGATTACGCAAAAAAATTTTTTGATTAGCTCATAAACAATGCATTTGTTTATAACAATTTTTTAAACAAGGGTAATAAAAAATAAAAAAAAGTATTCTTATGTATCTTTTAACATTTAAAAATCCAAACATCCAAGATATAAAAAAAAATTTATTAATTACTTTTTTGTAATTTTTAATTTTTACGTATTTTCAATAGTTAATAAAAAAGTGAAAATCAAAATTTTTGAATTTTTCCAACGGTGATCTATTTATTAGCCTATTAAGAATAACTCCACAAAGTAAAAAAAATCTTAAGGTTTTAGTTTAATAATTATCGCGGTTTTTCTGTTAACATTTAATGTAGAAAAAATTGTTAATTAACAAATGGATAAATAATGGAAAAATTGGGATACAAATTTTTTAACTGCGGATTATTGTTTATTTATGTATCCCAATAGTACTTGAATTTTATTATTCCTTAATATTCATATTTAATATGTTTAAATAATTTTTTAAGTTACTGTGTCCGGGTGACGGACCGCGCGTGTAAGTCAGACTACCCGTTTTTGGCTCTATTTTCAGGGCTCTGTAAAAATTATAAATATTGGAGATACAGTTCCGGGAGTCCGAACTTTTTTTCAGTAAATTCAATGCTCTTTTTAGATCTTTTTTTTAATTTCGAAAATCTTCAATAGTTTTCGAGATATTCAAAAAAAAACTAAACCCCCACTTTTTTTTACTATATTGTTTATAACTTTTGCAATTTTATTCGGCCCCTTTCGGCACCTTTCCTCAAACTATCTACATAACAATCCGAGTCGAATAACACCTTGATCGTAATTTTCGGTGAATATACAACAATTTTGAGGAAAATCGTACATGTGAACTAGACTAAAAAGAAACATTTCCTCTATATTTCCTTATATTACCACCTTGATTTTGTCAGGGTGTCCCAGCCTACTTCCGCCAGGCTTTATTTTATAAACGAAAGGAGATATTTGAATGGAACAAACGCTTACCATTCGGAAGACACTTTAAGATAACTTAGAAATATCATCCCCAGCCTCTAAGCTTTCATTTTGCAATAGCACTCCGTATATATTTTCATAAGTTTCGTAACGCAGTCATATCTACTGCAAAATGTTATGAAATCTATTGTAAAACTCTGTCGGTTAATATATTAAGTACTTATCTATGGGAGCATCTATCCAACAACTTTATCAAAAAAAATTGTTACCATATCAAAATTAGACATCTCTTCAAATAATAAATAGAGTAACTTGGCCATCGCACGGTAACGTAATTTCATGCTAGCGGGCCAAATTTATGAATATACGAACATGAATAAAGCTATTATTAGGTAGATTTTGTTGTATGTTTACAGTGCAACAAGTAGTTCAAAACAATTATTAAATTGACTGAATTACGCTTTCTCATGCATTTTTTTAATATGATTCGTTTGGTATATTAATGATTAAACTTTCCAAATGCTTGAACCAAATTCGTTTAATAAAGTAATAAGAATATATCAATATGGACACTTATTTCAAGATAAATTTAACACATTTCAAATGATGAAAACAATTGTGCAAATACACAAAATGAAATATTTTCTCTTCTAGACATATTCTAATCCTTTTTCTTATTGCACATTAATGATACCTGTTTTTGTGTGTACATAATATATTATCTACTCAAGTTCTTTATAATATAATTGCATTATTGACGGTAATTTGATATTTTCTGGGGTGTATTCTTGTATTCACGAGGATCTTTGAGGTGATTCTTTATAGCGTTAAGTTGTTTTATTGACCATATTAAATGCCAAAGAATTTTTCTGCAAAATTATAATTTTATTTCACGAGGACATGAATTAGTTTGTAACTGTAAAGGGCGCCGATTTGTAGCGGTGGAGGCTCCTGCTTGAAGGGCTCCAGCTAGAGACTCCTCTCAAGGGTGATTCGCACAAGGATAACAGAAAGGTTGTAAAAACTGAGGGCGCCACTACCTTTTGACGTCGATAAAAAGTACTAACAAACTAAGGCGGAAAAGGTAGAAACGCCTTGTAGAATTTAAATAAAAGTTAACCAGAAATCAATTAAAAAAACAGAAAATAAAATTTTCCCCCGAACGATATCTCCCTCAACTTTTATAGTTGAGGATTTAGAAAAAGATGAAAAAATAGACTTTAAAACAAATTTATTTTTATTCTTCTGCCACAGAAAATGGAACAAATGTGAAGACTTGTACTTTTATAGGTATTTAGCTTATGAAGTGGTTGTTTCCGGAAAAGGTAGGTAGATCTTTCCTCTACGAAGTCTTGACTAGATCTCGAAGAAGATAGGTAGATAGAGTCTTGATTTGAACGGTATCCTAGCAGCTGTGTCCTGGTCTAGGGCTTGTATCCTAGCCTAGGTCTTGGGGCTGTGCTTACCTAAAAGAACAGGTGGATCAGGGATATATAGGAACTTGAATGGAATGGCACATTATGTTGGTCAGCTTTTCAGGTTAAAATAAGGAAGGTAGTCGGTTATCGCGACGGTGCTGATCCCCTGTCGACGCTTTAAGTAAGCCCATACACAACCGTTGAGTTGACCACTCGACGGTGCTGTGACGATGCTTGTCAGGTGCTGTGCTGATAAGTGTGTTTCGACCTTAACAGGATAATAGACAGAACCTGCCGTGTATTTGCTAGAAGATACCCTGAGAAACATAGACCAAACCGTAATACAGTTAAACGTTTACTAAACAACTGATCTCAGTTTGGTAGTTTCACAAGCAATTGAAGATAATGAATATTAGATGTCTTGGGATATTTTGCCGCTAATCCGAATTCATCTTTGCGGGAATGTGAGCAATTGTTACAAGTGTCATCCTGAACATTCACAAGATATTAAAAAAACATAATTGGACCCCTTATTCTTATACAGTTTTTCAATATTTACATCCAGGAGATTTTATAAGACAAGTCGAATTTTGTGAGTGGATTTTAATTAAAAGTCAAGAAGATGAAGATTTTACAAAAAAGATTATTTGGTGCGATGAGTCCAAATTTACGAAAAATGCACTGTTTAACCGCCACAACAGCCACTGCTGGACTGTCGAAAACCCTTACGTTACATGTGATAGTAAATTTCAAGTGTTATTTTCTTTTAATGTTTTTTGTGCTATGAAAAGTGATAAGATATTCGCACTTACAATTTATGACGGAAATTTAAACGGTGAGCGGTACTGTAATATTCTACAGCAAGCGATTTTTCCGGTACTGCAAAATTTACCTAATAATGAGGTTAATGAAACTTGGTTTCAACAAGATGGTGCACCTGCTCACAATATTCGAAGATTAGGCACATTGCTTCAAGAAATATTTGAAGATAGGTGGATAGCTAATAACGGTCCATTCCGTTGGCCACCAAGATCCCCCCAATTGTCACCACTGGATTACATTATTTGGGGGTATGATAAAAATAAGGTAGGTATTACTACCAAAGAAGATATGATAAGTAGAGTTCTTCGTACCTTCAACGAAATCGATAAGGAATTCATTTCAAGAGCTACTAATGATAATTTCATTAAAATAATCTAGAAATGTTTGGAAGTTGATGGGCACCATTTTGGACATTTGTTACTTTAGTGAGCTTCTATTCCAGATTTGTTCATTCTTGGATGTTAAATATAATGTTAGAGCGTTCATTGTTTGTTTTATTAAAAAAATTAAATTCTCTAAAATTTAGCATTGAAGAAATATTTGTACAGCGGAATTACCGGAAATCTACATGAGATAGGTATAGGGAACCGTAATGCAGATAGAAAGCGAATAGTGTATACTTTTAGTATAATCAATCATATAGAGGGTGATCCTCTTGAAAAAAATAAATTATGTGAATATTTTAGATGACGAATTTACCCCAATTTTGAGAGCACTTTGTGCACTTTCTGAAAAATGTAAGCCTTTACCCAAGTTACGTTAGAAGATATTAAATGTTTTGTACATACTTAGTGAAAAAGTGTGGTTTCCATTGGAAAAAATTATAACTCAAAAAGGGTTGAAGATAGGCACACGGAAATATTGACGAAAGCTGTTTAGAATAACGTAAATATTCGAAAAATTTAAAAATATACAGGTAAAAAAACGAAATAAAGCTAACTTCCTGTATGACCGGAAGTGATAAAAGGATTCCAATATTTTCAATAAATAGTTCTCCCTTCGAAACTCCCCCATGCAAATTTTCAGTTTTCATTTACCTGTAGTTCACGAGATCCGTCTAACCGACGGTTTATCGGCCGCACCCTGTATATTATATAGATTACCCACAATTCTAGAAATTTCTGTGCCACCCACAATTATTGGCTTTTATTGTTCTGCCCTCAGATGCTATGGTACCTGGTACGCGTTTTAAATTGGCGTCCTCTACCATGAATTGGAATACATGGAGTTCGATCTCCTTATACATAGTCTCCATGGTATTTACATAGGTTTGTACCATTAGATAATAGAGAGTTATTGCAAATGGGAAAAAACGCCGACTTTAATAAAAGATCCACTAATAAAGTATCCTTTAAGGCGATACCAAAAGTGCACTACTGCAGAGCTCTTTAAGTGAAATCGAAAGTAACCACAGACTGAATAAATTATATGTCCTGTGAAAGTGACAGATCTCGAACCTAGAAGTTTGAAGAATTTTTTTTCATTCACAGTTTTGTATTTATGGCACAAAACATCCAGTTTATGGTGACAGATCCGTCAAAATAAAGGAACTTAATTAAAAAGTTATTTGTCTTATAGTGGTTTGCACCAGTCATAATTAAAGTGGTAGTTAATGTTAACTACTAGTTATATACAAATTGTATTTGCACGGACACTTTAATTCATAATTAAAGTTCTAACTAATAATTAAATTTAATCCGCCAGTGAAGTGTGGATTAAAGGGCTTCCTAACCTAACTATTTTTTGTGTTTGTTGTGATTAGTTGATGAGTGATATAAGTGAGAGTTTGTTTTGAGAATTAAAAATGAATGCTGCAATAGAATTGGTAAATTTGGTTAATGATATGGAGATGATAGATGACGATGATTTAGATGCATTAGAATTAATAGAATTCGGACTTCCCAGACAGATAAATGAAAGATCGGATTACTTTAATCAAATGGACAATTCTACATTTCGGAAAAGGTTTCGACTTTCAAAAGATGCAGTTCACCAACTTTTAGTAAGAATAGAAGATAGGTTGGAGTTTCCATATAATTTGTAAGGAAATTAAAAACATAAGTAACATAACGTTTCTTACAATCTTACATAACTTTTTTTCAGAAATAATAATTGTGTTTCCCAAATGAATCAAATACTCGCAACTCATCGTCTACAGGTGGACATTTGGATGCAGTGGCAGATTTTGCTGGAATGCACTTGTCCACTGTATCAAGAATTGTTGTAAGAGTATCAGAAGCCATAGCAAATCTGAAGCCGATTTATATAAAAATGCCAAGAGATTTTGACGAGATCAGAAAAACTCAACAAGATTTTTTTGATGTGGGAGCATTTCCTAGGGTAGTAGGAGCAATCGATGGCTCACATTTTAAAATTATATCCCCAGGTTCGTAAAAATTGTTTTTTAATTAATGAAAAAAATTAGCATGCTATGTATACGTATAGTGTGTATATTATTAAATTTAAAGTATTTTAGAATAAAATTTAATTTTCAAAGGTACCAACTTATTTCACATATTTTAGGAGGCCCTGATCCAGAAATTTTTCGAAATCGGAAAGGATATTTTTCAGTAAATGGACAGTTTGTGTGTGATGCAAATTTAAAAATGTTGAGTGTGGTAGGTGGCCTGGAAGTTGTCATGACTCGACTATATTTAATAATAGTCGCCTAAAACGACAATTTGAAAATGGTGGATACCCTGGAAGTTTACTACTTGGTAGGCATTTTTTTATCCCAAAAACTTTAGATTAGCCAGTTTATTGGTCAATACATAATAATTTTTGTGTCTTTCAGGAGATAATGGGTATGCCAACAGGCAGGTATTTGTTAACTCCGTTGCTAAATCCGGCAATAGATGCAGAAAGATTATACAATGAGCGACACATTAGGACAAGAAATGTAATCGAACGATTATTTGGTGTGTTAAAGAGAAGGTTTCCAATATTAGCTTATGGATGCAGATTGAAAATAGAGACATTCCTCACACTTATAGTTGCAACCTCGGTGCTTCACAATATTGCACTTTCAATGGGGGATGAAGAACCTCCACCTTTACCAGGTGAATTAAATGAGCACATTCTTAATGAGCTAATAAGAGATGGTTATATTCCCAACGTTGAAGTTGAAGGAGAAATAGCTGTAGCTACAAGAACAGCCTTAATAAGAGATTATTTTAGTAATATATAATTTTTAGCCTTAATACATGATTATTTCAAGTAACATAATTTTTAGTTTAATTTCAATTTATATTTAATAGGTTGGAAAACTTCTAGATTAAAACTGGTAGTTGTTTATTATTATTTTTTTAAATGCTGATATATTTGTATCGTAAATTCATGGATTTCCATCACATATCGTAATCTGAAACTTTACAATACTTATATTGCAAATAAATATTAAAACTTCTAACTATATAATTTTTAATTACGGGATTTCTATTTAGCAGAAAAATAACGAGTTAGTTTAATAACGAGTTAGTTTCAGTATATAAAAATTTTAATATTACAAAACTAAAAATACATTCTTAAAAGAGATCAAGCCTTTTTAAAGTGGCTAACTGAGCTTCTTTAATTTCGATGTCCAACTGCATTGCTTTTTTTTTGAGCTCATGTTCTTCTTGTTCCCAGAGTTCCCTTATCTGCCTTTGTTTTCTCTCAATTGCCCTTTTTTCTTCCAAATCCTCTTTACATGCAGTTAATATACTTAACTGCATATCGAAAACTGATTTTTTAATATCAGCCACCTCTTCGTACTTTAAAGCGACATTTTCACCTTTTGAAAAACATGACTTCCTTTTACGGCTACTGCCACATGTTTCATTTTTCCTAACAAATACTGGCCTTGGTGATAATGGACCATCAACCCCTGGTTTTCCTGAAGATGATGGTGTGGAAAGCAAAACTTTTTCTGGTGGACAACCAACAACTGGTTTTCTTGAAGATGATGGTGTAGAATGGAAAAGTTTTTCTGGTTGTTCCTCCTAAAAAAATAGTATTTCTTTTGTAATGGGGTTTTCGGTAAATTAAATAAACAGTGGTTAGCAAATTAAGAACTACTTGACTTACGACAAAAGTATTTTCAGCTTGACTATCATCGATTTCAAAAATAATGTCATTTCGAGCTCCTTTATTAACACCTTCAGATTCTTCCTCTGATTCCCCATCATCATCATGTTTGTTTTTGAAACCAAACACCGTTTTTCTATTTATTATGTCCAGAGTCAAATTAAAAACTGGATCATCTTTTATTTCGATAATTGGCTTTCCACCGCCAGTTTTATTTAATTCCTGTCTCTGCACAGAAGCCTGTTTTCGTGCTTCTTTCTTTTTATTATTATAAAATCTTTTTATCACTTCTACTGGCCTTGGTGTAGATGTGGAACTATTAAATTCACGTTCAACATTTTTCCACGCTTGCTCCTTACTCTTCCAGGTAACACCACCGGTCTCTTTATTTTCAATAATATCCTTATATTTTTTGATAATGTATAGTACGTTAATTTTTTCTTCGTTAGTGAAATTAACGGACCTCTGGCGCTTTTCTGTATTCATGTTGGCTAAATACAATCGACACTTCTTGATAAGACAATAATAATAATTATTAACATGAAAAATTGTCAACAAAACAACAACAGAACTTTCACCAAATTCGTGTATTGACAACTGACGTTATATTTGTAAGTTACAAACAAGGTAGACAACTCTTACTTCCAAAAAGTTTCTAAAATTCACTAAATTCAGTAATACCAACAGGAACACTGAAAAGTTAAGCCATAGTTACTTAACAATCAATATTATTCTAGTGGTGCAAAGCATTTCAAATTTAACTATCGATTATCTCTAAGTAATAATTAGTTAACTATAACTTTTAATTATGATTGGTGCAAACCACCATTAATTTAACTAAAGTACAGGAAACCTGTATTTTAGATTGGGAAGATGGACTCACTGAGCATGCATATATGTCAAAATAAAAGAGAGTTTATCAAGGGAACTACAAAACGAACGTTGCAATAACTCTCTAATAAAAAATAATTCAACTTAACCCAAATTAACAAAGAAATAGGAAAAATATCAAAATTAAAGCATATTCTTCTTCATTATATTTCCTATATAAAAGATTCCAAAAAAATATCAAAATGTGTTGATTTCATGCCATAAATCCATTTTCCACAGGACTGATTCATCTAATGGGCAATTTTGTATAATGTGGAACACTCCTATGATTTACTAAACCAACGTATACAATATTGCCGAATATAGATTAAAAGGAAAAGGGCACAGTTTGCACTTTTAGAATAATATTGCTGGGTTATTATCCAAAAATAACATTTCCATTTCAGGTATTTTGTGAATTGAAATAGCGAGCGATCGATGATATATATAGGTGATAGGTAATATCTTCCCATACATTCTTTTTCGAGAACAATTATTGGATGAAAAAAAAATTCCGAAATATAGGCTTTTTACTTAATTACAGTTACCTGTAAATAATTGTCATATTTTAGTAAAGCGTGATCTTATTTTTTTGAAATATAGGCTTCTTAGATTACCCACCATTCTAGAGATTTCTGTACCACCCACTTCCTAGTGGCTGAGTCTGGATGAGCCTTGTTTGGCCGATTCATCCACCAATTCGTTACCCTTTTGACCCTCGTGCCCTAGTATCCAGGCTACAATGACCTATATGCAATCCCATTCTAGCTTAGAGTTGACCTCTATGGAATCGAGGTCTCCTGCAGGAGGGCAACGTCAATGCCTTCCTGATCCAATCTCCTAACCAGCGTTGCCGAGGCGGCTTTTGCATGCTGAAAATTAGCCTGCAGGACCCTTTTAATCTTCTTCACCGGGGTGGAGAGTCTCTTTGCTCTTGCTCTGAGCACTCTCCCTCTTCCATGGGTACAGTTAACTCATGATAGGGGTCCTTAAGAGTATGCTGATTCCATTATCGGAAAGTTGTTCCTTATGCTGAGCTTTGGGTGTTTGGGCACTGTTCTCTAGAACTTTAGATGTAGCTGCAGGCTTTGTCCCCAAAGTTTTGGGTTTTTCCTCCTTTGTAGACAAGTATTTATTATTTTAATAATATTGTCATGCGTGTCATCGAAAAGGACTATATTATCCATCGATCTTAAAACATGTCTGTTAAATCTAAACCCTACAGGAGAACGTACGTGATATCTTTGAATATATTCATACATTTTGGGGGTCAAAGTTATATTCTAATCAGAGTAATAGCTGTGTTAGTTTAGATATATTACAGAATCGCCAATATATATTTTTTTAAATAAACAATATTTTTGTTATGTTGTCTTGAAATAAAAATAGAATCTCATTACCATACGTGTGAATTCTATCACTTACCTACTTTTAATATTATTATTTAGCGTTAGTATGGAAAAAGCTTCAATTATCGATTCCCTAACAAAAATACCTTATACCTAGTTGACATAACCTTCAAATTTGTTATTGGAATGAATTTTTATTGTAACATCGTCATTAATTTGTTTTCTATAAAATTCTAAAATTTATTATGTTCATATACAATTTTTTCCATTACTTTACTATTAACGGTTTTCTAATATGTTTGTTAGGTTTGAATGAAAAGTGGGACAGATTGAATCTCCAAAATGCAGGCATGCAAATCACTGCATTGGCGTATAGCATATGTTTAAACCAGGGTGTTCTACTTTCTACACATAGTTTTTCGTCTGAAAAAAACTTATTAAGTAAAAATTTAAACGGGCGTTACCTTTTAAACAAATATTACAACAATTAAATAGTTCACAAGGTCTAACAAAGCAAGGCACATATCAAGTTCTCGAGTTGTTCTCGAACAGATTCCGAACTCTTCCGAGTTTGTATGCGAGTCGCAGACAGTTCTCGAACAGTTCGGCAGCTCGTTCAAAGTTCTGAGTCGAATTGGTAAAAGGGTTTGTTCGCGAGCACGGGATGTGTGTGGACGTTGAAGAGTGTTCGGCATTACAGAAAGTGGCCATGAACTTATGAATATTGGAAAAAAAAATTCAACCAATCGATCAACTCTGACGAACTTAACCGGAACTGTTCGCATGCAAGCTTTCTAATGTGGATCGTGTACTAGTGAGCTGCTTACGAGTGGTTCACGAGCGGCTCGTATACTCATTGTTTCAGTATTTACCAGCCGTGAAACCTAAGAGTTCATGTGGATTCGTTTGGGTTGTGCTGAACAGAACTTTGTACCATTTCCCATGTTATCTACTTCCATTCCAGAAGCTTAGTGTCTTCTATAAAGGCCACTAGTCTGACTAGAGGGATTTTCAATAGTTGTAATGGTTGCATTAATTCCTCTCCAAAGTGCTTCCGTCTTACTTGTAAGTTCTCGCAGAAGAAGAGTATGTGAGTAGATGTTTCATCATCAAGTTCACATTTTCTGCACATAGGTTCACTAACTTTGCACATTTTGTGCAGATGTTTCCTCAGGGTGCAGTGACCAGTCACCAGGTCGGTTACTGTCTTCAAATGTCTCTCACTCCGTTTCAATAGCCTGGTTAAGAGTTCCTTGTCCACCTTGTTCAGTAAACTCTCTGTATGGAGGTGCCCTCCATTTGAGTTGGTGTTCCCTATCTAGCCAGTTCCCGATTTTCCCTCTTATGCAATCTTTTGTGATTCCACAAAACGGTTCCGTCCTATCAAGTCTCCTTTAGAGCCTTCTTTAGCTAACTGGTCCGCCATTTCATTACCTGCAATCCCTTCACGTGCCGGTACCCATATTAGAGACACTTTGTTGCCTCTTGCCAGCCTGTTAAGGTATTCTTTGCAGTTTTTCACCAGTCTAGACCTAGTTGTTGGATTACTGATAGCTTTAAACAGAGCCTGACTGTCAGTGAATATTTTAATCCTCTTCTGATGTTTTCATCAATACCGGCTATAGCAGCAATCGTCTCTGCTTGAAACACAGTCGTATATCGACCAAGGCTGAAGACCATTATCTCTCTAGGTCATTTTATACCAGCCCCAGTGCCATGGTTTGTTTTGGAGCCATCGGTGAACCAGATGATTTCTCCAGAATTACCTGGGTTCATCACCTGTTCCCCAGAAGGGATGATGATTTTTATTGGAACTTGAGTTAATTTTTTAAATCTAGTTAGGGGTAGCTAGGTTTTATTGGCATTTTTCACTAATTTTTGAAATTTAGTTAGGAATAGCTAGATTTTAATTGGAATTTGAGTTAATTTTTAAAATCTAGTAGCTAGATTTTATTGGCATTTTTCACTAATTTTTAAAATTTAGATAGATTTTTATTAGTATTTGAGTTAATTTTCAAAATTTAGTTAAGGGTAGCAGATTTTTATTGGAATTTGAGTTAATTTTTGAAATCTAGTTAGGGGTAGCTAGATTTCATTGGCATTTTTCACTAATTTTCAAAATCTAGTTAGGAGTAGCTAGATTTTTATTGGAATTTGAGTTAATTTTTAAAATCTTGTTAGGGGTAGCTAGATTTTATTGGCATTTTTCACTAATTTTTAAAATCTAGTTAGGAGTAGTTAGATTTTAATTGGTATTTGAGTTAATTTTTGAAATTTAGTTAGGGGTAGCTAGATTTTTATTGGAATTTGAATTAATTTTTAAAATCTAGTTAGGGGTACCTAATTTTTTTTGGCATTTTTCACTAATTTTTAAAATCTAGTTAGGAGTAGCTAGATTTTTATTGGTATTTGAGTTAATTTTTAAAATCTAGTTAGAAGTAGCTAGATTTTATTGGCATTTTTCACTAATTTTCAAAATCTAGTTAGGAGTAGCTAGATTTTGATTGGAATTTGAGTTAATTTTTAAAATCTTGTTAGGGGTAGCTAGATTTTATTGGCATTTTTCACTCATTTTTAAAATCTAGTTAGGAGTAGCTAGATTTTAATTCGTATTTGAGTTAATTTTTGAAATTTAGTTAGGGGTAGCTAGATTTTTATTGGAATTTGAATTAATTTTTAAAATCTAGTTAGGGGTACCTAATTTTTTTTGGCATTTTTCACTAATTTTTAAAATCTAGTTAGGAGTAGCTAGATTTTTATTGGTATTTTAGTTAATTTTTAAAATTTAGTTAGGGGTAGCTAGATTTTATTTGCATTTTTCACTAATTTTTAAAATCTAGTTAGGAGTAGCTAGATTTTTATTGGTATTTGAGTTCATTTTTAAAATCTAGTTAGGGGTAGCTAGATTTTTATTGGAATTTGAGTTAATTTTTAAAATCTAGTTAGGGGTAGCTAGATTTTATTGGCATTTTTCACTAATTTTTAAAATCTAGTTAAGGGTAACTAGATTTTCATTGGTATTTGAGTTAATTTTTAAAATTTAGTTATTAGGAGTAGCTAGATTTTATTGGCATTTTTCACTAATTTTTAAAATTTAGATAGATTTTTATTGGAATTTTAGTTAATTCTCAAAATTTAGTTAAGGGTAGCTAGATTTTTATTGCTATTTGAGTAAATTTTTAAAATTTAGTTAGGGGTAGCTAGATTTTTATTTTGGAATTTGAGTTAATTTTTGAAATCTAGTTAGGGGTAGCAAGATTTTATTGGCATTTTTCACTAATCTTTAAAATCTATTTGGGAGTAGCTAGATTTTTATTGGTATTTGAGTTAATATTTGAAATTTAGTTAGGGGTAGCTAGATTTTTATTGGAATTTGAGTTAATTTTTAAAATCTTGTTAAGGGTAGCTAGATTTCATTGGCATTTTTCACTGATTTTTAAAATCTAGTTAGGAGTAGCTAGATTTTTATTGGTATTTGAGTTAATTTTTAAAATTTAGTTAGGTGTAGCTAGATTTTTATTGGAATTTGAGTTAGTTTTTAAAATCTAGTTTGGGGGTAGCTAGATTTTATTGGCATTTTTCACTAATTTGTAAAATCTAGTCAGGAGTAGCTAGGTTTTTATTGGTATTTGAGTTAATTTTTGTAATTTAGTTACGGGTAGCTAGATTTTTATTGGTATTTGAGTTAATTTTTAAAATCTAGTTAGGGGTAGCTAGATTTTTATTGGAATTTGAGTTAATTTTTAAAATCTAGTTAAGGGTAGCTAGATTTTATTGGCATTTTTCACTAATTTTTAAAATCTAGTTAAGGGTAACTAGATTTTCATTGGTATTTGAGTTAATTTTTAAAATTTAGTTATTAGGAGTAGCTAGATTTTATTGGCATTTTTCACTAATTTTTAAAATTTAGATAGATTTTTATTGGAATTTTAGTTAATTCTCAAAATTTAGTTAAGGGTAGCTAGATTTTTATTGCTATTTGAGTAAATTTTTAAAATTTAGTTAGGGGTAGCTAGATTTTTATTTTGGAATTTGAGTTAATTTTTGAAATCTAGTTAGGGGTAGCAAGATTTTATTGGCATTTTTCACTAATCTTTAAAATCTATTTGGGAGTAGCTAGATTTTTATTGGTATTTGAGTTAATATTTGAAATTTAGTTAGGGGTAGCTAGATTTTTATTGGAATTTGAGTTAATTTTTAAAATCTTGTTAAGGGTAGCTAGATTTCATTGGCATTTTTCACTAATCTTTAAAATCTATTTGAGAGTAGCTAGATTTTTATTGGTATTTGAGTTAATATTTGAAATTTAGTTAGGGGTAGCTAGATTTTTATTGGAATTTGAGTTAATTTTTAAAATCTTGTTAAGGGTAGCTAGATTTCATTGGCATTTTTCACTGATTTTTAAAATCTAGTTAGGAGTAGCTAGATTTTTATTGGTATTTGAGTTAATTTTTAAAATTTAGTTAGGTGTAGCTAGATTTTTATTGGAATTTGAGTTAGTTTTTAAAATCTAGTTTGGGGGTAGCTAGATTTTATTGGCATTTTTCACTAATTTGTAAAATCTAGTCAGGAGTAGCTAGGTTTTTATTGGTCTTTGAGTTAATTTTTGTAATTTAGTTACGGGTAGCTAGATTTTTATTGGTATTTGAGTTAATTTTTAAAATCTTGTTAAGGGTAGCTAGATTTCATTGGCATTTTTCACTAATCTTTAAAATCTATTTGGGAGTAGCTAGATTTTTATTGGTATTTGAGTTAATATTTGAAATTTAGTTAGGGGTAGCTAGATTTTTATTGGAATTTGAGTTAATTTTTAAAATCTTGTTAAGGGTAGCTAGATTTCATTGGCATTTTTCACTGATTTTTAAAATCTAGTTAGGAGTAGCTAGATTTTTATTGGTATTTGAGTTAATTTTTAAAATTTAGTTAGGTGTAGCTAGATTTTTATTGGAATTTGAGTTAGTTTTTAAAATCTAGTTTGGGGGTAGCTAGATTTTATTGGCATTTTTCACTAATTTGTAAAATCTAGTCAGGAGTAGCTAGGTTTTTATTGGTCTTTGAGTTAATTTTTGTAATTTAGTTACGGGTAGCTAGATTTTTATTGGTATTTGAGTTAATTTTTAAAATCTAGTTAGGGGTAGCTAGATTTTTATTGGAATTTGAGTTAGTTTTTAAAATCTAGTTTGGGGGTAGCTAGATTTTATTGGCATTTTTCACTAATTTGTATAATCTAGTCAGGAGTAGCTAGGTTTTTATTGGTATTTGAGTTAATTTTTGTATTTTAGTTACGGGTAGCTAGATTTTTATTGGTATTTGAGTTAATTTTTAAAATCTAGTTAGGGGTAGGAAGGATAGGGGTATTTTAATTGGAATTTGAGTTAATTTTTAAAATCTAGTTAGGGGTAGCTAGGTTTTATTGGCATTTTTCACTAATTTTTAAAATCTAGTTAGGAGTAGCTGGATTTTTATTGGTATTTGAGTTAATTTTGGAAATTTAGTTGAGGGTAGCTAGATTTTTATTGATATTTGAGTTAATTTTTAAAATTTAGTTGGGGTTAGCTAGATTTTATTGGCATTTTTCTCTAATTTTTAAAATATAGTTAGGAGTAGCTAGATTTTTATTGGTATTTGAGTTAATTTTCGAAATTTAGTTAGGGGTAGCTAAATTTTGTTTGGAATTTGAGTTAATTTTTGAAATATAGTTAGTGGTAGCTAGATTTTATTGGCATTTTTCACTAATTTTTAAAATCTAGTTAGGAGTAGCTAGATTTTTATTGGTATTTGAGTTAATTTTTGAAATTTAGTTAGGGGTGGCTAGATTTTATTGGCATTTTTCACTAATTTTTAAAATCTAGTTAGGAGTAGCTAGATTTTTATTGGTATTTGAGTTAATATTTGAAATTTAGTTAGGGGTAGCTAGATTTTTATTGGAATTTGAGTTAATTTTTAAAATCTTGTTAAGGGTAGCTAGATTTCATTGGCATTTTTCACTAATCTTTAAAATCTATTTGGGAGTAGCTAGATTTTTATTGGTATTTGAGTTAATATTTGAAATTTAGTTAGGGGTAGCTAGATTTTTATTGGAATTTGAGTTAATTTTTAAAATCTTGTTAAGGGTAGCTAGATTTCATTGGCATTTTTCACTGATTTTTAAAATCTAGTTAGGAGTAGCTAGATTTTTATTGGTATTTGAGTTAATTTTTAAAATTTAGTTAGGTGTAGCTAGATTTTTATTGGAATTTGAGTTAGTTTTTAAAATCTAGTTTGGGGGTAGCTAGATTTTATTGGCATTTTTCACTAATTTGTAAAATCTAGTCAGGAGTAGCTAGGTTTTTATTGGTCTTTGAGTTAATTTTTGTAATTTAGTTACGGGTAGCTAGATTTTTATTGGTATTTGAGTTAATTTTTAAAATCTAGTTAGGGGTAGCTAGATTTTTATTGGAATTTGAGTTAGTTTTTAAAATCTAGTTTGGGGGTAGCTAGATTTTATTGGCATTTTTCACTAATTTGTATAATCTAGTCAGGAGTAGCTAGGTTTTTATTGGTATTTGAGTTAATTTTTGTATTTTAGTTACGGGTAGCTAGATTTTTATTGGTATTTGAGTTAATTTTTAAAATCTAGTTAGGGGTAGGAAGGATAGGGGTATTTTAATTGGAATTTGAGTTAATTTTTAAAATCTAGTTAGGGGTAGCTAGGTTTTATTGGCATTTTTCACTAATTTTTAAAATCTAGTTAGGAGTAGCTGGATTTTTATTGGTATTTGAGTTAATTTTGGAAATTTAGTTGAGGGTAGCTAGATTTTTATTGATATTTGAGTTAATTTTTAAAATTTAGTTGGGGGTAGCTAGATTTTATTGGCATTTTTCTCTAATTTTTAAAATATAGTTAGGAGTAGCTAGATTTTTATTGGTATTTGAGTTAATTTTCGAAATTTAGTTAGGGGTAGCTAAATTTTTTTTGGAATTTGAGTTAATTTTTGAAATATAGTTAGTGGTAGCTAGATTTTATTGGCATTTTTCACTAATTTTTAAAATCTAGTTAGGAGTAGCTAGATTTTTATTGGTATTTGAGTTAATTTTTGAAATTTAGTTAGGGGTGGCTAGATTTTATTGGCATTTTTCACTAATTTTTAAAATCTAGTTAGGAGTAGCTAGATTTTTATTGGTATTTGAGTTAATTTTTGAAATTAAGTTAGGGGTAGCTAGATTTTCATTGGAATTTGAGTTAATTTTTAAAATTTAGTTAGGGGTAGCTAAATTTTTATTGGAATTTGAGTTAATTTTTAAAATCTAGTTAGGGGTAGCTAGATTTTATTGGCATTTTTCACTAATTTTTAAAATTTAGTTAGATTTTTATTGGTATTTGAGTTAATTTTTAAAAGTTAGTTAAGGGTAGCTAGATTTTTATTGGAATTTGAGTTAATTTTTAAAATCTAGATATGGGTAGCTATATTTTATTGGCATTTTTCACTCATTTTCAAAAACCAGTTAGGGGTAGCTAGTTTTTTATTGGTATTTGAGTTAATTTTTAAAATTTAGTTAGGGGGTAGCTAGATTTTATTGGCATTTTCACTAATTTTCAAAATCTAGTTAGGAGTAGCTAGATTTTTATTGGAATTTGAGTTAATTTTCAAAATCTAGTTAGGGGTAGCTAGATTTCATTGGCATTTTTCACTAATTTTTAAAATTTAGATAGATTTTTATTGGTATTTGAATTAATTTTAAAAATTTAGTTAAGGGTAGCTAGATTTTTATTGGTATTTGAGGTTAATTTTTAAAATTTAGTTAGGGGAAGCTAGATTTTTATTGGAATTTGAGTTAATTTTTAAAATCTAGTTAGGGGTAGCTCGATTTTATTGGCATTTTTCACTAATTTTTAAAATCTAGTTGGGGGTAGCTGGATTTTTATTGGTATTTGAGTTAATTTTTAAAATTTAATTAGGGGGTAGCTAAATTTTTATTGGCAATTGAGTTGATTTTAAAAATCTAGTCAGGGATAGCTAGATTTTTATTGGTATTTGGGTTAATTTTTAAAATTTAGTTAGGGGTAGCTAGATTTTATTGGCATTTTTCACTAATTTTTAAAATCTAGTTAGGGGTAACTAGATTTTCATTGGAATTGGAGTTAATTTTTAGAATTTAGTTAAGGGTAGCTAGATTTTTATTGGTATTTGAGTTAATTTTTAAAATTTAGTTATTAGGAGTAGCTAGATTTTTATTGGAATTTAAGTTAATTTTTAAAATCTAGTTAGGGGTAGATAGATTTTATTGGCATTTTTCACTAATTTTTAAAATTTAGATAGATTTTTATTGGTATTTGAGTTAATTTTTAAAATTTAGTTAGGGGTAGCTAGATTTTTATTGGAATGTGAGGCTATTTTCAAAATCTAGATAGGGGTAGCTAGATTTCATTGGCATTTTTCAGTAATTTTTAAAATCTAGTTAGGGATAGCTAAATTTTTATTGGCAATTGAGTTGATTTTAAAAATCTAGTCAGGGATAGCTAGATTTTTATTGGTATTTGGGTTAATTTTTAAAATTTAGTTAGGGGTAGCTAGATTTTATTGGCATTTTTCACTAATTTTTAAAATCTAGTTAGGGGTAACTAGATTTTCATTGGAATTGGAGTTAATTTTTAAAATTTAGTTAAGGGTAGCTAGATTTTTATTGGTATTTGAGTTAATTTTTAAAATTTAGTTATTAGGAGTAGCTAGATTTTTATTGGAATTTAAGTTAATTTTTAAAATCTAGTTAGGGGTAGATAGATTTTATTGGCATTTTTCACTAATTTTTAAAATTTAGATAGATTTTTATTGGTATTTGAGTTAATTTTTAAAATTTAGTTAGGGGTAGCTAGATTTTTATTGGAATGTGAGGCTATTTTCAAAATCTAGATAGGGGTAGCTAGATTTCATTGGCATTTTTCAGTAATTTTTAAAATCTAGTTAGGGATAGCTAAATTTTTATTGGCAATTGAGTTAATTTTTAAAATCTAGTAGGGATATCTGGATAGTAATGTCCCAGTTGTAACAGTATGTCCTTCTCGAACATTGCTCGGGGACCATAAGTCTTCCGATTTCAGCCCAAGAATTGCCATCATTGCCTCCGCTCTTACAAAAGATTCCAAAGAAGGAAGTCTAGTAAGGGCTTCCATTGATGCCGTCCCCGTGCTGTTCATTCCCCGGTAATACCAAGAATGGCTTGTCTTTGGATTACATGTGGATCAATAGTCTTCCAATGTAATTCAGTCAATTAACCCTTATCCGAACAAGCGGGGTCTGTTGGATCTAAGCATATTTTTTTATTTGCCGTTACTTATTTCTAATAACAGTGAACTTTCAGGAAAACATATTTGACGTCAAAATCACTTATTCATAAAGTAAATGAAAAATATTTTTTTGATTGTCTAATTGTCGAATTCGAACATCCTCATACAAATTGCAACTATGTATCAAACCCCGCTGGGAAACGCTTGTGTTTTAAAATTTCTTGTATCAAGTACCATTTCTCCAATAGTATGTATGTTCGTTGAGTCTTCTCGACTTTCTTTAAACTCTTCATAAACTTTCACCAAGCTCCGTTTTCTTTAGTTGCAGATTTGTATTTGAAGAGTGAAGAAGTCTGGTACAAGATGATAGTTTACAATTACTCGACCTACATTAAATATATAGCTTTTGCTGTAATAACTATCTCGTTACCTTTCATAGCTTTGATCGTTTTAAAATTGTTTCAAAAGTTTAGTGCCGGTAAAGTGAAGAGTTTAGTTTGTTTGAATGGAAAAACTGCTATCGTAACAGGTGCAGCTTCAGGTAAGCATCTTCTTTTTTAAATTATAACAATTTATAACATCTTATATATATTTATAACAAATTAATTGTTTCAACCCTTACTAAGTGGAATATTTGGTGCTGCATTTAGTGCGAATGCGAAAAATTCCGTTCAATGTTTTTTGTAACGAATAATTTAAAATTAAAATCAAATTTAAATATAAATTTTATTTAATTTATTTTTCTATTGACAGTTGGCAATATGATATATGTCCAAAATGTCAAATTCAAATTATTTGACACTTTCCACAACTTTCAAAAATTAAATTAATCAAAATGATTGAGAGTGATAGTGAAACTAATAATACATCTCCTGAAATAAAAAAGCGGAGCAAGCAATTTCTAGTTTGCTTCCTAAAAAAAGTCGAGACTGTTATGAAAGAATTTATCAAAAATTTTTGGATTGGTGTGTGTAACATAATCTATGATTGACACTTTTGTTGCCAATGAATTATGGAAAAGTAAAAAACACCCGGATGCGTAAAATACACTTTCCCGCACTCCGGCAATAACTGTAAAATATGCATTTAAAAGCAATGAGTTCAAAATAGTTTTTATCTACGACCACCATTAAAATGAAGCATTTACAAACTCATATAAATACGTGAAATTACATTTTATACATACGTCTGAGGCGTGCGAGAAAGAACAATGCTTTTTAAATGGAAGTTTCATTATAACACCCAAAAGAGTGCTAAAAAGTACGATGCTTTTTAAATGGGATAATCATTATAACACTCTTTTTGATGTGAAACAAAAATTGTCAAAAATGGTTAAAATTTTTGAAAAGTTGTCAAAAATGGTCAATAATTGTCAAAGACGGTCAATAATTGTCAAAACCAATCAAAAATCGTCAAAAATTATCAAAAACTATCAAAAATTGTTAAAATTTTGAAAAATGGTCAAAAATTGTTAAATATCTGAAAAAATGGTCAATGATTGTCAAAAGTTTTAGTAAAATTGTCAAAAATGGTCAATAATTGTTAAAATTTTGAAAAATTGTCAAACATTGTTAAATATCTGAAAAAATGGTCAATGATTGCAAAATTTCTTGAAAAATTGTCAAAAATGGTCAATAATTGTTGAAATTTTGAAAAATTGTCAAAAACTATCAAAAATGGTTAATATTTTGAAAAATGGTCAAATATTGTTAAATATCTGAAAAAATGGTCAATGATTGTCAAAATTTTTGAAAAATTGTCAAAAATGGTCAATAATTGTTAAAATTTTGAAAAATGGTCAAAAATTGTTAAATATCTGAAAAAATGGTCAAAGATTGTCAAAATTTTTGGAAAATTGTCAAAAATGGTCAATAATTGTTAAAATTTTGAAAAATTGTGAAAAATTGTTAAATATCTGGAAAAATGGTCAATGATTGTCAAAATTTTTGAAAAATTGTCAAAAATGGTCAATAATTGTTAAAATTTTGAAAAATTGTCGAAAATTGTTAAATATCTGAAAAAATGGTCAATGATTGAAAAATTTTTGAAAAATTGTCAAAAATGGTCAATAATTTTTAAAATTTCGAAAAATTGTAAAAAATTGTTAGAATTTTGAAAAATGGTCAAATATTGTTAAATATCTGGAAAAATGGTCAATGATTGTCAAAAATTTTTAAAAATTGTCAAAAATGGTCAATAATTGTTAAAATTTTGAAAAATTTTCAAAAATGGTCAATAATTGTCAAAATTTTTGAAAAATTGTCAAAAAGATCAATAATTGTTAAAATTTTGAAAAATGGTAAAAAATTGTTAAATATCTGAAAAAATGATCAATGATTGTCAATATTTTTGAAAAATTGTCAAAAATGGTCAATAATTGTTAAAATTTTGAAAAATTGTCAAAAATTGTTAAATATCTGAAAAAATGGTCAATGATTGTCAAAATGTTCGAAAAATTGTCAAAAATGGTCAATGATTGTTAAAATTTTGAAAAATTGTCAAAAATGGTAAATCATTTTGAAAAATGGTCAAAAATTGTCGACAATTTGGAAAAATGGTCAATAATTATAAAAAACTGTCAAAAATGATCAATAATTGTTAAAAATTGATAAAAATTGTCAAAAATGGTCAATAATTGTCAGAACCTGTCAAAAATAGTCAATAATTGTAAAAATTTTGAAAAATGGTCAATAATTGTTAAATGTTTTGAAAAATGTACAATAATTGTCAAAAATTTCCGTGTATTTTTTGATTTTTTTAGTGTTACACCAATCCAAAAAATCGCCATATGACTTCATGTATATTTTTCTTGACTTTTCCGGAAGCAGGTTTTGAGTTACATTGCACGCAGAGGAGTCTTCTTCCATGTTTATTTCGCTTAACAATCAGTGTTTTATCAATCAAAATTTGAAAAAATTTTTTGATGTGGTCGTAGATAAAATATTGTATGATACTCATGCGTGAAGTACTTTTGCGCCCTCGTTGCGAAAAAAGGCACTCGCTATACTCTCGTGCTTTCATTTTCGCAGCTCGTGCGCAAAAGTATCACTTCACGCACTAGTATCATAAATAACTATTTTCTTAACTAATGAGGAAAGTGATACTTTTCCCCACGCAACCGCAGTTGCCCGAACGACATGAAGCGGAGCTCGGACATGCGTTTGTGTGCGGATAAGACACTTTCCTCATGTGTTATAAACAACATTTTTTCTACGAGCGGGCGGAGAATAAGAAAAATATCATTTAATTAGACATGGAATAATTAGATACAAACCAACAAGTTTATTAGTTATGTTCTGGATATTTATGTAATCATTAATAGTTATTAACGCAATATTCAACAGAATTTCAATAAAACAGAAAAAATATTATAAAATGCAATGCTTAATATCTTGGGTGCTAAAAAGTAGAGCTTTCGGTAGTAAAATGCGTGAGCTCGTAGAAAAATTAACAATTTCCACAACATAAATTTTTATAATTACATCCCAGATGATGAAGATCTTGTTATTTGTGAAAATATTATGAAAATATATAAAACATAAACAATGAATAATATTTTTAATCAAAAAAAAAGATCAGGTATCTTCCAGGAGTGCATGTGATCCCAACAGTTAATTTTTATGTTTAATTTGATTGAAAATTATTCAACAATGTAAGTAAAATACTTTTTTCATCTTTATGATAAAATTTTATTAATGGGCTTGGTTTGGTTAATATTACCAAGCTCAATTCACTAAGAAAAATAAGGATAATAAGGCACTGAGTTCAATTGGCTATGACATTAAATGAGGCCTGCCTTTCCAAAACGATGTAAGAGCCATTTTTAGAATTTTACAGGAGAAGCAAAAAACTGATTTTTTCAGCTAACTGTAATAATATTGCAATTCCCTTCAATGAAGTTAGAGTTTATCTTATGTTTAACGTTTATCAAGGATGAAATCGGGTAAACACGTATCAATAACCCAATAAAAAAAAAGTCGTATCCCACGTTGCAAGTCAAAACGGTGGATGTACAAAGAAAATCACAGGTCTTACTTATCTGATGTAATGTCATAATAAAATATCTTATAGAAAAACATTGTAACTTTATTAATACACGTTCGTTACAATAAAAAACGAATAATTATGTCGAACAATACTCAGATGCATTCTAGCCCAGAAGCTGTGAATAGTATTCCTTTGCTTCATTTGTCAGGTAAGGAAGCATGGCTCCAATATGGTCTACTTTTTCTTCTGGAATTGTTGCAAAGTTGTCAATAGTTACACCTTTTCGCAGAATGTTAGTTTTTGTAGGAAAATGTGAGGCTCCATGCGACTTCTAGACTTCAGCTGTTCCAAACTGATTTGTCGACAATTTTATTTGCGCAGCTTCACTTATTTTAAGTTTTGTCGTATTAAGGTTCTTTGCTACAGACCTCTAGTCATTGAAACCATCAAAAACGGCTACAACGAAGGGATTTTTCTGTTTAGCTGTTGCAATGGTACGAACAACATCCATAGGAACCAAACATTTACACCTTTTTTTTCTTCTTTTCAATAATTCCAAAGTCTCTGTCACATGCCAAGAATGTGTGTCCTTTAACAGAAAACTTGTGTATGATTTCGGTGAAAATTCCTTTTGCTAACAATGTCAAATACATGGATAAAACTATCTGGTTCTTGTTTTGCGAGCCGCAGTTATCCGACCACAGTATTAGTTTTTTATTATTCGTGGTAATTTGTTTTGTTAAGTAGCTATAAACCCATTTTCAATGTCTGAATCATGAATTTCCAAATATAACATAAAAATCGGAGTGTTTGGCATTTCTTACATCTGCTTTCATTGCTTGAGTATCACACTCAACTTTTCTGTGATGAAAATCTAAGGCCATTTGAGCTTCTTTTTTCTCTGCATTATCACCTGTATTTCGTACTTTAGTGGATAAAGAGTCACATGTGGTACAGATGTCTACACGGGGTACTCTAAAGTCCGTTAAGAAAACTTGGTTATACCATTGTCTGGAGACTGGCATCTGCGGTAATTCTTGACAGTATTTTTCCAGGAAAGCCCTATACATTTTGCTCACACTCAAATCTGGAGATAGGTATTCAGATTCCGTCTTACTTCGACTGTAATGGCTAATTTCTGACAGAAAAGAGGAAATATACTCTCTGATTTCATCTCTCCACTCTTGCATGTTCTATGCAGTTCTAGATCCTTCTCTTTTGTCACTGTGGTCCATTGTTCCCGCCAAAATTTTCTCTTATAAAATCTGAACTCTGCGAGTTGTTATTCCGAAAGTATTGCAGAATAGTTTTAGGCAAACTCTTTCCTCACATCCTCCAGTTAGTATCAGATAATAATGAGAGGTGTGCTTCCTTCTGATTTGTCCTGGGTAAACGTACGTTCCATGTCTGCGTCTAGGGATATATTGAGATTAATTTCTGCAGATATGCTTGTCATATGAAGCCAAATCGTTTTCGAAAAGTCTAATCCTATATTTCACCCTTAACAATGAGCAAGAGAGATTGCACTTGCAATTGACCTAAAATAAATTGGTACCATTAAAGAATTAATTAAGATCAATCAAAACTCATCAATTTATCTTACCTCACTAGGTGGATCCCTTGAAGGAACTTGGCGACCACAGGAAGACGTGTATTCTTGACCACTATTTCTATTGAGACCTTTCACGTTTTTTTCCATTTTTCAGGAGAACGACCCCGCTTATCAACATTTGGTTCGGTCTCCGCCATGTTTCTAATCGCACTAAACACTAAACGGTATATTTGCACGTCGTAAAATCCAAATATATGGCTCTTGCAACGTTCTGACTTTCGCGTCTACTTAACCACGGGATTTTTCACTGCACACACAAAGTGCTTTATGGGAGCGTAAAGCATGGCATTTACAACTTATATAACATAAAAAGTCAATTTGGAGCAAACTGGCACTTACAACGTTTTGGAAAGGCAGACCTCAAATATGGAATGATTAGGCACCGGCTCCGAGTTCAGTTCTACGCGACAATTAATGTCTGGATTGATTGCTAGAAAAATGCTGCCATCTTGATAAGGGACACCAAACTTTTACTCAAAAAATAACATATGGAGACTAGATGGCGCCAGAGTAGCAAAATGTTAAAATAAAGTGCTTTAAGAATTACTGACAGAGTAAAGTGCGCTGACCAAGTTAACCTAACATAACTGTAGTGTCTTTTTATATAAAAATTTTAAATAAATTGAAGAATAATGGTAAAAACGTTTATCTACGACCACCATCAAAATTAAGCATTTACAAACTCATATAAATACGTGGAATTACGTTTCATACATACGTCTAAAGCGTGCGAAAAAGAACAATGCTTTTTAAATGGAAATTTCATTATAACACCCAAAAGTCAAAAATGATCAAAAATTTTCAAAAATGATCAAAAATTTTCAAAAATGGTCAATAATTGTCAAAAACTATCAAAAATGGTCGAAAATTGTCAAAAACTGTCAAAATGGACAATCATTGTCAAAATTGGTCAATAATTGTCAGAAATTGTTAAAATTTTGAAAAACTATCAAAAATGGTCAAAAATAGTTAAAATTTTTGAAAAACTATCAAAAATGGTCAAAAATAGTTAAAATTTTTGAAAAATTGTCAAAAATGGCCAATAATTGTCAAAAACTATCAAAAATGGACAATTATTGTTAAAAATTGTCAAAATTTCGAAAAATTGTTGATAATTTTCAAAAATTGTTAAAGTTTTTGAAATATGGTCAAAAATGGTCTAAAATTTTGAAAAATTGTGAAAATGGTCAAAAACTATCAAAAATGGTTAAAAATTGTCAATTATTTTTAAAATTCTGAAAAATGGTCGATAATTGTCAAAAACTATCAAAAACTATCAAAAACTATCAAAAACTATCAAAAACTATCAAAAATTATCAAAAACTATCAAAAACTATCAAAAACTATCAAAAACTATCAAAAACTATCAAAAACTATCAAAAACTATCAAAAACTATCAAAAACTATCAAAAACTATCAAAAACTATCAAAAACTATCAAAAACTATCAAAAACTATCAAAAACTATCAAAAACTATCAAAAACTATCAAAAACTATCAAAAACTATCAAAAACTATCAAAAACTATCAAAAACTATCAAAAACTATCAAAAACTATCAAAAACTATCAAAAACTATCAAAAACTATCAAAAACTATCAAAAACTATCAAAAACTATCAAAAACTATCAAAAACTATCAAAAACTATCAAAAACTATCAAAAACTATCAAAAACTATCAAAAACTATCAAAAACTATCAAAAACTATCAAAAACTATCAAAAACTATCAAAAACTATCAAAAACTATCAAAAACTATCAAAAACTATCAAAAACTATCAAAAACTATCAAAAACTATCAAAAACTATCAAAAACTATCAAAAACTATCAAAAACTATCAAAAACTATCAAAAACTATCAAAAACTATCAAAAACTATCAAAAACTATCAAAAACTATCAAAAACTATCAAAAATTGTCAAAAACTGTCAAAAATGGACAATTTTGACAATTTTGAAAAATAGTTGATAATTGTAAAAAATTGTTAGTTTTCGAAAAATTGTCAAAAATTTCGATAAATGGTCAAAAATGGTCAATAATTGTCAAAAATGGTCAAAAATTTGGAAAAATGGTCCATAGTTGTCAACAATTGTCAATAATTTTCAAAAATGGTCAATAATTTTGAAAAATGGTCAATAATTTTGAAAAATGGCCAAAAATGGTTAAAAATTGTCAATTATTGGTCAAAACTGTTAAAAATGGTTAAAAACTGTCAAAAATGGTTAAAAATTGTCATCATTTTGAAAAATGGTCAAAAATGCTCAAAAATTTTGAAAAATTGTCAAAAATGATCAATAATTGTCAAAATTGGTCAATAATTGTCAAAAATTGTTAAAATTTGAAAGAACTATCAAAAAAGGTCAATAATTTTGAAAAATTTTGAAATTTTTTGAAAAATTGTCAAAGATAGCCAATAATTGTCAAAAACTATCAAAAACTATCAAAAACTATCAAAAACTATCAAAAACTATCAAAAACTATCAAAAACTATCAAAAACTATCAAAAACTATCAAAAACTATCAAAAACTATCAAAAACTATCAAAAACTATCAAAAACTATCAAAAACTATCAAAAACTATCAAAAACTATCAAAAACTATCAAAAACTATCAAAAACTATCAAAAACTATCAAAAATGGTCAAACATTGTCAAAAACTGTCAAAAATGGACAATTTTGACAATTTTGAAAAATAGTTGATAATTGTAAAAAATTGTTAGTTTTCGAAAAATTGTCAAAAATTTCGATATATGGTCAGAAATGGTCAATAATTGTCAAAAATTTGGAAAAATGGTCCATAGTTGTCAACAATTGTCAATAATTTTCAAAAATGGTCAATAATTTTGAAAAATGGTCAAAAATGGTTAAAAATTGTCAATTATTGTTAAAAACTGTTAAAAATGGTTAAAAACTGTCAAAATTGGTTAAAAATTGTCATCATTTTGAAAAATGGTCAAAAATGCTCAAAAATTTTGAAAAATTGTCAAAAATGATCAATAATTGTCAAAATTGGTCAATAATTGTCAAAAATTGTTAAAATTTGAAAAAATTGTCAAAAATTGTCAAAATTTTTGAAAAATTGTCAAAAATGATCAATAATTGTCAAAATTGGTCAATAATTGTCAAAAATGGTCAATAATTGTTAAAATTTGGAAAAATGGTCTAAGATGGTCAAAATTTTTGAAAAATTGTCAAAAATGATCAATAATTGTCAAAACTGTCAAAATTGGTCAATAATTGTCAAAAATGGTCAATAATTGTTAAAATTTAAATTTTTTTTCAAAAATGGTCAAAAATTGTCAAAAATTTTGAAAAACGGTCAAAATTTTCGAAAAATGGTCAAAAATAGTCATTTTATTGTGCATAAGAAGCAGCTTCAGTCGGCGGTCCGTCGACCACTCACCTTTTTTTTGGATTGGTGTAACACTAAAATAATTAAAAATTAGACGGAAAATGTTCTTATTGCATATTTCTCGAAAAAGTCGATGGAAATCATCAACGTTATGGTCCCATTATTCAATGTTGAAAACTACCATAAATTTAAATTTAAACATTGATATAAGTAAATTTCATAAACTGAGAGAGCCATAAACCAAAAAAATCAAAAATTTTCACAAGGGAACAGATTTTGGATTTTATAAATGGAGCACCAGATAATGAATTTCTTATGATGAAGGTAGGCAATAATTCAATCACAATTATTAAAAAGAGAGGTTATGTAATATATAATTCAGGGAAAGTATTTTTAATGTGGTCGTAGATAAAGCATTGTATGTTACTCATGCGTGAATTACTTTTGCGCACTCGTTGCGAAAAAAGGCACTAGCTACGCTCGCCTTTCATTTTCGCAACTCGTGCGCAAAAGTATCGCTTCACGCACTTGTATCATAAATAACTATTTCTTTCGTTTTCAGCAGTATTTTGTAATACAATTATAAATGATGTCCAATTGCTTAAAACCTAGCCCAAAAGGTAACCTAATGCAAATAAACAAACATTTACATAACCTTAAATAAATTACTACGTTGTTTATGCATTTTAACCCATCAGCTACAGTAGCACCACCAATTTTCCTCTTTCCGACGGACACTTTTTATATTCAGAGTTGGTGCTCCTCATATCTAGTCTCCATGACCGATGTTGCTGTGCCAAACCGAAAGGTCTTGACTGTCTCCCGCGATTTCTAGGATGTTATATGCTTTGTTTGATAGTTTGACGAGTGAGTGAGTCGTTTCAAGTTTAAAAAATGTTTGAACTCTCAGATTTATTTCAACAAGCATCTACGTAGACCAATTCTACTTAGGCATCGAGATTCCGCGCGCAAAGTTTGTTTAAGCTGCAAAGTATTGGATAGTTTTCAAGAGAGGTGTAGATGCATCGATTATTTTCCATTTCCCTTCCTGGAAAACTGAATGTGTGTGTTGCCTTTTCTTTTCTTGCTTAATTTCTCCTCGACTGGCTCAGGTGTCTGGTGGACCAAAAGTCTGCAAAAGACAGCTAGAGCAAAGCTGTAAGGCTTGCAGCGAACAGCATGCCTGGCCATTACCGGAGCAATGTCATCCACACCAACGGCTGCTTTGGAAGCTCTTCTCCACATTCATTTGGGGAAGGAAGCCAGGAGAGCAGCTCATAGAATGCTATCAGTGGAGAGGCAAATAAATGGAGATACTCTGACGGATCACTCGGGAATTCTGAGGTAAATACAAAATCACCACATTCTTGGGATGCCCTCGGATCTCTCTGTCACAAAACTTCACGTGGACAAGCCCTTTAAGGTCCTCTTTCCCACGAGAGACCAATGGGATAGCGAAGAAATTCCTTCCTAGAAACGGACTACGTGATTTACACTGACGGATCCAAAACCGGAAACGGGGTTGGAGCGTCGGTCTTCAGCAGAAAACCCAGAGTTGAAATCACAGCCAACCTGGGTAGGTACACTACCGTCTTTAAGGCTGAAGTATACGCCATTGAACTGGCTGCTTAAGAGCTGATGAATCAACCTGTTGTAAGAAAGAACATACACATCCTGTCAGATAGCCAGGCTGCTCTTAAAGCATTGAGCTCGAACAGGATAAAATCTAAGCTAGTACATAACTGTCTACAATCCCTTGATATACTAGGCACGGAAAACAGTCACTTTGAACTGGGTGCCGGGGCATCGAGGAGTGGAGGGCAACGAGAAGGCCGACACTCTGGCAAAAAAGGGATCAGAGTCTCTATTTATCGAACCTGAACCATTTTTTGGCAATGCTGAAAGTACTGCTAGATCAGCCATAGCTACCAGGGCGGAGAGGAAAACCTTCAAGTACTGGGCAGACATACCGAGGCTCTCTTACTCGAAGGCGTTCATATACAACCTTCCGAGTACAAAAAATAAGCAGATCCTGGAATGGAGTAGAAGAAACCTACGCATTCTGTCGGGACTGCTTACAGAACACTGTCGACTAAATTACCACCTAAAAAAGATGAGTCTGGTGTTCAGACCTCGGATTGTCGGCTCTGTAATTTGGAGGACGAAACTGCTGAGCACATACTATGCTCATGCCCAGCTTTGGACAGGGTAAGGTATAACATATTCGGTTTTAGTACCTTAGAGCCGAGCAACTTCAAAAAAGTATCACCAAATACAACCATGGACTTCGTCAGAAGCACAGGCTTGTGGGATGAATTGTAATCCCTAGGGGTGAGCCACAATAGACCCAACGGGGGTCGCAGTGGAGGTGGCGAGAACGCCCCTCTCACATAGAACCTAACCTAACCTTCTCCTCGACTGCTAGAAAATGGATGATAAAATTCGTTGTGCATTAATTTCGTGAGCCTAATCTAGGTTTGAGTTTTGCCATTTCATAACAATTAACAGCTGGAACGCTACCGAAACGTTTAAAATAAAAATTTTGAAAAAACCATTGTGGTTTAATTCCCAATAAAAACAAAATACTATTTTACAATTTTATAAAGTAAAATTGGAACAAAATAAAACAAAAAAATCTATCAATTATAAATTTTAACGAAACTTTTTTCTAAATAAATTAAATAAAATTTCAGGTGTTGGCTTCCAAACGGCCCTCCAACTAGCTTCACGAGGATGTCGCGTAATCCTAGCTGATAAAAAAGAACCAGCTAAAGCCAAAGCCAAGATAATAGAAGTGACAAACAATACAAACATTGTAACGAAACTACTCGATTTAACTTCACTGCAGTCGGTGAGAAAGTTTGCCAAAGAAATAAATTCAGAAGAGGATAGATTGGACATTTTGATAAATAACGCTGAAACTGGCAGGAAAGGAAACAAACACACCGACGATGGGTTGCATTCTACCATGCAGGTTAATTATTTCGGACCCTTTTTATTAACACACCTTTTGACAGGTGAGTAATCAGAGTGAGGGGTTGTCGTTGGTGAATTGGGGCTATAAATTAATATTGAAATAAATTGAAAAATTTGACTTTTAATGTACAACTGAATAAAAAATTGTTTTGAAAGTAATAATTTTATGAATTGTGGTCGAAAATGTATAGAAATGACTAACTACGTATGTATGAAACATTTCTGGCCTTGTGTTTACATTCACCTGTCTTCAGCTGGTAACAATTCATAAAGGGGAGATTGTGGGTTTAATGATACCGAAAAAAAAATGTTAACTCGATATTTTTTCTGTCCGAATAGGGGTAAACACGCTATAAATTCATTTTTCATCTCCTGGTTGATTATTTTTATGGACAATAAAAAAATATAAAATTATATGAATTACCAGTTCAATTAAAATTACTGATTTGTTATTTTATGATTTTTGTCGGACAATGATATTTTTATATTCGCACGACTTGAATTTTACATTTTCAGCAAAATTTAAATCCCTGTTCGTACAATTTGAATCAGTCATAAAATTGACATGTTTCGTTTTTTTTTTCATTCATTAGTTTGCGTTTTGTTCAACAGCCCAGGCACTTGAATTGGATCTTTGTACCATTTTCCATGTTATCTACTTCCATTCCAGAAGCTTCGAGTCTTCTATAAAGGCCACTAGTTTGATTGGCGGAAGTGCTTCCGTCTAAGTACTTGTAAGTTTTCGCAGAATCAGAGTATGTGAGTAGGTGTTTCATAATCAAGTTCACATTTTCTGCACATAGGTTCACTAACTTTGCCCATTTTGTGCAGATGTTTCCTCAGGATGAGGTGTCCAGTCACCAGGTCGTTAACTGTCTTCAAATATCTCTTACCCAGTTTCAATAGCCTGGTTAAGAGTTCCTTGTCTACCTTTTTCATTAAACTCTTTGTATGAAGGTGCCCTTCTGTCAACCTCCATTTGAGTTGGTGTTCCCTATCTATCCAGTTCCCGATTTCCCCTCATGCAATCTTTTATGATTCCACAAAACGGTTCCGGACCTATGAAGTCTCCTTTAGAGCCCTCTTTAGCTAACTGGTCCGCCATTTCATTACCTGCAATCCCCTCATGTGCCGGCACCCATATTAGAGACAGTTAGTTGTGTCAGCCTGTTGAGGGATTCTTTGCAGTTTTTGACCAGTCTAGACCTAGTTGTTGGATTACTGATAGCTTTAAGCAGAGCCTGACTGTCAGTGAATATTTTAATCCTCTTCTGATGTTTCCATCAATACCGGCTATAGCAGCAATCGTCTCTGCCTGAAACATAGTCGCATATCGACCAAGGCTAAAGAACATTCTCTTTCTAGGTCCTTTTATACCAGCCCCTGTGCCATGGTTTGTTTTGGAACCACGGTGAACCAGATGGTTTCTCCAGAATTACCTGGGTGCATCACCTGTTCCATAGATAGGACGATGATGTTCACTCGCTCAGTAAATATATTCTCGGGTGTCATGCTATCAAAACGCATGTGAAATATGGGTTCATCTAGTTGAACGACAATTTGACGCTTTTCCCCACTTCTCAAAGAAAATTCCTCAATTTCCAAGATTCCGCATAAAGTTATAGCTTGCTGTTTTTCTCTGATCACATAGGATCTGGGAGGATAGCCTATACTGATTTTAGTGAAAATTTATTTGGCTATTCAAAAAAATTAAAAACTTTTATAATTTACTTTAACAATCACTTTCTACTTTCCAGATCTATTGAAAAAGTCAGCTCCAAGCCGTATCATATTCGTTAGCTCTGCTCTAGCGTTCTGCAGCAATTTAAATTTAGAAAACCTCAACTATCCTTCAGGACATAACCTCTCAATATTCCGTCAGGCACTCGTTTTCGCCAATTCAAAAGCTGCTGTTGTAATTGCTGCTAATGGATTTGCGGAAAAACTAAAAGAACACAACGTGACCTGCAATTCTTTACATCCTGGACTGATAAATACCAAAGGATTTAGGCAGTCTATTCGTATTGATGGCTTACGAACCGTATACAGATTCTTGAGATACGTTTTCTTATTTGTTTATGGAAAGGTAAGGTTATAGGTTTACAGCTAATTATTTTTAAAGTAAAATTGTCGTATTTAGTAAAGCGTCCGGGGCTCTTAGAGCTCTCGGACGAGAACATATACCTTGTACTGATGAGGAGCAAATACACCGAAACCGGTCTGCAAGTTATGTTGTCCCTTCTAATTGGTTAAATCTTGTAGATCATACCCGTTTGACTAAGAAGTGTAATTCAATGTCTGTCGGGGCATATAGCCCGGGAAGTAGTTGTTTCTTATTAGTTAAAAGGTCACTATTTTTGAAAAATATTTTTCTAAACTTTGTTGTAAAGCGTTGGAATGATATAATTACTTTTAAATTAAGTTTCGAACTTATTTTAAATTCTAGACCCCTGAGCAAGGAGCCCAAACAGCAATCCATTTGGCTTTATCCAACCAACTGAAAGAAACTACCGGTAAGCACTTTTGGGATTGTAGAGTATTCCCCCAACCACTTGCAGCTTGGAACAAGAAATTCTGTGATGATATTTGGGAGTCTAGCGAGCAATTGGTACACCTTAAAGATGAAGAAAAACTGTAATCATTTAATAACTATTTATTTTATAGTTTTCTATTTATGTAGGTATTGGAATAAACCTTTTAACTTACTATTACTGAATTAAATTATTAATGTATTTGTAGTTTGTAATATGAAGTTTTATTAAATATAAATCCCATTAAAATGTGTTTTTATTTATTCCTTACTATTGTTACTAGGAATAGGGAACTCAACAGTTTCCTATTAAACAACCCAAATTTACCCGGTAAAATACAAATTTAGAACTGATCTTCGGTGCTAAAAGTATTGCCTATACTTGTCAAGTAGCTGGAACACGAATTATCCTTATATTCCGTGCTTTTGCCGGCAACCAGTTTTACACAAAGAAGTAAGGAGTATTGCCTGTAACTAAGGACAGTTTTAAAAATTAATCTTGTTTCGCTGGCCATCCTTGTTATTTCCTGTGATCGAATTATAATGTCTTCATCGGTCGACCTTCTTGACGGCGACCTAGACACCATCGAAGACCAACATGTGTCTGTCGATATTCTTCAGTGCTGAAAAGTGCGCGGTTCAGCGGTGAACTCAAATTTTGAATATTTGAAAAGCGACATTCAGGCACGTTAAAGGTAAGTACCCTTTTTCGGAAAGCAATTAAATGTTCACGTTTTCGGCAACCGGAAATTTTGATGTACGGTTTTTTTAAAAATAATTTCATTACGCCTGCTTTTAATTTGTTACTGTTATGAACAACATTTGACATATTTACATTATTTTCTGATATTAATAGATATTATTTTTATTTTGGTTTCTTAACAGCAACGTTTTGTATATATTGTTTAATATAATAGATTCTCTCATTAAATAAGAGTTAATTCATATACACTGTGTCCGTAAAGTATGGAACAAATTCATTTTTAGCTCAACAGACCATTTTAAGAAATAATCCTGAAACACGTCGATTTTTGATTTTAATTTACCGTATTTTAAAATAATAATCTTATATACAGGGTGAATTACTTTCGAGTAATGACGTCACCGTCATTTTATTTAAATAGAACACCCCCATTTTGCTTCAATTTTCGGATTACTCTAGCTGAGCTGATTCCAAAAATGTATCACATGTTGATTCCAATTGGTACAGGGTGGACAAAAATACAATAGTTTCGTGTGTGCTCAAAAAGTAACGCGTAACATTCTTTATTAGTTAAATTAACAATATTATCAAAAATACTTTCTGTCTAGCGGCAATTGGTTTAAATGTAACACCCTGAAGTTGTACTTGTGGTCTATCAGACAGAATATGAAAGAAATTATTTCTTATCAATTTAAAAAAAACATAGTCGTCTAATTTTTTGTGAAATGTCATTATTTGTTTAGTAATTTATTGATGTTCAGTGACAGTTAAGTACTACAAAATTTTTGGTATTCGTGAATGTTTCAATTATTGCTTAGATTTAATTAGAAGTAGAAATGGAGTTAAGTGTAAAACAAAAAATTGAAATACTTATGATGATTGTGTATGGAGACAGATCGCGAACTCAGATGGAAGTGTGCAATTTGTTTAATGGTAAATATCCAGAAAGACCTATAACGCGTTCAACAGTCAGTAAGATTGAAAAGAAATTTCGAGAAACTGGTACGGTTGAAAATGTACGCAAATCAGGTCGTCCCTCTGCAAATGCTGATACAGCATTAGAAGTTTTACTTAGTTTTGAAGAAGATGCGCACACTTCTGTGCGTAAAGTTAGTCGCGATATCGGTGTTAGCAAAACAACGGTACACAAACTATTAAAGCTTGAAAAATGGCATCCTTATAAAATCAAACTTGTGCAGGAATTAAACGAAGATGATCCCGATAGAAGAATCCAATTTTGCGAAAAAATGATGGATAAATGTCACCGAGACCCTCTCTTGATACAAAACATTATTTTTTCTGATGAGGCCACTTTCACGTTAAATGGCGAGGTTAACCGTCAGAATTGTAGATACTGGGCAAAAGAAAACCTCCAATGGATGCGTGAGCATCATAGACAATACCCGCAAAAGGTAAATGTATGGGCTGGAATTGTAAGAAATCGAATCATCGGACCCTACTTTATCGAAGGTAATTTAAACGGGGCAACGTACCTTGAGTTTTTAAGGGGGTATTCGTACCTACTTTACGTAATTTGTTTCCCAGCAGACGTAATCCTGGAGGTTTTGATGAAAGTTTATGGTTTCAACAGGATGGTGCACCTCCACATTATGCTGTAGATGTTAGAAGGTACCTAGATAAAATTTTTCCGAACAGGTGGATTGGTAGACGTGGACCTATTGAATGGCCAGCGAGGTCACCAGATTTCAATCCTTTGGATTATTTTATGTGGGGCCATCTGAAGAATGTTGTGTATCAAACGAAACCAGCAAATATTCAAGAATTAAAAGAGAGAATTCGGACAGCAATAAACAATATTTCTCAAGACACAATAAACAAGGTTCAACAAGAATTTGTACACCGTTTGGGTTACTGTCAAATACATCAAGGGCTGCAGTTCGAACATTTATAAAGTCATGTATTTCATAAGTATTTTTGATAATATTGTTAATTTAACTAATAAAGAATGTTACGCGTTACTTTTTGAGCACACACAAAACTATTGTATTTTTGTTCACCCTGTACCAATTGGAATCAACATGTGATACATTTTTGGAATCAGCTCAGCTAGAGTAATCCGAAAATTGAAACAAAATGGGGGTGTTCCATTTAAAAAAAATGACGGTGACGTCATTACTCGAAAGTAATTCACCCTGTATATTAGATTATTATTTTAAAATACGGTAAATTAAAATCAAAAATCGACGTGTTTCAGGATTATTTCTTAAAATGGTCTGTTTAGCTAAAAATGAATTTGTTCCATACTTTACGGACACAGTGTATAAATATTGAGATTCGATAAATTTAGGAAATAATTTAATGAATAAAACATGAGTACAAACTAGATTTGATTCTCTTCTGATTTTGATAAAAATGCATTCAATAGTTACCCACACTGAGTAGAACTGAAAACAGCTATCTTCATTTTTACACTTTCTTTGTCAATTTCTAGATGCAGCTTCAAGGAGGTTCTCACTCAAAATAATTTTTGCATAATTATTACCTTTTCTTGACTTTTTGTTTCTAGTAGTTTGTAAAAAGTCCTTTTCATTTCTCTTATGTACTCTTCGTCATTAGTCGAAAAAGTCGAATTTACTGTTTGGACCCTCACTTTGTAGAATCTACTCACATTACTATTTTCAATGAAACTATTTAATGAAAAAATTGATCAAGATTCTAAAAAAATATTGATAATCATTTCGATATTAGCATATCATCGTCAGAATGACAGAAGTTACATTTTATGTGATGCCTACTTGATGTTTAATATTTTGGCTAGACCAAACAGTGACCTATCTTGTGATTGACTTAATTTATGAATAAAAAAAAGATATATATACGAGGCTATACACTCCAGTTGGAGTTGTAGCCGCTCAGTTTGAGCTCTTTTGACCCTGTATCTTGTGGGGGGTCAGCCCACTTTTTCTTGCTGCATATCTACAATTTACTAGATGTTTTTGCAGTTTCAACAATTGCTCTCCACGCCCTTCTGTCCTGCATCTGTCTCATCCCGCCTTGTATTCCCAAAATTTTTATATCCTCCACGACCTGATCTTCCCATCTAGCCTTTGGTCTTCCTGGTAATCTTTCCTCATTAGGTTTCCATTCTGTAATTCTCCTTACCTCCTGTCCTTTCTCCATTCTTTTAACATGTCCATACCAACGTATCCGTAGCCGCTCAGTTTGAGCTCTTTTGACCCTGTATCTTGTGGGGGGTCAGCCCACTTTTTCTTGCTGCATATTTACAATTTACTGGATGTTTTTGCAGTTTCAACAATTGCTCTCTACGCCCTTCTGTCCTGCATCTGTCTCATCCCGCCTTGTACTCCCAAAATTTTTATATCCTCCACGACCTGATCTTCCCATCTAATTTTTGGTCTTCCTGGTAATCTTTCCTCATTAGGTCTTCATTCTGTAATTCTCCTTACCTCCTGTCCTTTCTCCATTCCCATTTCTCAATTTTTCTAATTATTCTCCTTTCATATATCCTTAGTTGCTCTTCGTCCTCATTTGTAAGTCTCATAGTTTCTACCGCATAGGTTACTACCGGTTTTATCGCAGTCCTGTAGACTCTTAACTTTTGTTGCTCGGCTTATTCCTTTACTCTGCATGATATTTTTAAATTTATTATATGCTCTATACCCTGATTGAATTCTTTGTCTTATCTCGCTTTTTGTGTCATTTTTGTTACTGATAATTGTTCCCAGATACTTAAAGGTGTTAACCACTTCAAAACTGAATTCATTTAACTTCACTGCTTCTGGTTGATAGACTTCCTTTTCTCTTTTCATTTCCATATATTTTGTTTTTTCCTGATTTATTCTTAGTCCTCTTTTTGCCGCCTCTTTTACAATTTTCTCTAGTGTTTCCTCAAGACTCCTTCGGTCTCTCGCTATTATGTTTAAGTCATCAGCATATACTATTATTTGTTTTGACCTATTAATTATGCTTCCTTCGATATTACAAGTCCTAATCATGCCTTCCACTCCTATATTAAACAATACCGCTGATAGCCCATCTCCTTGCCTTACACCAGCATTTATTTCAAATTCCTCCGATGGACCTTCCCTAGTCATTACTCTTACTCTAGATTTTTTCATTGTCATTTTTACCAACCGTATTATCTTTCGTGGCACATTTAGCTGCTCCATATCTTTTATAATTGTTCTCCGTTTCAGGCTGTCAAAAGCCTGCTTAAAGTCAATAAATAGCATTTGGACTCCAATATTGTGCTCATAACATTTTTCTATTACTTGTTTTATAGTATGTATGGCATCTACTGTTGATTTTCCTTCTCGAAAACCTTTTTGATATTCCCCTATTTCTGATTCCATTATCTTTTTTAGTCTTTCATTTATTATCATTGTTTATATTTTATATGCGGAATTGAGTAAACTAATTCCTCTATAATTGCTACAAATATTAGGATTTCCTTTCTTCAATATTGGTATAATCATTCCAGTAGACCATTCATACGGCATTGTTTCTGATTCCCATATTCTCTCTATTATTTTCAATATTTTATGCCTTAGATCATCTCCCCCATATTTTATTAGCTCATTTACTATTTAATCTGTCCCTCCTGCTTTGTTGTGTTTCGATTTGTTAATTATGTCGTTGCATTCGTCTTCGGTCGGTTTTTCTTCATTTTCTAACCCTGTATCTATATCACTCATATCATCTTCTTCATGCTCCCCATCCGTTAATACATTTTTGAAATGCTGGCTCCACTCTTTTTCTTTGATGTTTATTTTAGTTTGTTTTCTGCTTTGTTTCTTTATATATTGATACAATTTTACATTATTATTATTATCATTCTCTAATATGTCCATACTATCATTCAACCATTTTATTCTTTTTGTTTTTATCAACTTTGCGCTCTCTTTTCTTACTCTTCTATATTCGTCATAATAATTTTGTTGTATAGTTCGCATCCATCTTAGTCTGGCATCTTTTTTCTCTTTCATCTTTATTTTACATTCTTCATCAAACCATTCATTATTCTTTCTTGTGTCTTTCGTACCAATCACTTCCTCTGCTGCCGTTATTATACTTCTTTCAATTTCCTTCCATTGCTCATCAATATTATCCTGCTCTTTGCTCTTTTGTAGCTGCTTCTTTACCTCGTCCCTATATTCATTTTTACATCTTTTCAATTTTTGCACGTTCCATTTTCTACATTTTATTATCTTATTTACTATATTTACAATTCTCATTTGCATTTTGACTATTACTAATTGATGGTCAGTATCAACACCTGTTCCTCTGTATGACCCTACATCTTGTATCATATTTGATCTTCTTTTTGATATCAGAACATGATCTATCTGGTTCCCCGTAGTAGTCCCAGGTATAATCCATGTGATTTTATGTTCTTTCTCATGCTTGAAACTAGTGCTACTAATATATATGTTGAGCTCCTCGGCCATATTACATAACTGCAGTCCATTATTGTTAGATATTTCATGTATAGTATACTTTCCTGCAACATTAATTAAATAGTCTTCTCTTCCTATAGGAAGAAAAAAAATATATGGTATTATAAATATTAGAGCTTAAGTATTATTAGCCCTATGGGGATATCCTGCAGCCATTAAAGCACTGAGCTCTTGTGTTATCATTTCCAAAATGTTGTGGGAATGCCTAGGCAAACTCAATGAACTAGGTGAGACCAATATACTCACCTTACTGTGGATTCCAGGACGCACTGGGATTGAAGGAAATGAAATACCAGATGAACTAGCAAAAAGGGGGACTGAAATACCCTTTTGGGGGCCGGAACCCTTTTGCGGTAACAGCTCCAATGTAATATTGGAAGAAATAGGCAAAGCCGAAGAAAATAGAAGATCTGACCATTGGAAAGATCTAGTAGGACTTAGACAATCAAATATTCTTCTGGGTGAATACAGCCTGTTGAGATCAAATGAATGCATAAGTCAAAGTAAAACCGCACTAAGAGCTTTCCCATTTAAGATCAGTGTAACTGTGCAATGATATAGGAAACCAAGGAAAACTATATCTGCTGATCTTTACAATTGTTACTTAGGAAGACAATTTAATAGTGGAGAGCTCTCTAGATTTATCTGTTCATTGACAACTTCATATTGTGGGTCTCTTAAGTGTCTTCTAATTTCTAATTTTTCAAGTTCTTGTTTCTTATCACAAATATGTAGTACTTCTAGTTCTGTGTTAGGGATTTAGCAGATTGTTTTAATCTGTATGCTCGTAAGTGTTCATTGTGTCTTATTTCAAAATTTCAGTCACAGTTTCATTTAAAATACTTAGTAAAAAAATTCGGCAACGGTGACGATTTCTTCTACAATTTATTTTGGACAAACTTTACCAACTCACGTTTTTGCTATCAATATTCTTACTAATACGAAAATGTTAAAAAAAATCTTTATCGAACCCCTTTAATTTGTAATTAATTTTCATTATTTCCCCTTCTCAAAATACCGTTTAAATATCGAAAACAATGACTATTTTCATTTGAAGAAATAACGAAATCAAAAAATAAAATGAAGCTAAAGATTCGGAATTATAATTGTTCGGAACGTTGCTTTAAAGGCACTGAAGTCCTCAACAGCAAACAATCATTTAAGCAACTTGCTAGACACAAGAATGAGCTTGTACTCCTTTTACCAGACACGAAACATTTTGTGGCAACCAAAAAAACCGAATCGTGGAAGAAGTCGGAAAATTGGAATAAAAATTAAGTGCAGCAAACTGTAAAAATACTCCAAGACAAAGACCATCTCACAATGCTCAATAAATTACCATCTCTGTAAGGTAATTGTTCGCCAACACTTTAAATACCTGGAACAGGTTTATCTAGAGCCTGATTAGGTTACAGATCTAGCTTCAGAATAGATAAGCTTTCTCAGAAGCCTAGATCTTTTTGTCTGTAACATAGATGTAGGGTATACACAAAATATCTCAAAGATCGCACTGTAGATGACAAAACAGTTCGTAATCCCACAAATGTTAACCGTCAATTCCTAGTATTTTTTTCAAGGCCACAAATATGATGTGGAAGCTATAATTAAGAACAATTAACTTATGCTTGTGACTTTCTGTACAGTGAAACATTTCTATTTTAATGCTAACTGCAGATTGGCTTCCAATTCCTAATGCTACTAATTGTTATGAATCACTGTTATACATAGGAGTGTAAGTGGTGTGAAGTTGGCAACCAAAAGTTAGCAGCCGAATTGACGGAAATACCCGAAGGACCAGTGGCGTACCGTGATAGGAAATAACAGAAAAAATTGTCAAATCTCCATGAAATAGTGAAATAGTTCAGAAAAATTGAAAATATTAATAGAAACACATTCGAATGGGGCTGAGGACATCAAAATAGCCAAAAACAACCCCAAAAAATTAAGAAAAGTATAGTCCTTCGGGTATTTCCGTCAATTCGGTTGCTAACTTTTGGTTGCCCACTTCATACCGGTAGGAGTGAATACCAGTAGAAACCATTAGTCAAAATTATTGAATTATATTTTACTCTTAATTACAGTTTCCTAATAGTTATTTATGATACAAGTGCGTGAAGTGATCCTTTTGCGCACGAGTTGCGAAAATTAAAGACACGAGCGTAGCTAGTGCCTTTTTCGCAACGAGTGCGCAAAAGTAATTTACGCATGAGTATCATACAATGTTTTATCTACGACCACATTAAAAATACTTTCTCTTAATTATATATAACATAACCTCTCTTTTTAATAATTGTGTTTGAATTATTGCCTACCTTCATCATAAGAAATTCTTCATCTGGTATTCCATTTATAAAATCCAAAATCTGTTCCCTTGTGAAAATTTTTGATTTTTATGGCTATCTGATTGTCGTTTTATAAAGGTAATAACTTTATGAAATTTACTTATATCAAAGTTTAAATTTAAATTTATGGTAGTTTTCAACATTGAATAATGGGACCATAACGTTGATGATTCCCCTTGACTTTTCCGAGAAATATGCAATAAGAACATTTTCCGTCTAATTTCTAATTTTTTTAGTGTTACACCAATCCAAAAAAAAGGTGAGCGGTCGTCGGACCGCCGACAGAAGCTTGCTTCTTATTCACAATAAAATGACAATTTTTCGAAATTTTTGACAATTATTCACCATTTTTTCAAAAATTTTGACCATTTTTGACTATTTTTTTCAAATTTTAACAATTATTGACCATTTTTGACCATTTTTTCCAAATTTTGACAATTATTGACCATTTTTCCAAATTTTTACAATTATTGACCATTTTTGACAGCTTTTTATAATTATTGACCAATTTTTCAAAATTTTTGACGATTTTTCGAAAATTTGGAACATTTTTCAAAAATTTTGACAATTATTGACCATTTTTTCAAATTTTTGACCATTTTTTCAAATTTTAGCAATTATTGACCATTTTTGACAATTATTGAACGATTTTGACAGTTTTGACAGTTATTGATCATTTTTGACAATTTTTCAAAAATTTTGACCATTTAGACCATTTTTCCAAATTTTAACAATTATTGACCATTTTTGACAATTATTGAGCAATTTTGACAGTTTTGACAGTTATTGATCATTTTTGACAATTTTTAAAAAATTTTGACCATTTCACACCATTTTTTCAAATTTTAACAATTATTGACCATTTTTGACAATTATTGACCAATTTTGACAGTTTTGACAATTATTGATCATTTTTCAAGTTTTTCATCCATTTTTGACCATTTTTCCAAATTTTAACAATTATTGACCATTTTTGACAATTATTGACCAATTTTGACAGTTTTGACAATTATTGATCATTTTTGACAATTTTTCAAAAAAATTTTTTTCAAATTTTAACAATTATTGTCCATTTTCTCAAATTTTAACAATTATTGACCATTTTTGACAATTAATGACCAATTTTGACAGTTTTGACAATTATTGATCATTTTTGAAAATTTTAGACCATTTTTCCAAATTTTAACAATTATTGACAATTATTGATCATTTTTGACAATTTTTCAAAAATGTTGACCATTTTAGACCATTTTTCCAGATTTTAACAATTATTGACCATTTTGAAGCATTTATGACAGGTTCTGACAATTATTGACCATTTTTGACAGTCTTTTATAATTTTGACCATTTTTCCAAAACTTTGACAATTTTTGACCACCAACAACTAATTTTTAACAACTATTGACCATTTTTTCAAAATCTTGACAATTTTTGACAGTTTTTTATTATTATTGACCATTGTTTCAAAATCTTGACAATTTTTGACCATTTTCCCAAATTTTAACAATTATTGATCATTTTTGTTAGTTTCTGACCATTATTGACTATTTTTGACAATTTTCCAAATATTTTGACAATTTTCAACAAATATTGACAGATTTTTATAATTATTGACCATTTTTTCAAAATTTCAACAATTCTTGACCATTTTCCAAAATTTTAACAATTATTGACCATTTTTGACAGTTTCTGATAATTATTGACCATTTTTGACAACTTTCAAAAATTTTGACAATTTTTGACTATTTTTGACCTTTTTGACCATTTTTGACCATTTTTGACCATTTTTGACCATTTTTGACCATTTTTGACCATTTTTGACCATTTTTGACCATTTTTGACCATTTTTGACCATTTTTGACCATTTTTGACCATTCTTGACAGTTTTTGACAGATTTTTGACAGATTTTAACAATTATTGACCATACACGTTTCACACTTCTTAATGACAGTACAAAATTATTACAATTACAGAACCTTTGACAGAACACAAAACACAAAATTATCTAAGATAACTTAATAAATATACAAATAAAAAAGGGTGTTATAATGATTATCCCATTTAAAAAGCATTGTACTTTTTCGCACTCTTTTGGGTGTTATAATGAAACTTCCATTTCCTTTTTCGCACGCTTTAGACGTATGTATAAAATGTAATTTCACGTATTTATATGAGTTTGTTAATGCTTAATTTTAATGGTGGTCGTAGATAAATTATATTTTACAGTATATTTTTTATCATATATGTTTTAAATTGAAAAGGAAACGTTATAAAATAAAAGTTAAATAAAATCCTTGAAAATTAATAATTCCAGCAATTCAGAAATCAAACATTCAATCTTGTTTTGCGATCAATAACTTTTATCAAACATTTCTTAGAATCGACCTTAACCTTTTTAAAGTCCCCACACAGGACACACCTTTTAAGAAATAAAAAAAATTTGTATATTTATTCTTCTTAATCTACAATCTGGGGATTAGCTTATGTAAAAAATCTCATTATACTACAATACAAATCTTGAGTCATTTCTTCGGATGATTCTTCAAATTTCTTTAAAATGCAAAGTACGTTGAACTGGAAGGTCAAAGATTTTTCAGTTTTAAAGCACTTAATAAAAAAAATTAAATTGAATTTTCATTATCATAATAGCTATACCGAACAATGAATGATTCATTTCTCATGAATAATAGTCGATAATAAATAATGATTCAGAAGCTATCAATGGTCGCGTTCATCCCAATAATCTTAATCAGGTAGCGATTTTTAGAGTAATCCATCGTTTTTTAATTCTGCTGAACGTGCAAATCTTGATATAACAGCATAACCTAATTTTATTTGATTTTTGACTTCAATAATTATTATTTGTTCATCTTAGATTTCAATTTAGTTTAATAGTTCCTAGTGGTGTCCATTCATTTTCAAGATAGAAATATCTTTAAACAAAAATATGTTATTATGTCACATTGTATGTTTAATAACATGAGATTTGTCATAAGTGACATTTAATGCATCATTGATAGGTAGTGTAGCTTATTTCAATTCTGATGGGAAAAAATGGCGACTGATAGCATAGCGCTCACATCAATCAGTTGAAAAAAAAACAGGCGTTCAGCAGGAAATTGATTATTGCTCCGGTAGCGCTACGTTGGGATGAACGCTACCTAAGTATCTACTAAATCTGGCAACAAATAATATCTAGATCATTCCAGATAAGTAGAGGAAATATCTTTGAAACCATGTATTTTTTTATGAAAAAAATATATTCAAGGCAGTCGCAGCAAACTCTTTCATTTGATTTGTCACACGCTATATGCCCCGACAGACATTGAATGATACTTTTAAGCTAAACGGGGTTGGTATATCTGCAAGATATAACCAACCATTCTGGTTTGTACTTAGAAGGGACATCACTTGTAGACCGATTTTGGCGTATTTGCGCTTCATCAAAACAAATTAAATATAAAAAGAACTCATTTTTATATTATGAACAGCTGTAAACAATATTTAGCATCCCGAATTTACTGGATATATTTTTATTAATGTCTAATAATGTAGGATTAACGTCTAACTGGTTTTCGTTTGAAGTGCAACAGAACAGGATTTGAAAGTGATTCATTTGAAGAAGAACTAATGACACAGTTTTCATGGGTAAAAAAAATCGATAAAATCCCATATTTAATAGTTTTTATTTATCTTATAAGAGCAGTAGGATTGTTATTATTCTAACTACTTGCTGAACGACCAGTAAGTTTTATAAATTTAATTTATTAGTAATTAACTAGTATGACATTTTGTATACTATTTGAGCGGCGTTTGCCGTCATTGGAATTATAATCTCTCTCTTCACAATGACTTTAGGAAGAGTATAACTGAAATTGTAGAGAAATAGTTAAGTAAAACAGGGTGACCAGACAGCATGTCGCTGGATTGTACAACATTTTAATCTGTCCGTCCAGCATTTAATTTTGTCCAGCATTCAAGTACCGACGTCTTTCATTGGTCCATAACCGTAAATATAAATATTCTTTTTTTTTTTATTTTAGAAAATTGGACGACGATCTTTTTTATATTTTTTAATTCACCGTTGCGGTTGCGTCCCAGCTACCGTTATCAAGAACAATTAAGTTTATAAATTCTGGACCCTTTCTGACACTAACGAAAAAATTTTAGATTGTCTAGTTGTCGAATTTTCTAATTCAGGAAAAAATTCCCGAAGAAACAGCAACTTCACGAGTGTGTATATTAAATTTAATTCTAAACAACTTAAATATTATAAACTTTCTGAACTATAATCGTTATGTTTATAAATGGTTTTGTGTTATACAGGGTGTTTCTAAATTCATGCGACAAAATTCAGGAGGTGATTGCTCGTATGAAATTAAGATGAGTCTTTCCTATAACAAAATTCCCTCAGCCCACCCCTTTCCGAGATATCACCCTTAAAAGGTGGTGACTAAAATTGATTTTTTATTTTTTTTTCTAAAATTTCACTAAAGCTAGAAACTTGAAATTCTGTCATTTCCAGCATTTAATATGAATCGTATTACATTTTTCATCTTTACTGTTTTCCACTCAATTTATTTAAAAAATTATAAATTATGGTGTTTATTTTTTTTTCTCTGCAGCTATTGGTTTTAGGAGAACAATTTAAGAATAAAAAAAGTTTTTAAATAAAACAAGGATTTTAAATTAAATTTTAATTCATAAAACTCGATCTCGAAAAAAAGTTTTGATATGAAATGAAGTAAGGGTTGCTAATTTCACCCCCGTATAATGTAACAGGAATATTGAAAAAATGCCCGTGGTTAGTTCTTTGCGAGTGCACGAAAATTACAGAATTTCAAGTTTCTAGCTTCACTGAAATTTTAGAAAAAAAGTAAAAACTCAATTTTAGTCACCACCTTTGAAGGGTGATATCTCGGAAAGGGGTGGACTGAGGAAATTTTGTTATAGGAAAGACCCATCTTAATTTCATACGAGCAATCACCTCCTGAACTTTGTCGCATAATTTTAGAAACACCCTGTATATAATATATTATATACATAAATAATTCCCAAGGCTAGGGCAGGTACAACTCTGCGTAGAATCGACCGTCTGGTGATAACTCAAGTGGTTGGTGATTTATGACCTTCTTATATTTCTGGTCTTACTTTACCAAGAACTTTAAATATTCACATTCTCTGAAATAATTCTTCTTTCACAGTTTCCGAGGGAAAGTTTCTAATTTTAAGTAGTATACACTTTTATGAGTTACTCAATACTTCGACATTAATTTATTTTTGGTTGAATTTCGGTAATAAAAATTTAAAATATGTATAACGGAAACAAATTATTCAAATAGGATTACGTGAATGTATTCATACAGTATTCATGATAAGCCATATGTTAGGTAACATTAAAAGTGTTTTCTCAAAACAACTAGGCTAGTCTGAAATATAAAGTTCACGTATAAACATTAATTTTAATGGATTTAGTAGGTACCTGAATAACAGTACTAATAGCATCAATAACAGAAAGAGGTTATTTAATGAAAACAAATTTATTCATCACCAAAATAAATATTTGCCATCAAACAAAATCCTCTGATTATTAGTTTTAATCCTAGAAATGATTTTTTTTTCAGATTTATATATTTGTCTCCAAACATAATGTATCAAAATGTGTAACAGTTTGTATCCAAAATAAACGAATAATCATCGTAGCTTATGTCAAAAGAATCTGTATTATATTCGTTAGCTGTGCTCTCAAAATGATAGATCTGTCACCAATTTAGATTTGCGTTTTCTACAAAATTTATGTTGCTATGTTGGTAATCTCCAAAGAAGGTCATAAACTCATTTTATTATAGGTACCTAATTTTGCCAAAAAACCTTTTAGGTATAAAATTCTATATGAAACTCACCCTTTTCGGATTATTTATTGGTAATTCTGTTACTTGCCATTTTCCGGAAAATGGCAAGAGCGAGCAACAATTAAAGAAATTATCAAGAAACGAAGGAAAAAACTAGCCTTAGGAGATCCAAATGAAGGGAAAAATAAGACGAACAACGCGATGAAACGGACAAAGAATAATACGGCATGTAAAGAAATCAATAAAATCAAGAAAAAAAATAAAAACAAAAAGGAAAAGAAAAAGCAGATGAGAATTGGCACTTGGAACGTAAAGACTATGCTGCAGCCAGGGAAAATGGATAAGATAGCCAGAGAAATGAAAAAATACAAAATAGAAATACTAGCACTACTAGGTGAAGGGAAAATAGATAAAGACCAATATACATTATACGATTCGGGAGAAAGAAAGCAAGGGGAAAAGGGGACTGCCTTTATGATTAGCAAACAAGCAGTACGACAGGTTATCCAATTTAATGCGATAGATGGAAGAATCTCACATATCAGAATTGAAAGTAAACAAGCCAACCTAAGTATAATAAATGTGTATGCACCTACAGAACATGCCAGCGATGAAATAAAGGAAGATTTCTACGAAAAATTGGAAGAAATTTGTTGCGAGATTCCGCGTAATGACATAATGCTAATTCTGGGAGACTTCAATGCCAAAATAGGCCAAGAAGAGTATATCAAACAAGTCGCAGGGTCAGAGACAATTCATACCAGTACAAACAACAACGGAGAAAGGTTATGCAATCTAGCCATGACTACAAATACATCTATCGTAAGCACAATATACAAGCACAAGAGAGAACACAAAATCACATGGACATTCCCAGGGAGTAGAGATGGAAATCAGATAGACCACGTACTAATATCCAAAAAATGGAGGCACACAATACAGGATACCAGAATTTACAGAGGAGCTAACGCAGATTCTGATCATTTCCTAGTAATAACAAAAATGAAGAACAAAATAATTAGATGGAGTAATAAGAAAAAATACAGAAAGCGATGGAATACACAGAAACTAATGACACCACACATAAAACAGACATACATTGACACAATACAAAGAAGTTTGTTGAACCGTCAGGAATAGAATATTGAGCAAAGTTGGATGACTATCAAAAACAGTATTATACGAACAGCCGAGAAAGTAATTGGACAAAAAAATACCCGCGTCAACAAGGAATGGTTCGACGAAGAATGTGAACACAGAATCAAAATAAAAAACCGAACAAGACAAGAATAGCTAAAGACAGGAAGCCAGAATGAGTTAGAAAAATACAGAGAAGAAAGAAGAGAGGCGAATAAATGCTGCAAAAAGAAAAAAGCAGTCTGGATTGCACAGTTAATGCAGGAGATTGAAGCCAATAATAAAGACAATAAAAAATTATACAACTACATTAAATCACAAAACACTACAAAAAAAGCAACTGCAAAAATAGACGACACAACGTGGGAAGAGTACTTTAGAACACTCTACAAAGAAGAGACTATAGAAGAGGTCGAAGAGATAGTAGAAGAGGAAGAAGAAATTGAAGGCATACCGTCACTGGAAGAAACCTCTGAAATTATAAAAAGTCTAAAAACAAGAAAAGCCGCAGGTCCAGATGAAATCCCGAATGAACTGATTCAATGTGGAGGTGATTCCTTGGTAGAGGAAATTCACTTGCTAATAAGTAGAATATGGCAAGAAGGAAAAATGCCGGAAGAATGGGAAGAAGGGCTTCTGGTAACCATATTTAAAAAAGGTGACACTTCAATTTGCAGTAATTATAGGGGAATAATGTTGTTAAATACCTCATACAAAATACTCACATCGATCATCCGACAGCGATTAGAAAAATACACTGAGTCAGCAATTGGACAGTATCAGCAAGGGTTTAGAAAGGGTAGATCGACGATAGACGCAGCCCACATTCTCACTCTGACTGCAGAAAAATGCTGCGAATATGATATTGACCTTCATATACTATTTATCGACTTCAAACAGGCGTTCGACAGCATAAGCAGAGGGCAATTAGTACGCGAAATGAAGAAAATGAAAATACCTTCAAAACTAATTCAACTGAGTTTAATGACTATGGAGAATTCACGGGCAAGAGTGTTAAGACCCAGCAATGTTACAGATACAATAAATATACAAAAAGGAGTTAGACAAGGTGACGCTCTTTCAACAACTCTATTCAATATTGCTCTGGAAGGCGCAATCAATGTCTTAGGAACCCAGAAGACTATAGCACAAAGCTTGGTTCAACTCATAGCCTACGCGGATGATCGCCCTAATCGCAAGAACTTAAAAAGCCCTAGAAGAAATAACACTAAAGCTAGAAAACGAAGCTCGTAAAAGAGGTCTGCACATCAATCAAGATAAAACCAAATACCTACTAAGCTCCAGAAGTGGAAACTACAATCTAAACAAAATCACGATAGGAGACAAAACTTATCAAAAAGTAGACAATTTTAAATACCTGGGGATCAATATTAACAACAAAACTGATAGAAGTATTGAAGTAACGCAAAGAATACAAGCAGGAAACAGAGCTTTTTGGAAATACCAACAAATCTTAAAGGATAAACATCTTAGCAGAAAAACAAAAATAAACCTTTACAAAGCAGCTATTAGACCAGTAGTAACCTATGGGGCAGAAATCATGTGCCTAACCAAATGGAACGAAGAGCAGCTAAGAATGCACGAAAGAAAAATTATTAGGAGAATAATGGGACCAAAAAAGATTACAGATGGAGAATACCGACAATTCACGAATTTGGAGCTTAAAAACATACTAACCGGAGAAGATATAATCACATTTATAAAATCACAGCGGCTCAGATGGTACGGGCACATCCAAAGAAGAGACCCAGAAAACGTATTATATAAAGTTACAAACTGGGCCCCTACAATAGACCTTCCAAGAGGAAGACCAAAACTCAGATGGCTAGAGCAGGTATACGAAGATGTGAAAAGACTAAACCTCAATGACCAGAGGAAGACTATTAAGGACAGAGTGCTGTGGAACAAAACAATAAATAGCGCGAAGAGACTTAACTTATTTTAACGGAAAAACACATTTTATATCTAGTTTGCTAATCAATACGGAGTGATTCACCGCAAACATAGAATCTAAGAGCTTCAAGTTGACATGAAGCAGGCCCTATTCCGACACGGAATGTCTGGCCTATATATATATATATATATATATATATATATATATTTCTGTTACTTTACTATATTAGATTTCCTATTCTGTTACTTTACTATATTAGATTTCCTATCGCATAGGAGCACAAGAAAGGGTCGATAGTCATAAAGCGGGAATAAACCATTGGCGTTCATTTGTGGGGTTTATTCAATAGTGCAAAAGTTCAAGTATCATATTATTAATAAGTAATTATTACAGTATTGAGAGCCGATTTTACGAAGACCTAAACAATGAAAGTTTTGACAACTATGCGGTCACAAAGTATTCCAGGTAGCTATAAATGTAGATAGATATTTGAATTGTGCAATCCTTAATATAGTTAGGTATATAATATATATCCTAAAAAGAAAATATATTTTTCAGTATTTGTTGCGCTTTTTTTCGAAATGATCAAGTCAATTCCTAAAAATTCCGTCATTGTTATGGACAATGCCAGCTATTATTGCAGAGTAGTAGAAAAATTGCCCTCATCCAGCTGGAGAAAGGGGGAACTAAAAACTTGGCTTACTAAAAAAAATACCTTTTGATAAGCAGAGCTTCTAACAATAGTAAGAGATGATAAGGCAAAATTTAAACGACATGTTGTTGATAAAATGGCCAAAGAACATAATATAATTGTTCTTCGTTTGCCACCTCATCATTGCGAATTAAATCCCATAGAATTAATGAGGGCCCAAGTAATTTTGTATGCTGCTTCTTTTTAATAAAGCAAAATAAAGAATATTTGTTGACTTTTTTAAAATAATTATTATCTTTATCTTTGGCTCTTTATAGGGTAATTCCGGTAGAGATGCCGGTATGAGAGAGATGCCGATTGCTTATATCCCGGAAAATCGGGATAGATGCCGATTTAAGTATGGGTGAGATGCCTTGCTAATTTAAAACTATTTAATTGCAGCAATGCCAAGCAAATACGAAAGAAGGTGTCCCAATAGGGGTAGATGGAGCGAAGAAAGTTTGCAAGCGGCTATAAGAAGCGAGGCAGAAGGAATGGATGTAAATGAAGCTTCTAGGGTGTTTAGCATTCCACCAAGAACTTTAAAACGTAGAGTTACATCCGGCAATTCCAAAAAAGGACTAATGGAACCTGACAGTTTACTTGGTGAAGAAGCTGAAATAACAATGGTTGTTCACATGAATAAACTGCAAGTAAGAGGATTTACACCAACGAGAACTGAAGTTAGGCGCATGGCTTTTCACCTGGCCGAGCAGTTGAAAATACGCCATAAATTTGACAGACAAGCTGAACTCGCAGGTAACGACTGGCTTACGTCCTTTTTACGAAGACATCCTGAACTGGCCATGAGAAAAGCTGAAGCCTTATCCCGCAGTAGAAGCTTCGGCATGGCTAAAAATATAGTTACAAACTACTTTGAACTGCTGGCTTCTTCAATGGAGGAACACCAGCTGTTCGACAAACCCGCTTGTGCTTACAACATGGACGAGACGGGGCTCCAGCTAAACAACCGCCCAGGCGAAGTCATTGCCAAAAAAGGCTCTAAAGTTGTGTCTACTTTGACGGCTGCGGAACGGGGCGAAACAATAACAGTTATAAGCTGTTGCAACGCGGAAGGCACTTTCTTGCCGCCTGCGTGCATTCTCAAAGGTACAAATAAGAAACCAGAATTCGAGGATGGAATGCCACCCGGATCTATTGTGTACGTGAATCAGAAGTCAGCCTACATCAACACAAAGATTTTTCTCGAATGGCTCAAGTTTCATTTCGTCCCAAGAAAAACTGCGGGAAAAGTGCTCGGAATTATTGATGGCCACGGATCTCACTGCAGCTCAGTGGAAGCTCTGACATACGCTGATGAGAATGACATAATCCTGCTTTGCCTTCCCCCACATACTACCCACTATCTTCAACCTCTCGATAGATCCTTTTTTAAGTCGTTGAAGGCAGCATTTTATCAAGCTTGCGATACTTGGGTTAAATTCAATGCTGATATAAAAATCGGAAGGCTTCAGTTCGGACGACTCCTAGGTGTTGCTTGGGGAAAGGCTACAAGTGTTCAAAATGCATCATCAGGTTTTAAGGCGGCTGGAATTTACCCGTTTAATCCGCAAAGTATCCCGGACTACGCCTATGGAGGTACCGATGTGAGAATACAAGAAACGTCTGCGAAAATTCTGTGCCAAGAGGAGGAACGAATTACCAAACCCCAACCTTCAACTTCACGTGCTGCCGATTCAGCTGATGAGTCTATAGTTCAAACCCAAACATCTACTCCTCCAAAAATTACGCCTGGAAAAGCCTTGGATATTGTATCTCCTATTCCAGCTGCTGCTGTGTTAGACGCTAAAAGAAAAGGAGGGAAACACGCAGAGATTTTATATAATGCAGAAGCCATAGAGAGGCGCAAAAACATTCAGGAGCACAAACAGGTGAATCTCAACAAAACGAAACGTGGCACAAAGGCAGCTAAAACACCTGTGGTATCTAAAAAGGAGAAATTTACTGCGGAAACGGTGCCAAAAGGAAAACAGAAAACTGCAGGTAGAGGAGTTTAGTGACGAAGATTCAAGCTTGTCTCTTCATGATAGCAGTTCAGATTTCATGATGACGCAACCTGCACTGGATGTGGCGAAGAGTATACGAAGACAACCAAAGATGAAGATTGGATTCAATGCATTCATTGCCAGCAGTGGGTGCATGAGGGATGTACCAAGTATCAAAATACGTGCGAGATCTGTGTTAAAGTGCTTATTAAGAGGCGTATAGTGTAGTGGCATCTCTACCTTAACCTGACGGCGTCTCTCCCGCATAGTTAGGTAGAGATGCCGATTTGCAGAGATTTGATAAATATGTTTTTAATATTTGTTACATGTTTATTGCGGAATAAAACTTATGTTTCTGTTTTGATAAATAAATGTTGAATCTAACGACGTATTTTTTTATTATGACTTGTTAATTTGGAAGCATTAATTAAAGTCGATGTGAAAAATCGGCATCTCTCCCGGACTTACCCTATACCTTTCAGATCTTTAGATTTTTTTTTGTAATTTATTAAATACCTACCAACCATCCTTCAGCCTATACTTTTATACTTCTATCTAATAGAAAAAATTCAAAAATATAAATTTATCGAATATATAAATTCATCCTAATACAAAATTATTTAACATGATAAAAAAGACCCATCCCTACTCGGCAAAGCCCTTAAACTGACTGCACGACACTGGCCACCAGCTTATCATATTAATGAATCCTTAACCATTGTGCCAAATTTTACGACCCTATTGTATTTGAGGCGATACAGGACGTGTCGATTTAATTTTGGTAAAACCGACCTGTTTTATCATTTTATTCCACATAGAGAAAAAAGAAAGACTCACCCTATATTAATAGTACTTTTGAATAAATATTGAGGCACTTTACTCCTACGGAAAAAGAAATATGGTATAGATTGCATTGGCATTTAAAGTTGAAGTTTTTCAAATAACGCGGCCATTTTTCAACACTGTATACCTTCTTCAATCATTTTCCTTGCCCTTCCTTATTTAATTATCTTAAAACTTTTTACGTTTTCGGGTGATTGTACATAAATTTATAGATAATCGTTTTGAAATAATTTGGTGTGAATAGGTTGGTGACATATTATTCTGAGAAAAAATCTATTTATTTGATAATCAAAACCGCATTCGTTTGGTCACAGATGAAATAATCACACCTTTATTTAATATTGTATAATTCAAACATTTTAAAAAATTGCCTAATTTTTCCTTTGAAAAGGGTATTCTGATCAAATTTGATTTGAAATCCACTTCACTCTAGCTCAAATTATTAGTTTCGCTAAAGATCTATACCTACCTCTTATGGCAAATGTCGCCCCCATCTTTTTGGAAACTCTTCGAGAAGGGATAACTTTCGTCAGTTTTGGTTAATTTTGGAACACCTAAACAGCCGACTTACGTCTATTTTCGGGTTCATAAGAGTAAATCCAGGATTCATCAACACTGACAATGCTTTATATATTTTTTGAGTTTCCTGCGTTAAACTGGTTTAAAGTTTTTTGACACCAATGACTCTAATTACTTTCTGTTCTTCGGTCAAAGAATGCGGTATCCACCAAGAAACTAATTATTTTACAGATATTTCTTCATGTAAAATTTTTTGAATTGTGGTCTTTGGAATGCCCAATGATCCTCCAATGTCACGATATGTAACATGTCAATCTTCTTGGATCAGATTACGTACAACATCGACGTTTTCCTGGATAATTGCTGTTGTTTTTTTGGATCGTCTCTAAGGTTAATCTGTTGATAAATGATATAGAAGGCAAATGATTAACATAATGTCGGATAGTCAAGCAGTCATTAAAGCACTGAGCTCTTGTGTAATCAGTTTCAAAATGGTGTGGGAATGCCTAGGCAAACTCAATGAACTAGGCGAGAACAATATATTCACCTCACTATGGATTCCAGGACTCACTGGAATAGAAGGAAATCAAATAGCAGATGAACTAGCAAAGAGGGGGACTAAACCACCCTTTTGCAGTATCAGCTCCAAAGTAATATTGGAAGAAATAGGCAAAGCCGAAAAATGACCATTGGAAAGATCTAGTAAGGCTCAGAATATTTTTCTGGGTGACTACAACCTGCTGAGATCAAATGAATGCAAAAGTCAAAGAAAAACTGCACTAAGAGTTTTAACAAGAATCCTAACGGGACATTGTCGCCTGAATGGGCACCGGAAAATGCTCAAAATAGTAGAGGAAGAAGAATGTAGATTATGTGGCATGGAAGAAGAAACCTTCATTCACATACTTACGAATTGCACAGCAATTTAGAATCCTAGTGCTCAACACTGGATAGATGAGGGACATTTACCTAAGCTAAAGCCTGCATATATAGGACTGAAGGAGCTACTAGTCTCTGAGACTTTCCTCGGGAACTAAGTACAAGTGAGGGGGCACAATAGATCTTTAAGGTCTCAGTTAATCCGTCCAAGTTCAAATTCTCCATACCAACGAGAAATTGTTGACTAATGTGGTGCTTCATTGCCGAAAAGACACACCAACTAGGCAAGGCATTCTTATTGAGACAACTGCCTTCGAAAATTGTAAAAAAATATTGCGCGAAACTTTTCTCGGCTTAATTCTTCTCTTCCTTAATTCTTAATTTTTCGACCGACTTATCAACTTTAAAAATTCAGTTTAGGCGCTAACTATATTGTTATATGCAACACTTAAAAGACAACGAATATGCATACAGAAGTGAAAAACAAATTGAAAAATTTCATAGTACCTCCATAATATAGAAATTTTTACAAATAAATGATCCTTCATAAAAATTTAATTGAACTTCCATGTTTTTGATGGTAGTTTCTAGTATCTATTATGTTCTAATAAGATGTTAAAAAACCATGATATATCTTTAATATCGTGAAATTGTATAAAAAAATCTTGTGTGTAACTCGCATAAAATACGAACAAACAAGCAAACAAAAATTCATTTTTATATATAAGTTGTTAATATACACCAATTTTGCTTCTTTGAGCTAATTTCTTCAACTTATTTTCCAAATATTGTAATCTTTGGTATTATTATTATTAATTTTTCTAGAAAAATCTACGCCTCTGTGAATTCATGGTGATTTTATGGGCATGATACACACCGCTTCGTTTATTACTTCTATTGTGAAGTATTGATTTAGCAGTACTTTATTATTGAACTTATCCAACAATAGAAAATAAAGAACATTTAATTATTCAAGTTGCAATAAAGAGTTGACAAAAATATTAACATTATTCATTATCATCCGATGTCAATAAACCACTGAAGATGCTGTAAAATATAAAAATATTTATATTGCACTTAAAATTTTTAACAGAATACTCTTCAGAGGTTAAGTGTGTGTATAATCACTTCATTGAACTTTTTTTTGACCTTTTTTTACGAGGGCAACTCAGTTTAAAATTCAATTTGTGTACTTATATTGTTATGTAAAATGTTTCAATTCGAATTTTAATGAAGTAGTTAAATCGTGAAATTTTTGATAAGGTATCATTTTATAAAGATAAAGTGTAGAAGAAATAGTTAGAGTTAATTCTAAATTGGTCGTAATATGTTTTTCTTCAGTTTTACTATTTTTTTTCGGGTCGAGATGGGAAACTCATGTTCGAATGGGTCCAGAACCCAAACAGTGTTGGACTCATCCCCAAGGGGATGCCTACCAACCAAACCCACCTCAAACTCGCCGTTACCCCCGCCTCGGAATCACTACCCTAGCATACTTCGAGACGGGCGGCGGTCCCTCGTACACTGTCCGCTCACACCGTCGTCTTCTCCCTAACTTTCTCTCCTACCTCTCATGTCATATGGAGTCCTTCTCTCCCCCTAACCATGCTTTCTACTGCGCAACTTACCTCCATCCATTCCTCCTCCCCCTCAACATTATCTACACCATGTTCTCCCAATACACCTCCTCCCCCAGTTTCCTCTCCAACTTCATCAGCACTTCCTCGTTCCTCCAGCATCTAAACACATGGCCCACATCATCCTCCACTTCACACCTCTCGCACACTCCAGTCTCTCTTTTTCCAATCTTGTGGAGGTATCCTACTCTCAACTCATGTCCGGTGAACACCTGTGTCAAGACGTAGTTCACCTCCCCAAATTTCCGGTCCATCCAATCTCTCCTATTCCCAATCGCTCCTTTTAGCGCGCCCTCATACTCCTCCCACCTTCTCTCCATTTCATCCTCCATCCATTCCTGTACCTCTGGTCGCACCCCTCCAGCGTTTATTCCTAGCTCTAGCCATCACGACCAATGGGTAGGTCCTTACCAGCACCGCTTCTGCCAGTCCTCCCACTGTCCAGTTTAACTTTCATACAAACTAAAAATATACTAGTTGGCATTCATTCACCATTGATGATTTCGGTCTACAGCTAAATAAAAACTTATATTATTATAGAGATAAGAAGCAAAGTGTGAACAACAATCGAGTATGGTTACTGTGGAGGGTCGTGTTTTATACTCCTATTTTGCATATAGAGTTGGAAAAAACAGTAGATAACTTTTAAACACTATTGTTTTTCAAAGTATTCTCCTAGAACAGAAATGAATTTTTGCATCCTTTGGAACTAATTCTGGAAGCAGTTATTCCACTCGCTTGTTGGTACATTCAAAATAGAGCTTTTCAAGGCGTTCTGAGGGCTGGAACTTTCCACCACGCAGTTCATTCTTAATTTTTGGAAAAGTAAAAAAGTCGTTAGGACTTAGGTTGGGACTGTATGGAGGATGGTCCAAAAATTCGATGGTTTTTGGTTTAAAAGCTCAATTGTTTTTCGAGCTGTGTGGGAACTTGCATTTCTTGGATGGAGGATCATCCGTCGTTGGGGATTGGTTTTTCGAAACAATTACTTCCGAAATGTCGCTACCATGTTTCTGAACACATAGCTATCATCGGTTTTGGTTCATCTAGGAACACCCAAACAAAAATACTGAGAAAAGCATGCTTAGCAGGGAAAATTAAGGGATTGAGAAAGAAAAAGGGGAAGTGCTGGTGGACAGGGGAGCTGGGAATTCTAAGAGAGGTATGCTTGAAGATACGGAGGAAGCAAAAAAAGGAAAAAGAACAAGAATGCAGAGAAATGTTTTGGGAGGAGTATCAGACGGCTAAAAGGGCACGCTATTAAGATAAAAAAAAGTAGAATGGAAACAATTATGCGAAGAACTAGATTTGATGAGGTGGATAATCGGCCTATTCCACTGCGACCTTTTCAGATCTATTGTGGTCCTCTGAATCTAGATTACCTTCTCCAGCCCGACTCTTTTTAAGTAGCCAACCAGCCAATCTTTCATGTAGTTTCTTGCCGGCTTCTCATCGCCTAGTACAAGAAACCACACATTCGCCAGGCAATCGCACTGGCATAGGATGTGCTCTGCAGTTTCCTCTTCTAGGTGACAGAATCTGCACATAGCTTCGTCTGTCAACCCCATTAGTTCTGCGTGTCTGTTAAACTCACAGTGCCCCGTCAACACACCCACTACGGCTTTGACAGTTTTCCTATCTTTGCTTATTAGGTCTACCGTAAAAGTTGGCGAATGTCCTCTAATGAACTGTATCGCCTGTCTCTGTCCTGGTGAGATTTCCCACCAATCTAGAGATTTCTGTGACATCGACTTCCTTGAGGCCATATTTTTTGTCGACTTTGCGACTACGCAGAAGTGTTCCGGTCCAATGAATGGCATTGATGAGACTTGTCTGGTCGTTTCATCCGCCAATTCGTTTCCCTTGTGACCCATGCTACCATGACCTTGCAATGGACTCCAAGTGGGTTTAAGGCACTCATGCAATCCCATACTAACTTAGAATTGACCTCTATGGAATCGAGCGCCTTCAGTGCAGCTTGGCTGTCGGTGAAGATGGCAACTGAACGGTATGTCATTTCCTGCCTTTTAATTTCTTCAACGCAGAGGTTCTTAGATAGGCTTATTGGAATGGCTATTCTTTGTTTTAGCCCTTCAATTCCGGCTCCTACACCTACTTTTGTCTTGGAGCCGTCCGTATACCAGGTCGCCTCAGCCTGTATGGTTACACCTTTCTTCCAGTCTTCCCTACCTGGTATAGTTATTTGGAACTTATAGAAGAATATAGAAGAACTAGAAGACGACATTTGGGGAATGGGTTACAAATTAGCCATGAGGGGGATCAGGTGTGTCCCATACCAATTGACTAGGGAGAGGACGGAGGAAGTAGTTGCTGAGTTATTCCCGAGGAGGGAGATCAGTCTATGAAGTCGTAACTCGGACATGGAATGTGACGAGCCCAGTTGCCAAATATTGAAAAGTAGAAAAGCGCCAGGGCCGGATGGCATACCAATGAAGTGTATAAAGCTAATAAAGAAAGAGGCTCCAGAATACGTTACTGGCTATGTTGGTGAATTGATGAGACAAAATAGATTCCCTAATAAATAGAAGAAAGCGATGCTAGTCCTGATGCCAAAGGCTGGTAAGCCATGGGGGGAGCCTGGATCGTATAGACCGTTGTGTCTCATCAATTCAATGGTAAAGTTATACGAACATATTATTAAAAATATATTAATGGAGGAAGCTGAAAGAGGGGAGGGATGGGCACAGATTCAATTTGGTATCAGGGAGGGAAGGTCCACAGTTATGGCAGTGACTGAGCACGATCGCGAGGAAATATAAAAAGGCAGGAGGAAAGGAGAGGTGGTGCACGATAGCGACTCTGGATGTGCGAAACGCATTCAATACCGTGCCGACAGAATGTATATTGGGAGAGTTGGATAGAAGGGAAATGACAGGAAATGACTATTTCTGGGGGAGAAGGATTTTACTAGGAGGGGGAGATTTCTATGATGTCACGGCGGGGATTCTACAGGGGTCGGTATTGGGGCCGACATTGTGGAATCTCTTCTATGACACTTTATTTAAAATAAACATGCCGGAAGGTGCGAAGCTTATCGGATATGCGGACGATGTGGCTATAGTGGTTACTGCAGCTAAGGCATATTACCTTGAAATAAATATGGACGAGGCAATGTGGAAGTAAGCCAATGGCTTATAAGAAGGGGCATAGAGTTGGCACATGAAAAGTCTGAGGTGACGGTATTGGTAGGACATATGAAGAGAGAAGTTAGGTTTCATTTTGGGGGGAAACGATGGTAGTACCAAGGGGGGAACTAAAGTTCCTGGGGATATGGCTAGGGGCAGGGTTGAATTTCCGAAGGCACCTGAGCGAGGCCACTAAATAAGCCAGAGAGAAGGCCACAGCACTCGGAAGAGTACTGCCAAATGTAGGAGGGCCACCGGAGAGTAAAAGGAGGCGGGAAAGGAGATGGGAAGTGGTGAAGTCAATTATTTTGTACGGGGACGTCAAATATAGAAAGGAACTAGTCGGGGTCTGAAGAGGGATGTTGCTGCGTGTGGTGTCTGGTTACCGAAGCAATTGCAGGAGTACCACCCATAGATTTGATAATTAAGGCAAGGATGAACTAACACAGGAGGGGAAGAGAACAAAAAACAAGACAATGCGGCTCGATAGCTCCATTTTGTGGGGTTCCCGAGTAGGATTGGCACTCGACTGGGGAGAATACCACACTCCCGGGGAAAGGTAGAGCAAGTACCCGGTGCCTGAGCAGGTTTCCACCCACCAAATAAAAAACGAACACCCAAACAGCCGACTGACGTTTATTTTCGGGTTCATGAGAGTAAATACAGGATTTATCACCCAATAATGTATACATTTTTTGAGTTTCCTGCGTTATGCCGGCTCAGAGTTTTTTGACACCAGTTAACTATAATTACTTTTTGTTCTTCCGTCAACAGATGCGGTATCAAACGAGAAAGAAATGCCTCGTATATGTATGTTTTTTGAGACTTGAAAGATCTATTGTGCCTTCTTCTTCTACTCAGAATTTTCGTATAGATACTTTTCAACTTCTCACCATTTCCCAATGTTAATTTTCGAAATGTATAAACATACCGACTGTATTATAAATTAATTGATGGTAATAGGTACTACATTTTAAACGAGATTTTTGAATTGCTACAACCTTGACATTTCATATCGGTCTAATTGACAAGACGAGATTTCGTGAGGTGTGACTGTAGGTAATAAAAAACGAAAGCCCGTAGGATATTTTATCATAAAAATTTCAAACCAAATTGTACCTGGAAGTCAAAATACAGGTATACGTTTCAATAGAAATTTTAATCGATCTTTTGTTCGATAAAAAAATTCGTAACTAATTGGATTCATACTTTATAATGGATTTATTTATGACTATGATTCTCTAAAGAGGATGGAATGCCCTGGGCGTCAAATTATTGTTCCGCTAACTACCCACTGGGCATATTCCCATCCCATTATTAAAATTTCCGAATATTATGGTAAAATTTGGTGCCCAATGGCTAGGAAACCATAAAAAAGTTACTATTGGTCAAAATAAATAATCAAATATTGCTAATATTTAATCTTTTTCTTTTCAGGATAAATTCAATTAAAATGAACAACTTGATAGTACTAATAACATTAAGTCTAAATTTAGTTAAGACAGTAGTAGGTCATGGCAGACTGATGGAGCCTCCTGCAAGAAATTCCATGTGGAGGTTCGGTTTCCCCAATCCTGTTAATTACAATGATAATGAATTATTTTGTGGTGGATATTCAGGTACGTTAAGTTGATATTTACCTTTCAGCTTTATTTTCCTTATTAACTGTTCAATACATGATCAATTTAGCTCGAGAGCTGGCAACGTTTATGACAAACGTAACAGTATGTAGTTTACGTTAACTATCTGATTTTCAGTGCAGTGGGAGCAAAATGAAGGAAAATGTGGGCTTTGTGGAGATGCTTACCACTCCGAACAGCCCAGACCTCATGAAGCAGGTGGTATTTTTGCAAAAGGAATAATAAGCAGACATTTTAGTGTTGGTCAAAGTATAGATATTGAAGTCGAACTAACAGCTAACCATTACGGAAGATTCGAAGTGCTGCTATGTCCTAATAATAACCCCAATCAAGAAGCCACGCAAAGTTGTTTTGACAGGTATCCTTTATATTTGGATAACAAAGAGACAAGCTATATTATTCCCGAAGATGGAAAGAAAAAAGCGGTTTTTAGGTGAGTTAGATTTAAGATGAGTATCCAGAAATTTAAATAACAATTTCAGGTATCAAGTTCGGTTGCCGGCTTATATTACTTGCACCCAATGCGTTCTCCAATGGACCTACTACACTGGTAACCAATGGGGTCAGTGTTTAAATGGTACTCAAGCTCAAGGCTGTGGTAAATCAGAAACATTCAGAAACTGTGCTGACGTAGCAATACATTCTAGTACTGGTGGTGCTAGACCTCCGATATTTGTAGAAAATTTGAATCCAAACCAGCTATTTTACAAAGATTATAGTCGACCTGCACCGTACAACGTAGTACCATTAGTAGTTCGGGATCAAGTTTGTGTTCCTAATGGTTTATATAAGATTATTCCTGGTATGACAGATTGGTGCCATAAAAATTGTTTGAAATATCCTCCAAACTGTCCATTCGACATTTGTATCTGTCCGTAAGTATAATGAATAACTAATAATATACAACGTGTACCTAACCTGTTTTTCACAAATAACTTTCGTGCAAAATAGTAGAAATGACGTACTTAAATTCCCAGCTTAAATTGAAAATGTGGTTGAGTTTCCAGTATAGACCCCGCTGGTGAGCTATATATATATATATATATATATATATATATATATATATATATCATTATCCAAGCCTTCAAGCATATCTACTCTCCGGTCAAACACTTTGCCATTTGCACCGATTCCCTTTCTTTCATCCATTCATTTAATACCAATTTTCCTTAATATCTAATAGTCCAAAATATGATACATACAAACACAAACGGAACATAGGGATTTCAAGCGTTGTATCAGAACTGCTTTTGAACTAGTCGACGAACATCCAGCTTCGACAGATTAAAAATACGATTATTACAATCGTTTATTTGGACACCTATAACATATCGTACAATTCCCACCACTCCGTATTCTCAACTGTGGGCGGTCCTTAATTAGCGTCAGACACTCAGTAAACAGCAGTCGGTAGATGAGAGCGTTGCTTTGTTTCAATTGAAAGAATCCTATTTTGTTTTATTCACGAATTTATTTTTATTTTGAAAGCCGTTTTTACCGAAAGAAATCAAAACATATTATCTTAACTCGAAACATTAATAGTTACAGAGAATTTAACGATTAATTTTCGATTTTAACAACATAAAACGTAAGCATATTGTTTCAATATGTAGCGACGTTTACTACCCCCATCAAATAATTATTCAATACTAAATCGCAGTTCGCACACCTCGCACATAACTAACAAATTTTGGGAGGAGAAGGGGCGGGGTTTCTTACATTGGTTCTGAATCCAGCTGTCCAGATTATTACTTGATATTCATTGAAGTAAACTTATAGAAATGTTTTGTTGGTGGACTATTTAGATCGGACAATACATTAAATCCCTATGTTCCGTTTGTGTTTGAATGTATCTGTATATAACGTCTTCCAAACTCTCTCAGCTCATGATGTACAGTATGTCTCATTTGGATCCCATTTCATATCAGAATTACTGACAAATGCGCCAAAGTAGACTACTCTTATATTACCACAACAAACACTATCCAGCTCCCAAATGATCATGGATTGAAAAAGTCATTCAAAGAATACTTGCAATATTTTTAACTCAATAGCAAAACAGTTCTTTACCAAATCCCTGCCTTTATTGGTTGTCTCTTCCTGGAGAAAAGCACCTACTATTGATATATTGCGAATCAACCGAACTAAACTAACACACGATTGCCTGATGTGTTCAGGAAACCTTACTATCTGCTGTCACTAAAGTTAAACATGGCTACATGCCAACGGTTGTACCTGAAGCCAAATTTAAAAAAATTGCTAGGCTGCAGCGCCGAAAATCTGAAGGTGTCGAAAGTGCTTCTAAGAGCCTCTCCACTACGACCTTTGCAGATCTATTGTGTATGCCCTCCTGTTAGTCTAGAGTTCCTTGTCTAGACCCGTTCTTATTACTAGACGGATGGCAAATCTCAGGTCCTCCATATATTGGAAGGGTTGTGGTTTTTCCTCCCCTATCGTTGAAAACCTCAGCCTAGTCAGGCCTTTGCAGTAGCACAGTATGTGTACTGGGGTCTCCTCATCTTCTTGGCTAAGCCTACATATGGTTGTTTCTGCCAATCCGATGTTATTCATGTGTTTGTTAAGTCTACAATGCCCTGTCAGGGGCCCAACCAGGATCCTGATTGTTTTCCTATTCTGGCTCAGTAGATACTTCGTGAATTTTGGCGAGGGTTTCTTGATGAACTCTTTGGCCTGCCTCATTTTTGGCGCCTTGTTCCTTCATTCTCGAGACTGATTTTTCATCCAAGTGCTGCTATTTGTTTTTCGCAGCGCCTTTGCTATGCCACAGAAAGGTTCTAGGCCAATGGGAGCACAACTTGCCCCTTCTCGGGCTAGTGAGTATGCCTTTTCATTGCCCTTGTGATCTGAGTGGCCTGGTACCCAAGCTACGGACAATCTATTACGACTGCCCAGCTCTTGTAGCGTCTCCAAGCAGTCCCAAACAAGTTTGGAATTTATCTGCATGGAGCTGATTGCTTTTATAGCCGCTTGGCTGTCAGAGTATATGGCAATGGTCTTTCCTTAAACTCTCGCCTTGATAGCTCCCCTGCACAGTGCTGTATTGCTGCAGCTTCTGCCTGGAATATCGTCACATGTTTACCTAAGCTCAGTGAGACTCTTATCTTCGGCTTGGCTATATATATTCCTGCTCCTACACCTTCCTCGGTTTTTGAGCCATCTGTGTAGCAGGCCATTTCTGCATTAATTGGAGGTCCTTCCTTCCATGCCTCTCTGCCTATTATGACTGTTTTGAAGTTTTTCCCGAAGCTATACTTGGGAATCATCTCGTCCGATGGCATTCCCATTATGGGGTCGATTTCCAACTCATTGTATAGCTCGTTATACACTTTACCGCGTAGCCTATTGATGGGTTGCCCTCTGGTCAATCTATTATTGATTGACCAGAGCAAGACTTCTAGTGCGGCTGTTGGGGTTGTCCTCATGGCTCCCATGGCAGCCAGGCAAGCTTGCCTTTGGATAATACTTTTGGATCGCCCCAGCCTGCCGAGTCTTTATCCACCATACCACCAAGCCATATGCTATCATGGGTCTGATGACTCTTGTATATAGCCATATGATCATTATTGGTTGTAGCCCCCAGTTCTTTCCGCACATTCTTCTGCACAGATTGAGGGCTATCGTACCTTTTTGTATTATTTTCTGTAGGTGTTGATTCCATGTCAACTTATTGTCAAATATGACTCCCAAGTATTTTGCCTCTTGAGCAATTGGAATTTCCACCCTATTAAGAACTGGTGACTTCAGTCCTATCAGTACTTTCTTCTTGGTGAAAACAACTATCGTGGTTTTAAGAGGGTTTACAGTTAATTCCTGCTCTTGGCACCATGTGTTGATTAGGTTTAGTGCAGATTGTGTCTGCTCCGAGACTGTACCTGCTAATTTGCCTCTTACAATAATCGTGAGATCATCTAAGCAATACATGCCCTTGGATGTCAGCCTCTTCAGTAGTTCGTCTACTAGGATAGCCCACAGAAGTGGTGATAACACCCCTCCTTGCGGGCAACCCCTGCCTGCTCTAGCTCTAGCTCTAGCTAGGTGGTATCGCCAATGGATGATTATGGTTACCCTTTTTTCCAAACTGGCGTATATCCACCGACACAGGAGGAGTTCCACCCCTTTTTTTTCTAGAGCTTTGGTAATTGACAGTGTAGATGCATTATTGAAAGCACCCTCAATGTCTACAAAAGTTGTCACGGCTATCTCTTTGTTCCCCAGGGATTTTGTTAGTAGCCTGTTGAGATCATCCAGTGCTAAGTCTGTTGACTTGCCTGGCTGATACAAGTATTTTCGCTCGTTGAGAGGGTTTATTGATAAAACCTCATCTCTAATGTATCTGTCTATTAGTCTCTGTCGGAGTATGTGACAATGGTATTTTCCTTGAACTCTTGCATTAATATCTCTCCTGCACAGTGCTGTATTGCTGTTTGCCTAAGCACAGTGATACTCTTATCTTTGGCTTGGCTATAGGTATAAATTCCTGCTCCCAAACCTTCCTCGGTTTTTGGACCATTACTGCATTAATAGCATTAATTGCTCCTCTGCCTATTTTTAAAAATTTTCCCGAAGTTATGCTTGGGAAGCTTCTTGTCCGATGCTTACCCATTATGGGGTCGATTTCCAATTTTTTGTATAACTCGGTACATATCTTAACGTGTAGTTTGCTTATGAGCCCTTGTCCCCTTGGTGACTGATCTGGCTTCGCCTTTTATGTTACATGGAGAGATTAATATATCATGTTAATACCTCATATTTTGTTTCAGGAATACTTGTGAAGCTGTGGGCGCTTATAGAGGAAACTTCGCTGCTGATGTTTTTTGTATGGACAAGTGTATTGTGTATCCTAATAAAGACTGCCCACTAACAGACTGCTCTTGCTATGAAGAATAAATTAATATAAATATTCTGAGAGAAAAATAATAAATAAATAACTGCAATCGTTTTAAATTATGTTTTTTAAAAATCCGAATAAGATTACCGTGAGCAACTTAAATTTAACAGAAATGATACTGTTTAATAAAGAATAAAAATGATGTACTTAGCTCGCCGTTTTTATCACAATATGTATAGGATTTTGTGAAATAAACATATTTATTATGTTTTGGTGTTTTTATTAAGTAAACAGGTGAATTTGCAGCTTGAGAAGAGAAAGATGAAGATGATCAGTGTATTAAGCCAGCAGGTGACTTTACTGCTTTAGGGTAGATTGGTAGATTGAGTGAATCAGGTTTTGTGTCTCAGGAGCAAAAAGGAGTTTTTAGCTAAGCATTTCTAACAGAGGCCAAGATGCGTAGAAGTGCTGGAGGAGATTTTAGAAATTTTCTGCTTAGTTTTTGAGGTCAATGGTTATTTTAATGGAGGATAAACGTCGTCTTTTTTTCGTTTAGTTTTTGACCTTGGTCGAGTATTGCTACGTGACTGCTTCACTTCTTCTGGATTGGGGACGGTGTTCATGAATATATGACAGATCACTTATTGTAACTATTTAAAAGTAGGTAGGACCATGTTTGAATAGTAAAACAATTGAACATTAATTATAAATTTATTCTGGTATAATATTTACAAAGGTAATTTCAGTTCTCTTTACAAATTTTTTCACATATTTATTATCTTAACCTAATTTATTAATGAAATTTACAAATCTTGTATTATTAGATACGTATTAGAAAAATAGAATTTAGAAGAATTTAAATGTAATTATCTGATGAAATTTGTTCAAATTCCTCTAAATTTGATTGAAAAATTGTTATTACCATGAAATAATAATATTAAAGTGAACTCAAAACTGAGAGGCACCAAACAGATACACGAGACATGCACGTGAACAAAAATACTGCAATAATATTGCCATGCCGCCCCTCCCGAATGCATTACCGCCTCTTGTTTTTGAATCAACTTTAGGTACACTAATTTTTGTTGACGCAAGGGAAATAAATAATTTCCCAAGTAAGTACTATCGGCTGCCAAATTACTATTCAAAATTGGTATATTGAGACATTAATAATAAACCAGTTGAATTTTAGTTACAAAACCGATGTGCTGTGTATATCACAATAATAACAAGTGTGTACAATAGATATAAGTAGTCTTTTAGATTATAGTAAATTATTTTACAAAAGCACAACATATTTTTGACGACGACAGTAATTTTTTAGAAACTACATTAATATACTTTAATTTATTTACAAAAAGTTTGCTAGTGATATAACGGACATACTGTATAATCGAGTAATTATATAAATAGCAAAAATTCTAGGTGCTGACTAAAATAACACTAATCTTCATCAGTTATCCCCCATGTGAAAGAAACAGCCCGTGATTCGAAAGTAAAATGTTTACACCTTAGATTAAATATTAATAAAGCTGCTTACTAGTAATTTTTGTAGTTCCAAGTTGGTAAATCTGAAATTCATCAGATAACAGTTTACTAGGCTATTCGCTGTCATGCCATGGAGACTCTAGTCTCCATGTGTCATGTGTATGCTTATATTCTTCTTGCTCGCTGTCAAATTTTGTGTTAAGCAGCTAGTGACAAAAATTCCATTTTCAAAACTATTTACAGTCAAGGAGTGAAAACTTACTCTCGAAAAAAACTTTACAGAATATCCAGCGACATCTGTAGTTGTCATAAGTAATGTTTGAAGAAATAGTCAATATTTTTACCAAAGGTGGCGCTGTTAATGTACTGGGGAACACAACAACGAACAAATCCCATCTTCAAATAATAGTCAAAAACAAGAACAAGAACTGAATACAGTATTCGCCAGCTAACTTGATGTCCCAGAAACTACCAACTAAGAGAGACAGAGTAATAGTGCCCTGCCTACTCGGCTGCTATTGATGGTAAAATTTTGACAAACGCCAATTTCATCGAACTTTATCAGGTGTTAAGATTTTCAGTAGCGTAGCGTCACACATTTATTGTTTATGTACTCAGAATTCAGGTATAAAGCAGATCCGTTTCTATTAAAATCAATATACCAATAATTATAACAAAGAATTAAATATTATTTATTAAGTTAGGATCATATATTTCCGGACGGACTTTACTTTATTAATTGTAGAAGTTGTGTTAATTTGTAACAGAAAGCGTATCCTCAGAACTTGCACGGCACTGTTTACAGTTATCGGATGGGCGACGTCAATAGCTCCCTAGAAAGCAATTGGGACATCAAGTTAGCTGGCGAATACTGTAACACAATTCAAAAATCAATACAAACACGTGTTGATAAACGTCGCAAACAAGTCCTGACCTTTTAACACTCATCTGTGCTACCAACGTAAAATTTTGGGTATTTTAGTAAACAGAGTCATCTTTGGTCAAAATATTTACTATTTCTTTGATCATTACTCATGAGAAGTACAGATGTCGAAGAAGTAAATCACTCCTGACAATGCAAATGTTATTGGTGAAAGTGGTGGAGTGATATTTGTTATATTTCTGTTATGGAATTTGATATTTATTGATTTTATTTGATAAGAGGTCAGCATTGTAGCTTTTAAAAAATCGATTCATTAATTGCATTAAATTGTACAATTACATGGGATTTTTGCTTTTCACATAACTCATCGACGACTCAGTATTACATGGATATAAAAAATATTGCCGGTAATTTTGTGTAGAAGCGTTAAAGATGTCAGCAAACAATTTATTATTGAATTAATTTAATATACTTTCGTTTTTTTTAGTCAGTATTCGGAATTTTGAAGAAAAATGTGCAATTTTTACTTCTACATTTCAAAATTAATATAGGGGTGGAAATAAAATTTTTTAGTTGACATTTCCATGACAAAAGCATTAAAAACTACCATTTTCAATACCTCCAACTATTATTTACATTAATATCAATGTTTTATCATCATCAAGCCATTCAATCCTTGTGGATTGTGGCTAACGCAAAGGCATTTTGATCTATTATTTAAGATGAAACAGTACTCCTACTATTCTTGTATTACAATCGGCTGTAGGTCCTGTCTAGTCTAGTTATCTTTTTCCATTCTACCTTGTATTTACATGTATATTTCCACTTCCTTGTTTTCATTGACTTTACATCTTACCATTCATCAAATTTCCGTAACTTTTTCGGCCTCCCTCTCTTTCTAGACCATCTTAGGATCAAGTAATATTTTCTCCTTGCCTCCTAAATACCTTTTATTCGTCGTACTTCTCCATATTGTGTGATATTTGGTACCAATATTTTATGAACCTGGCTAACCAAATCTAAGGAAAATATGTACAGACCTATTTAGTACCTCAAAACCTGAAGAAACAACACCTGCAGCTCGAAAAATGGTCATAGAATCTCTACAGTTTTTGTTAATCTACCATCTCAATTGTTCTATCCTCGAGTATTTCATACACTTGTCCTTTAGGAACAAGCAAGACGAAGGAAGATCAAGAAATCTACAGTCACAGTATTTCCTACTGAAGATGGGAAATATAGACTTTTAAAAACCGAAATTTACTTCGATTGGAAAAATATTCAGTTCTTACAGCTTCAGCAGTAGTTCCTTTTCAAGCGCTAGGACTAACATGTGTCGAAATAGTTACTTTTGTTATTATGAGAAAATAAAACATTCCACAGAGATTTAAATATTTTTAAAAGTTAAATAATGATGTTGAGTTCATAAAAATTGCACAAATTCCTTCCACCCAGGTAATTGCTTTCCGTTGAATAAGTTGTAACTTCAAATCTTTTAGGTCGAACCTTAAATAGTTTATCATGATTAGCTTAAACTTCTAGTGCAACTATAGTAACACTTCTAGTTCATTTAGACTTGGTGAACACATTTAAGGGTAATATCTTCAGCTGATTCTATTTGTTACTATAGTGACTTCCGATGTGAGACGGTGGACCTCGTGGTTTGGAGTTATAACTTCTACTACCCGGTCGTGAATGGACTATGGCATAATGATCGCTGTGTGAAGATACCGATCGCGCCGAGTTCATCGTCGAACCACCTGACGTGTATCCTTTTGGATTGTGAGGAGCTCCATTCAAGGAATATCTACAAAATATAAATATTAGTAAAATATAGTGACGAAAATGGTTAACAATATCACCTTGATCCATATTGACTGCCGTGCCAACTCCTGTAAGGATCGTAATCTTCGATGATACTTGGTTCCTTTTCGATTATTTCTGTTCTAGCACACGCGCAAGTCATAGCTGAACATAAGAAAATATTAATTATCAACATCAATAAGAAAAGTACTCCTAAAGCTACACATAACCAAAGTAGCCAGGATGGATGTACATTTCCGTCGTCACACAGTTCTTGTATTCGTGGAGCGTCTTGCGGATCTACGACGAAGACACTTGTGGCCGCCATAAGCACTCCTTCATCTGTATTTAGTGCTCTGGATTTGATTGAATCGATGCCACATGATGGTTGAGGACAGGCACCTTTGCAGAGAGCTACGTCGCACTGAAACAAAATGGAAAAGAGTTTTGAATAATTATAATAGTTTTGGTACCTTTTATTGATTGATTGGTTCGACACCACCACTCAGAGGCTTAAAGATCTCGGCACCTTAGCCTTTAGGCTTTTGGTTATACCGTTTATATGAAGAGACCAGTAGCCCTTATCTGGCTCAACAGTCTTTTCACTATGTCCTTCTTGGAGAAATCCTCCCTTGGATACTCTAGTCCTAGGAGTTTATATCTCCAATGAGACAGAGCTGCACATTCGAAGATAATGTGAGAGGCTGTTTTCTCCTTTTCCATGCACAACCGACAGATAGGTTCATCCCTATATATGCTTCCTTGGGGTACAGTGACCGGTGAGTAATCCCGTCACTTTCCTCATCTGGCCCCTGCTGAGGTTAGTCAGCGACTCCGAGGGTTTTTTGACCAGGGGTTTGCTGTGTTCCTGTTTTGGCACGTGTCTCCAGTACGTCTGATGTTTAGTTTGAATCCACCGAGATGTACAACCACGTGCAGCAGATTTTGATATTCCAAATACTGGTGTCTGCGTACAATACCATTGTGCCCCGGGACCCACTTAAGAGTTACTCTATTATAGTTTTCCAGGGTTAAAAGTTTTTGTAGGGTTTCCCAGAACAGTCTAGATCTGATTTGGGGACATGCTAAAGAATTCAGTGCTGCCTGACTATCTGAGAGGATAAGGATATTTTGGCCTCTATACCCTCTTTCTATGTTTCTATGTCGATTGCGTAGATATCTACCCTACCCTACTTTTATTAGATTATTAAAAAGTATATTTGCAAAAAAAAATCGTTATTTCCAAAAGCGGCTGGTGTACGGGTGCTGCATAGCTACTTATTGATATATCATTACTGAAACTGCAGCTCTAAACTATAACTATAGTTGTGGATTGCATAAAAACCCCACCTTATGCTTTCATCCTTCACTTTTTGGTCTGGAAATTATTCTGGACCAACATCATCCTAATATCTTTCTGAATAAGAGGCTATATGGAATTGCGCATATTTCCAAATGCACAAAATATGTTTACAGTATTCGCCAGCTAACTTGATGTCCCAGAAATTACCAACTAAGAGAGACAGAGTAATAGTGCACTGCCTACTCGGCTGCTATTGGTGGTAAAATTTTGACAAACGCCAATTGCATCGAACCTTATCGGGAGTTAAGATTTTCAGTAGCGTAGCATCACACAAGTTATTGTTTCTGCATTGTACAATAAAGTGTTTGTAAAAACGTCAGCCGTTAATGAAGAAAATCGTAAATGTACTCAAGGACAAACTCGTCAACCCTCTTGTGATTACTCTAGATGAATGTGATTCCAGTAGCGGCAGTGAGTCAGATTCTCCGTAAAGATAAAAACTGTTTATACCTATTCTTAGAAATATACCTAGCTTAAATAATTTCCCATTATCTTGTGTTTCTTTTATTCTCAATAATACCTGGAAGGAATTATTTAGTTTCTAACCTATTTTAATTATAGTCCGTCCGGAAATATGAGATCCTAACTTTATAATCTTCAATTAGATAAATAACATGTTATTGTAATGGGTACTTTATTGTTAAAATATCATTTATGTACTCAGAATTCAGGTATAAAGCAGATCCGTTTCTATTAAAATCAATATACCAATAATTACAACAAAGAATTAAATATTATTCATTAAGTTAGGATCATATATTTCCAGACGGACTTTACTTTAATAATTGTACAAGTTGTGTTAATTTGTAACAGAAAGCGTATCCTCAGAACTTGCACGGCACTGTTTACAGTTATCGTATGGGCGGCGTCAATAGCTTCCTAGAAAGCATTTAGGACATCCAGTTAGCTTAGGACGTCCGGAAATATATGATCCTAACTTAATAAATAATATTTAATTCTTTGTTATAATTATTGGTATATTGATTTTAATAGAAACGGATCTGCTTTATACCTGAATTCTGAGTATATAAACAATAAATGTATGACGCTACGCTACTGAAAATCTTAACACCTGATAAGGTTCGATGCAATCGGCGTTTGTCAAAATTTTACCACCAATAGCAGCCGAGTAGGCAGGGCACTATTACTCTGTCTCTCTTAGTTGGTAATTTCTGGGACATCAAGTTAGCTGGCGAATACTGTAGCTCGTTATTTTTACTTGTTTGTTGTTATTTGTGCGTCATGGATTCTTGGAGGGAAGCAAATCAAGAACGTTTATTATATTTCAAGATAAATAGAATATTGAGTATTGACAAACACTAATAAAGACATGTTAAATGTTTATAAAACCCAAGCAATCGTTTTTCTCTATGGGAGCACGTGTTGAAAACGACGTTCCGATAAAGGAACGGTAGGACAATATACTTTGTTCATGACAAATGTGACGTGATATTTGCTTTACAGTTTTTGTTGTTGAAGTTATGAACGACAGCCATTGAAGCTTCATGCACTTTTGGAAGAGATACACAATCTTGACGATGACTCTTTACCACCAGATAGCATAGCAATACCGATGAAGATTCAGGGGATAAAGATCTCGTTTTGCCCAGTAATCTTCCGGGAAGCCAATTGAGGGCGGAAGCCTTTTTCACCAATGATAGAGACTCCCATAGGAATGATGAAGACTCTGATAGCGAGGATGATCTACCTCTATCAACACGTGTAGCCAAGCAAAAAAAATAGCGGAAAATAGTAAATCAATAAAAAAAAAGAAAAAACCTGAGGTCGAATGGTCTGATGACAATATACATTCCAGATTTCCTGAGTGGTTAGATGAATATGGCCCTAAAAATGATAAATCCCCCCTAGATTTATTTATGTACTTTTTTGATAATTATGTAATTGAAATGTATGCCTCTAAAAAGAATCAACTTTCCACAATTTCTGAAGATGAATTTTATTGCTTCATTGGAATTCTGATTCAAAGCGGATATGTCGTCGTAAGTCGTCGTAAAATGTACTGGCAAAACTCCTCAGATACAAATGATACTTTAGAATGTGAAGCAATTTCCCGAGACAGGTTTCAATACCTAATGTCAAATTTACATTGTAATGACAATAATGTTCTAAATAGAGAAGATAAGTTCTCTAAAATGAGACCGTTGTTCGATTCATTGAACAATCGATTTCGATTGTTTGCACTGGAAGAAAAAAATCACAGTGTTGATGAATCCATGGTGCCTTATTTTGGGCGCCATGGATGCAAACAATTTATAAAGAGCAAGCCAATCCGTGGGGGGTTATAAATTTTGGACTGGTACAATAGTATGGTTTGATCCGTGTCAAGGTTCGTCTTCGACTCTCCCAGACAAATACAAGGACATGGGATTTGGTGCAAGTGTTGTATTACAATACGTCGATACCCTCACAAGTGAGATACATCGACCATATCACATATTTTGTGATAATTTCTTCACCTCATATTTGTTACTAGAAGAACTGAAAGATAGAGGCATCAGGTGCACGGCAACCATGGGAGAAAATATAATTCCGTCAGACCCAATGGACAAATCAAGAGTAATGAAAAAGAAGCCTTAAAACTGGAAATGGGACAATACTCGTTTGCAAATGGCACGACAACAATGTAGTATCAATAGCCACAAATTTACTGTCAGTTCAACCCATAAATAAGATAAAACGATACTTCAGATCTGATAAGAAGCATATTTATTTAGACCAGCCCCATCAAATCCAAAAATACAATGAAAACATGGGAGGAGTAGATAGATCTGTTCAAAATATGGGGCAAAACAGAATCTCTATCAGAGGAAAAAAGTGGTATTTTCCACTATTTTGTCAATGCATCGACATGGCTATTCAAAATGCGTGGCGAAAAAGCGATGGTAAACTTGATCAGTTGGCGTTCAGAAGAAGTATAGCAACAAATATTTTGGAGACTTATAAGAAAGTTTCTCGAAGCGGGCCTTCAAAACTACCGCAAAACCATAATGAATATTCGGGATATGATAGATTAGATGATTTGGTTGAGTATCAAAGTAAGCAAACCAGATGCCGCGTCTGTCACAAAAATTTATTTTTCTTTTGCAAAAAATGTGGTACATCCCAAAGAATGTATCCAATCATATAATACTTTGTAATTTTCAATAAAAATCTAATATTTTGATGGTTGTTCATTGTCCTACTGTTCCTTTAAAAGAACACCTCACATTTAAAAAACTTGATAATTAAAAAATTTTTAAGTTGTCAACTTGTATAACCATACAAAATTTATTAACCAAACTCAAGATTTGAAAAAAAAAATAGTTTCTGGTTCATCTGGGTTTTAAGAATAAAAGTGTTTACCTGAAAATGAACTTCGGAGCTATCCGGAAACCTAAACATGGATTTGAGTTGTGCATTTGCAGTTCCAGTTTTGGTATCATACACAAACGGTCCTAAAAGTGTGTCTTCGTCTACCGGACATCCCCTATCGTCCAACAGTAGTACAGTGTCGTTGGGTTTATTGAAAGCAAAGCAGCTTTTGACTCTATCAAACAAACAAAAAATAACTTGTCAACCGTGAAAGCATTTATTTTATATTGCAATAATATTATAGTAGCTTGTCATAATGTATATTAAATTAATTTCAATTTATACCTGAATCCGTATGTTCCGTCCGGTCTGGAAATTTCAGTTCGAAGAGTGTACGGTCGATGATAAACGGCTTCGGTGACTTTCCGGTTATTTTCTATTAGTCTTAAAGATACCGAAGAAGTTTCGTTTCTAGCATTTCGAAAACCCAATTTTCCACAAGTTATAACGTAAAACTTATCATCAGCTAGCTCAAGTGTGCGGTGAATACGAACAGCTATCGGAACTGAACGTTCTTCTGTTTTCTGTAACCAAATTCAATTTTTAACTTAATATTTTATGTTGAGAAATAGTTTGGAAAATAATATCTAAGAATGTATAATATACAGGGTGTTTGGCGATTCGCAATATGTAGGAAAGTGTTTGTTTGAAATTTTTTCTTTCATTTGCCTAATCTAGTCTAAGACTTTTTCTTATTCCTAGTATACTATAAAATTAAATCTAATAAGCTTTTTATCAATAAAATATACGAGTCCTGTCTCAGTGAAGTTGGCCCAACCTTCTAAAACTTGATACTTGAACAATATGGCACCGCTTGTCAAAAGTCAAAGATTAGATGATAGAACCAGTGGCGGCTCCTCCATTAGATCATATAGTATAGTATTCCTCTTAAATAAAATTTCCCTAAAACGTTTAAAGATCTCCGTGTAAACGTTATCCCGCATCAAGCATCAAGTACTCGGCGAAAACCAAAATTGGAAAGCGGGCTGGTGTCCACCGTTGACCCTAAGGTGTTATATGGGAACGGAATTTGCCGAGCGCTGACGATCTTCGCGGCGTGAGAGAAACACGCCCGAAGTTTACATGTGATGGGTCAAAAGCCCGGTTTAATATCGACGATGATCGACTTACGACTTACGTCGATAATGAAATCCTAGAGTCAGCTATTACTTAATTAATACTTTTATACTATTGGATAGATATGTTTATCAACAAAGATATAAAAGTATTAGTAAGCATATATATATATATATATATATATATTTAGTTTTGATATTGATGATATATTACTTTACATATTATTATTAGGAAAAGTGGAACTTTAATTAACATAATTAGTCGTTTGTTTTCTCTGTTATCTAAAATATTTGACTTTGTGTTGATTTTATTGAAAATTATTTAATAAAAAAAATTAGAATAACTTTTTTCTTTTAGATTATTTTTAAATACATGCATAAAATTGAAAAATGTTTGACGTCACATCAGGGAGGACAACCTGCGGAGGGCTAGGGCACTCCTGCGGGTGCAGAGAGGGATTCTCCTGAGGGTGATGGAGCATGTTTTTAGTTGCTGGAAGAACGAGGAAGTGCTGAAGAAGTTGGAGAGGAAACTAGGGGAGGCAGTGTATTGAGAGAACATGGTGGAGATAATGTTGAAATGGGAGGAGGAGTGGATGGAGGTAAGTGGCGTAAGATAGTGTAAAGTGTTAGTGTTGGTATAACGGTAGTGTAAACTATGTTCAGTGTCAAGTATTGCCAACGGCTCCAAAATTACTAGCTTTACAATAATTTTGACAATCTCTTTAAGCGGGATTTTTAAATAATCAATTCCCGGTACTTGACTAAGTTTAAAACGAAAAAAAAATGATAAGTTTCTGTATCTGTGCGACCTCTAGTTTGTTATTTCATTAAATGATGTCAGTATACGGTTAATTTCAAGTGTCAGTTATTCAATACGTTAATTATAATAGTTGCAAGTAGGCATCACGATAATCTTTTGTTCTTCGGTATGCAATGCGTGGCTAACACGATTGAAAGGTTTTTTAAAATATGCACGAACGTAGAACGGACGTCGGCGCAAGGTTACAAGACTAAAAGGAGCTGACTGAAGAATTTATGTCATGTGTACTTAATGTGGATAAAAGATGTAGTCTAAAGGATAAAGAATGCTTCCTCGCACACTTGCAAATATATAAATTCGTAATTTGTTGTCATGATTCATTTATTCTTAGTGCAGTGGCGGGTCATTAAAATTCACAAAGAGCGTTTGCAGGTTGGGTAGATAACACTTCGTGCGACCGATATTAATCTTACGACGTGATTTGTACGAGGTAGTGTCCGTAACTCATATCTGAGCCACTACGCATTTAATCTATTCTATTATTTTAATATTTATGGCCTTTAACGTGTAAAGCCGCCTTAAGAAGATATGTATAAAGGTATGACTATTATACGTGGACCTTGCAAAACCAATACAGGATGAACCATCTGAGTAATAATAAAATATCGTGAACATTTTTTTTTCTATTTCTGTGTCGAGCAGGTGCTTCACTCCGTATCAGGACGAGTTTACGGTCTTTTCTATTACGGTAGTCAGTGACGTAGACTGAGAAAAATTAATGTTTTGAATAAATCTGAATTGTACACATTTTAAATCGGAACGATTCATTCTTAAACTCATATTAAGTACGCTTATGGAATTTGGCCAATTGATTGATTTATTGCACCGCCGGATTCATGAATAATCTATAGGGTTATGTAGTTTGTTTTTATTGGTAATTGAAATGCTTATACTCCTACCTTTTTCTTCAACTCCAAACATTATACTTTTACCGTTTACTTCAGTTTTATGAATACGGCCCATTATCACCAAAATGGCAAATTTAATTCACAATATTAACATTCACTTATGCAAAATTGATACGTGTGGTAAGAGACGTGGGTTGCATATATTTCACAACAATAAAATGACAGTATCGGAAAACCTAATCATGGAGGCTGCTTTCAATAAGAATAAAAGGTGTTAGTGGGTTCTTTTGTTACTAAACAATAAATGAAAATATTGTGAAGTTAAAGGGGATTAAAAGACGTTAGGCGATGCATGAACTTATGTCCCTACCGCGTCTTTTCTCTCTATAACTTCTTGAAGTATTGGTAAATTTCAAGTTAGTTCGAATATTTGTAAATTGATTATCATTGTAACAAATGAATGATTTTACTATACCTCTTTTCACAGATCAGATCAGATCAAAAACAAAAATAATAATATAGACCAATCGGTGCTTTTAATTAAGGACATTTAATTATCTTCTTTTATTAAAAAAATTCTCGGTACTCTCATGGGAAAAGCGATGTTGAAAATCTATTATGTGCTGCTGTCCGATGATGTGACGAACTTGTACTGCAGGTGGTTTTGTCTTTAGTATCAAGATAATTACAAAAAATGTGTATGTTTATTCAATGACTTTGCGATTTTGGTTGAATATATACAATCAAGCGATCTGTCCGTTTTATTAGAGTTTAATCATAATTTCAATTTAAAACTTAGTCAAGTCACTTTTTTAGAGTTAGTTGTAGCAGAAGAAAATAATAATATAAAACTACCAAGGTTTATTATTCAATAATCAAAATCAAATTAAAAGCAAAGAAAATTAAAGTACCAATAATTATCTATGTCGAAACTAATTAAAAAGTTATCAATACTGAATTACTGATATTTGAGTTTTGAACAATTTTAATAAATAATAAATCCATCAATTTTCTATTTACTTTTATACAGTTTTCCAACGTGTTTGAAATTAGCAAATTTTTATTGAGTATTAGTCAGTGTTAAATATACAATTTAATGAAGATATGTTGTAGTGGGGGTGAAAAAATATATATCTTTTAGGTAAAATAATATTATTTAACTTCATTTTGGTAGATCAGGTTTGTTGTAAGGGGGTATATAGCCCTCCATTACAACTCACCAGAGACCAAATCCAGCTTCTTAACATGTTAATTTGGTGGATAATATTTCAGGTCGGAGAGCGAAAGAGGAAGAAAGTGACCTTCCAAACATCAGATACCTGCAGGGGGTAGATACTTATATGGCCATGTGTTAGGGTTAGTTGGGGTAATGGTAAACGATTTCTAAAAAAATAATTTTGAAAAGGTATATTTTTGAAACTAATGCATGAAAAATTTTAACGGGGTTAATCTTAACGCGCTTTCTCTTGTGGGTGTTTTCATGTAAAATTTGTATGGTTTACAAAAAAAATCACGTTTACATTTGCAAAATTCAAAATTGATCATATTTTGGGGTAAATGTAAACATTTTCTTTGACGTATAAATAAAACGCAGGTGGTTTTGAATGGAGTAATAGTGAACAAATAACTAAACTGTTTATCTTCACTTAAATTATTATGATTATCAGTGTATTTCAGGTATGTTTACAATTGCCACTGGAACCGAAATGAAAAGTTTTATTTTGCAAACATAATATTTATTTCTTAAATTCGAATACAAACTGGAAAACACTAAATTTTAAGCTTTTTCATCACATCTACTTTTCTAGGGAAGGAATATACCTACTATCTTCCTTCCCAAAAATTTGGTTTCTGGCTTTGGAAGTATTGCTTCGATCATATCAATATTGACATATGATATTGTAATTTCGTTGATGTAAAAGTCTGTAGGTACATTTCTTATCCAATTACCTTAGACCTACGATTCCAATTTCGCCATCATCGTCATCTTTCTGTTCTACCACACAAACGTATTTATACTCAGGATAGTGCCGTGCAGTACTTTGTATTTTACTAAAACAAAGGTGGCTTTTTGCAATTCATCCCATTTTACTTCCTTTTATTTGACTGTTCTGAGGTATGATGAGGTTGGACGTTTTTTATTGACATGGAGTGAAAGCGGTGGATCATCATCATCTGACTCGCTTTCTTCATATAAAGATTTTGCAGGTACTCTTACAGTATCACTTAATTTCAGTCTTTTTTTAACCTTGTCTTTTTTGTCATTCTCATATTTGTTCGGAATTTTATTAGTCTTCTTGATTTGATTTTCTTTATTCACCTTTTTTTTGCTCAGCTTGTAACATGTCTATCGACCTGTTTCGATTTTACAGAATAAATCCTTTTAATTAGCGCTCGTCGTCACTAGCCACATTCAATTATAGTTCTGTGATCCCAAACTCTCCTACCCTGACCGTAAGACAATTGACGTCTACCAACGGTCGCTTCCATTTTTTTGCACACCGCCACGTGAAACACCCCTTTTTGTTATCGACCGCCTAAGAGGGCAGATCATCTTTCGCTATCTTCATCTTAAGTATCTATCTTAGGAATTTTGCTGTGGTAAGTTCAAAATCATAATTCATAATTAATAAGCTTCTTCTAAAGTACTGTCTGATATAATTTTCGTATGCATTCTTTATTTTTTTTACAGAGATAGACGAAATTAAATTCAACACGTGGTCATAAACTGTTCTTTTATACTAATATGGTAGTTTTAGGCCAAATATTCTTCTATAATTCACTGTTTTACTTTCATACAAACATTTTCAAGCTTTTTCAGTTGCGAAATAACTCTTTTAATTATAAAATAACACTTTTATAAACCGCTAACCTATAAAATATTCTTTCGACACGCCAGTGCCGGTTTCATATATTTCCTAAGCACGATATTTTTTCATATAACTAAATAAATAACTTTTTGCCATGATTAGTTTCTTTCGGATCATTAGTATATTTTTTTAATTTAGTCGATAATTGCTATTTTTACTGTTTTAACATGGAACATATAATGTTGGAAAGCTTTCAGTAAATTAAATCAATTTTTTGACTTTCAAATAACTGCCTTCCTTTTCTTTAACCTGAAAAGCTGACCAACATAATGTGCCATTACATTCAAGTTCCTACATATCCCTGATCCACTTGTACTTTTAGGTAAGCACAGCCCCTAGGCGAGAATATAAGCCAAGAATATAACCCTAGGCGAGAATATAAGCCAAGAATATAACCCTAGGCTAGGATATAACCGAAGAATTTAACCGGAGAATATAACCCCGAGAATATAACCCCAAGGATACAGCCCTAGCTCAAAATACCGCCCTAGAACAGAACTCATCAGTTCAGATCAAGACCTGACTTCTTCTCCAGGAAACCACTTCATCTAAGCTGAGTACCTATAAAAGTACAAATTCCTCTATTAAATTCCGTTATTCATTTCCTGTGGCAGAATAAATTAAAAATTTGTTTTTAATTCTTTTTTTTATTAAAATCCTCAACTATAAAAGTTGAGGGAGATCCGCCCGGGGTCACTTTCATTTAAATTTTACAAGGCGTTTCTACCTTTTCCGCCTTAGTTTTTAGTACTTTTTATCGTTAAAAAAGTAGTGGCGCCCTCAATTTTTACAACCCTTCTGTTATCCTTGTGTGACATAAACTTGGGGTCGAATCACCCTTGAGAGGAGTCTCTAGCCGGAGCCCTTCGAGCTGGTGCCCTGTGAGGTACAGCATTTACCGTTACAAATTAGCGCCTTTACCGTTACAAATTGGCGCCCAACTGAAAGCATACATTTACCGTTACAAGCTTCTTGCAGTCTTTCCATAATTTCCGGTGTTGTTAAAACCATAAAGCCATATGTGGATTGCTTCAAACGGGGAACCACATCAGCAAGAATATCCGTTGTAGAAGTGCTTGCTTCTTGTAATGATTCACTGAAAATATGGACAATATGATTTGGAGAAGGCTTTTCGATAGTATCATGGGGTGAGTCTGATTAGGAACGATCATTTCATTGAGATTTGGTTCCTCGGTGGCAGGACTTTGCATGCATTCAGGAGACCCTCGTGTAGATAGCACATTTTCAGAAGCAGATGTAATATTTTTCTTATATTTCTCTAGCTTTAAGGGATCAAAATAATCTTCGGAGAACTTAGCGGGATCAACAGGAAAAACTCCAGTATTTTTGAATACTGATACAATATTTTCTTCAGTTATACCTTCTTTCCAGACTTCACTCAACAGTTCCAAAAATTTTTGTTTGCCTAGTCGTCCTGACGATTTCCCAATTTCAGCTTTACCATGCTCCATACCATACAGGCTTCCTAGCCTAGTGTGGTTTTCTCCCATGGGATACTCAAAATTCATATTTTATAAAATATAAAACACTTAACACAACTGAATAAGTAAGGGCATAACGAGTCTACAAGATTTCAGATCTGTAGAAAACAGAAAATGGTCGCCATCGCTGCTTGCTAAGACGGAAGTGGAGATTGGTAACCCCATAAACGCACCCGATGACGTGGTGAAAGTCATTCTAGTAGAGCCGGAAGACATCGGAATGAATAATAGCTTTTAGAGACAATACAGAAATAAATTCCCGGAATTGGCGGACATAAAGGAAGAGTTTGAGGTGATGGAACAATCCATCAGACTAAAATCTGGAAAGTCAAGAACGAGCAAGAAGATAGTGAAAATAATCCTGGATGGTACACTACCGGGATTATGGGACGAACACATTGCGGTCCACCATATAAATGCCCTAAGCCTGGAATCTTTCAGGAAATTAATAGAGATAGTGTTCCAGGACTCTGGTACGAAAGTAATGATATACACCACGAATAATCGCAAAGATAGTAGCGACGAAAATAGAGAGATACCAACATACAGCATGGTAATCAGTGAAGGGCAAAATACTTATACTGAGATACTAGGGACGGTAAAAAAGGTACTCAGCGCAAATGAGAGAAAAGAAGCTATCGGAACTATTAGATGCACCAGGGACGGAAAGCTTCTTATGACTTTGGATAAAAATCAGGAAGCGATGGTCAATATTGGGAAATTGCTAAGCGAGTTCGTCAACCGGCTTAAAAGCCAGGCGGGTAGGAGACAGCAGACTGGAAACCATCCATATAAGGGGAATGTAGGAAGGAACTAGCAGGGAAGAAATCATTGAAGCGATACAAGAGAAAATTGGAAGTTGGAAAGACACATATAAACTGAGCGAGGCAAGACCAATGAGAAACAAAATTATGGCAGCAACATTCACATTAGATGCGGATACAGCCAATAAGATGTTAGAAGATAAATAACTTACGATTGGACTGGTTAGATGCGTACTGGAGAAAAGACACAAAATAATGAGATGCGGACAATCCTGGTCAGGGGCCTGACAGGACAAATAACTGTTTTAAATGTGGAGAAGGGAAGCATACAGCAACAGAATGCAAAAGTGGATAGGCATGTCCACTTTGTGAGGAGAAAGGACATAGGATGGGAACTATGAAAGGCCCTGCTTTTAAGGATGCGCTACAGAAAGCCCACAAAAATAATCGAACTCGCACAGACAAAGGGACAGAGTCGAAAAGGAAAGTTTCAGTGTGGTAGCCTGAAGACACTGCACTCATGGAAAGTAACCCTTCTAGAAATCTGCCAACTGATCAAGAAGGAACGAATCAGCACCTTCCTGAATCTGACATAACCACAGATTTTGATAGAATCGCGCGGGAGGCTCAGTCAACTGTCGAGACCATGGATTCCCTAAACAGTATGGCGAATTCAGGCATATTCGAGGATATTCGAGAAGGGCAATGTCTCGGGAAAAAAGCAGATAAGGTAATGGACCCCTGGGGAGATGACCTCAATAGCACTGCCTCTACGGGAAAGAAATCTGTGATAATGGCTATATAGAGGAATGCCAGAAAGAACTAAATGAAACTGAAGATTAGTGTGAGTGCCAGGACATAACGATATTTTTTGAAATGAACTTGCGGGAAGAGGTTTAGCAACAGTATATGTTGGACCAGAACCAATCTTTGGGGCCACATCTGTTTTAAATTTGGATTCATATCTTTCTGGTTTTTAAAGAGTTCCATGAAAATATTGGATAACATTGATGTGAAGCAAGAGCCTATGCTTATAAAAATATAAATTTCACAAATTTAACAGTGCATCAGGCGGAACATTATTCTTGTAGAGCAACAAACTGCTTACCAAACAGTTTTAAAAGACAGCAGTGTGAACAATTATGCACTATTGTTTTACTATAATGATTCGATGAACCGACCAGACCTTTTTAATTGTACTAACACACATATTCAAATTCCAAGGATGGGCCTAACGGTTCCTAATAAATATCACTCATGTCGTGGTCGCGATTCACAAAAAACCGATTGAATCGCGTTATTCTGGAACGTGATCCGCTCTATAAATAGCTTCGTTAAGGCCGTTTGTGTTCGCAGTTGGATTTAATAACTTGCCCGTACTTTTTGTTTCTAGCTTAATCTGCAATATGAAGATAGAATAGATATTGAGAATGAAGTAACTAATGAGAAATCGATTGGTGAATGGGGTCCGGTAAGGTTCGCGACCCTCGGAATTTTGCAACGATTTTTCTTTATTAGTTATTTTTTATTGCTATAGAACATTTTAAACGAAAAATTTATTGGATCTTGCATTTTTGAAAGAGAAAATTGCAATTAAAAGTACTAAGAATCTGCCATTTTTTTCAAATTTCTGACATAAAAGTCAACAAATTTGACAATTATTTCTAGATATCAGATGGTCATAAATTTTAGAAAGAGCGGTGGATGGGCAATGTTGCCAGTTCTCATTTCCGTAACTCGAGACGGCTTGGAAATCCTTTACCCAAGGTTTTAGACTTATAAAAAAAATTTGTTTTAAATTCAGAATTTATGGAGGAAAACCTGAATTTTTTCAAAAAGGGGAAGGGACTAATTATTCGAGTATTCCACATGAAGTTTCCAAAAAGGGGAAGGGAATATTTTTTCGAGAAGGGGAAGGGAATATCACGATAGTAGATGAGCAACACGGGTTCTAGGCCACCAGTGCCGGCGTTCAGGGGGGCTATGAAAATTAAAATAGTGCTGGGTAGTAGAATATTGTGCTGCGAGGTGAATGGGGGGAGAAGAGCTACGTTGGAAACGGTACTGCGCCGGTCATGCGCCAAAAGGACATAAGCGGTCAAATACAACAATAACTCAACAAAAAAATACTCCGCTAATGTTCTTTTGGCGCATGATTCGTGCGTCACGGCTCATAATTCATGCGTCACACAATGCAGTGCCGTTCCCAACGCAGCACAATATTGTACTACCCACTATTTTAATTTTCATAGCCCCCCTGAACGTCGGCACTGGTGGCCTAGAACCCGTGTTGCTCATCTACTCACGATTCTTAGGAAACTTGCAAGTTAAAATATCTAGCATATTGAAGAATCAATTATTTTAATTTCATTCCCATAAGGTTTACATGTGGATTTGAAAATTCAAATTTTGTATGATTTACGCAATGCGTTTATTTTATTATAAATAATAAATTGTCAAGTTCGTATAAACTGTAAACTGTCGTATATCGATTTTGAGAGTTAAAACCGTTCCTTAAACTCGTAATATCACTTGGTGATTTTGTTGCATATCAAATGTGGTCAAACATATAAACGATCCAAACATGTGTACGACTTGCTGGACGAAAACACCCCAGATTATATTATACAACCTTCGTTGAAAGAAAGAAGAATACACAACAAAATGGTAAGAATTATCCAAAACTTATATAGAACAAATATTACTTATGTAATAAGAAATAACACAAAATCAGAGGGATTCAAAACAGAGACGGGATTAAGACAATGTGGAGGACTTAGCCCAACCCTATTCAACGTACACATGGACTATATAATCAAGAAATGCGGAAGTAAAGTAAAAAATTTGTTCGTAGGATATAAAAATTTAGAAAGAGTCGAGATATCGTATGGATTTTTTGCAGACGACGTCGAAATAATAGCAGGTAATGAGGAACAGCTTCAAGACAATCTTAATAAAACAATGGAAGAAGAAGGAATGAAAATAAATACTAATAAAACTAAAATATTGATAATAGGAGACCAGAATACAAAAACTTACATTAAAATAGACAATGTAAAAATTGAACAAGTGGAAGAATTTAAATACCTTGGAATAGCACTAGAACAATCTGGAAAATGAGAAGATATTAACGAAAGAATAACTAAAACAATAAAACTTCATTATGCCATAAATCAAAAATTCATCAGTATAAAAGAGTTTTGAAACCAAACCAAAATCAAAGTATTCAAAACCATATATAGACCAGTATTAATATATGGATGGAATCTTTCAAATGAACAGAAAAGTAAGATACAAGCTGCTGATATGAAATATTTGAGACGTATATTAGGAGTTACTAGGAAAGTCAGAATTAGAAACACACATATAAGAGAAGATTTAGGGATATAACCTATAGTACAATCTATAGAGCAGCGACAATTGAGTTGGTGAGGATATATGCAACGAATGAATAACAACAGACAAGTGAAACGTGAATACGAAGCGAAATCGCAGATTAAAAGGAAAAGGCGCAGACCAAGACAGACATGGAATACAGTGATGGGTAACATATTACAACATAGAGGCAAGACAAGGAGAGAAGCATCAACTTTAGCAAAAGATAGAAAAGCATGGAAAAAATTTGTTTATGAAATCTAAAATGGAAATCCGACACCTATACGGTATAAGGATATAATGATTATGTATATATATATATATATATTGATATGAATTTTTAATTTATGGTGTTAATATGTATTTTAATTTATTTATTGTAATATATTTATTTGGGCGCCAATTAATATGAATTTTAATTTAAATATTAGTGATATCATACATCACTCACCTTTTATGATGACTCTTCACCTCAGGTTGGGTTCATGGGTAAAATGCTCACTTAGTTTCTTTTTTTATTTTATTATTTAATATATTCTCAGGCCGGTCCTGTGTCCTTGCCCTTGAATAATAGGAATTATCCAACTGTGAAGCAGTTTTGCCAACTTAATAGGAAGAAAACTCTTTATATTAGAAATTTATGAAATATTATTTAATTTATTTTTTAATGAACGGCGTATTTATATAGAATTGATAAGTAAATACATAAGAAACAATTTAAAACACTTATCTAAATCATCTTTCGCTCAACGTTCACACTAAATGAAGTTCTTATATCTAATAAATATATGAAAATTATGCAACTCTCTTAACATGTAACACTAATAAACAAAGACAAAATAGAACATTTGTTTTTAACAGATTTTATATACAAATTTGACGATATTGTAATCGTAACGAAGATCAATAAATATTAAGTTCTGGATTTGATCACACGCACGTAAGTTTAATAATTTAACTTATAGTTTATGAAATACCTTTTTATCTTGTATTATTTTTAAGATTTTCTATGTTTTAGACCTTTCTGGGCCTTGGAGTCTCTCGTAGAAGTGGCTTCAATATGGCTTCGGGGTCGGCTTGAGAAGATTTTCAGTTTTGTTTACCTCTCGGAACCTTCACTCATGGTTTGTTTAAGGAATTTTATATTAACAGAGATTATTCAACCTCTGTTTTTAACAGGAACTTGACAAGGAAAGGTTAAAAACACAAATCACTTTATAGTTTCACTTTTAATACAACGTAGTCTAATTTTTAAATAAATTTTTAAACATAAAAAAGCTTATACTTCTCAAATCTGTATATTTCTTGTAACTAACCGTTTTCTAATCAATAGCAACCAATATCAAATTTTTCTATCTTTTCAAAATCCATATGTCTCTTTATTTTTAAGTTTTTCTATATTTGCTGACCAATCAAATTCATTTAATTATTTTTGATTTCTGTTATTTGACTTGATTGTTTTATAATTTGATCTTTTTCTGATATGAAAGTTGATTTTTAATATCTCCAAATTATTTATTATTGTTTTTATCTTTTAATTAAAAAATTTTAAAATTATTTGACATCTGTTTTAATTTCAGTTGTCATCTCCTTTCTTCCGTTCGAGTTGACAAATCTAGATTCACACTTTGTTAGATATGTTCATAAGTGTACTTCTTCTATTTTTACCAGTGTCAGATTTTATAACCTAATTAATAATTTTTAATTTTCAGGTTCTTTCTTTTTAGATTTATGATGAGCCAAGAAACTTTTGCAAAGCTTTTGAAAATTCTGAAACTATGTGATAGGATTTTAATAAATTAGAGAAAAGTTATAAAGATTCCCGTTTAAAGTTTGGGTTGTAAATATTTGTCAGGTGATTTGTTTATATTTTATTTAGATTTTACACTGAAATAACCCTTGTTTGGTGTATGTGTTGTATGATTTCACTTTCCATATCAATATATATATATATATATATATATTGATATGTTTTTGAATTGTTGATCTATATCAATTCCATACCTTATTATAAATTAACTTGACATCCTACATTTATAGGACAATGGTTATCTGATTTTATTTATTTTATTATTTTTCTATTATGATTATTGTGAGACTCTTTATTATATTATTTGAATATTATTTTGTAATTTCATTTAAGCTATCTGAGGGAATTATATTTTTGCGAGGCCAACTCTGTCCTTTGACCTTCAAAGAGTTCCAACGTTGACAGCCTGTGTTGATCGTAAAATATATCATAGAAACAAAAAAAAACACATTCAATTTCAAATAAATGCTCAACAAATGAAACGTTTGGTTTATTGTTTAACTTAAACTCATCAGTTCATATAAAAGCTCAACAGATAAATTTTGCTTAACAGCTTAATTAACTTTTCAAAAATATTCAAAAATCATTAACATTTATTTTCTTGTCTAATATTCATTCACTCTCTCATTCACAACAAAATTAAGATTACACTTATCAGAGTTTTAATAAATGGATGAAATTTTTTTTATCTATGGTTTTATATTTCTATGGTTTAAAAAACGACAGAAAAGATTATTGATTTTATACGCGAAGAAGTGACATTTGACACGTTCTAGAATAATAAATGGAATCGATGATGGTCAATGCCTGTTTGATTCTTTTGAAAATTTTTGTCAGTAAGTATAATCTTATGTAATACTTTTTAAAATATGAACAATTTAAATTTTAGACATCAATAAATTCATTATTAAATTATATAGATAAATGATACCCGATTGTCTTTCGTAATTAAAGTATTCATTTCTTTTCTTCTCTTGAAGGTCACACTGAATTTCAATGTTCGGTGGCCCTTGGCCAAAACTCTGGGCCACTTGGAATGTTTTGCCTAGACTGGATAAACGATTTCAATATTTTTCTGCTTCTCACTTGTGATTTATTGATGATAGCCTCGGATATGGGTTTTAACTTTTTACCAGTGTTCACTCAGCAACAAAAACTCCATGGTAAGTATTACCTTTCACTTGCTTATTTATTGTTATAATCACTTTATATAAGTTTAGTTAAGTTTTTATTTACAACTTTTTATTTCTTTTTGAATGTTTTTGGATGAATTTCAACTTTAGTTTTTTACTTAGAAAAATCTCCTCCTTCTTTCTCAAATTTTCAACCAGTTGTTGATTTTTTCCTTTGTTTTTTTCAACATACTCTTAGATTTTATTTTAAAATAATTTCTACCAATGACTGTCTTTGAAAGATTTTGTTACTAAATTATTATTTCTATTTTTGATTATATTGATAGTTTATTTATGTAAAGTTATATGAATATTTTTTTTATCTATAGTTCAATTTTAGGTTATAATTTTCTATATTGTGGTGTTCATTTTATTTCTATTTCTATTTCAATTTTACAATCATCACTTTTTTAGTTGGTACTCTGTTAATCTTTTATTTTAAAGTTTGTGTTCCTGTTTTACTGTTTGTCATTGTATAACTTTAATTATACAGTATACAGGGTGTATCAAAACTAATTTTCCATATTATTATTTTTCCTTCTAAATGTTTCTAACTTTTGTATGTTTATTTGAGGCTTGTGGCGGACTTATTCAAATGATAGAGCTGGTTGTACAAGTATCAATTAAATTATATGATTATTCAATATTTAAATTTATTATCAAGTAACTATTCATACCATAACAATATATAACCTTCGTTTCGATGGTCGAATCTTACTACCAACTAGGCTTTTCTGGCAATACTGAAGAATCATGGGCAAAACCTGGGGTATACGACTCGAGGTGGTTCACTGGCTTTATACAGGGTGTCCCGAAAATATTGGTCATAAATTATACCACATACTATGGGGTCAAAAATAGGTTGATTGAATCTCACTTACCTACAGGGTGTACCAATTTTACGACAAAGTTTGGTAAATGGGTCATTTTAATAGATATCAAAAAATCATTACATATTGAACACTTGTTGAGTTGAGTTGAATTAATATCGTGTTTGTTTATGAATTGTATTGTAATAATAAAGTGAGTGACGGTCGAGTCTATTTTGTAATACAATTTATTGTAAAAATAATTGCATAGTGTGTGTGCCGGTTTATACAATTTAGAAATGGTTGAATAAAAATCAAATCGGACTTAAGTGAATTATTATCAACTAGTAGCTTCGTCCACTACATTATTATTGCAAAATAACTAACACAAATGTATAAATTACTTTAAAACAATTTGAATTTACACATCACTTCCTTGCAATCAACATTTTAATTTCACCGTTAACAAATGCATATTATTATCTATACCTGTATATGTTTCTGATTAATTGTGACATACTGAGTGTTGCAAGATATAGGTTGTTGATGTGCACACGTTTATAGAATGAGAAATTATAATGTAATTACATTTTTTGTTTGTTGAGAAGGAAAATTTATATGAGCAATTTCAATCAAAGTTGATAAATTAATTGAAATAGAAAAAGTTATTATACTCGATAGTCGAAATTCTGTAAAGTGAGTCAGAGCTATCTAATCAACACTTTGGTTAAAGCGCAGTTGCCATATGTATTCTAGAGAGAAATGCTGTATTTTATAAATACACTTCAAATCCATTGTGTCAATATTTCAGGTACAAAAGATGCAATGTAATTAAGTCAATACCAATTTAATATATTTATTTCAAATTTCAAGCAGACTAATAATAATTAGTTTACTTGAAATGTGAAATAAAGTGTTTATGTATATTTCTTGAACGCAAAGTTTGTTGTGAAAAACTCGCCGATTTGACAATGTTGGAGAGTCGCTTCAATGTTCCGGCTTTGAGAACGAGATAGATAGATCGAGCTACGCGAATGAGACAGTGATAGTAAACAGTTATGTGAGGTGTTTATTCTCTTCATGAACGTAACATCAGTATTTGTGTTGTGGTTTTGTGTGATAAATCGGTTATTATTGGTATTTATTGTAATATTTATATCGGTATATTTAGTGACAATAATGGCGGAGTGTAGCGGTGTTGGCGATAAAAAACGGCGTCGTAACAATTTAATTCGGGAAGAAAAAGTCCTCATATTAAATGTGTACGAAGGACTGCGTGCCATGGACAAACAGTTGGGTGTTAGTGACGCTGTGATTAAGTGCAGTTATTTAACTAAAGTTTCTGAGAGTACTATATACAATATTCTAAAGAAATCGCGGGACGGATCTTTGACAAGAGAACGAGGTGAAAACTGTAAACCGGAAAGTAGGGGAAGAAAGAAAATTGTTTTGGACGACCAAACACGGAATGCTATACGTAGGGAAATACATTCTTTTTATTTTAGGAATGAAATCCCCTCGGTAGCTAAATTGAGCAAGGTAATAGAAGCTAATGATACTTTACCAAACATCAGTGATAAAGTTTTGAGACGAACTTTAAAATTAATGAATTTTCGTTACCAAACAAGAAGTAGAAACAGTGCCTTAATTGAACGAAATGACATTGTGGAATGGAGGAGAAATTATTTAAAACAGATACGACAGTTTCGTAACGAAGGACGGCACATATATTATCTTGACGAAACATGGTTAAATGAAGGCCACACTGTGTCAAAAGTGTGGCAAGACATGAATATACGAAGCAATCGACAAGCCTTTATGGAGGGTTTCTCTTCCGGTTTAAAAGCTCCCTCTGGGAAAGGACGTCGACTGATTATCACTCACATTGGCAGCGAGGAAGGATTTGTAGAAGGTGGATTACTAAGTTTTCAGTCCAAAAAAACTGTCGATTACCATGAAGAGATGGATGGTAACCGGTTTGAAACATGGTTTAGATCAATTTTAACAAAGGTAACTCCTGGTTCAGTGATAGTTATGGATAATGCTTCATACCACTCTCGTCGACTGGAGCAAATACCTACTTCAGCTAGCCGCAAGAGGGTTATAATTGATTGGTTAGAGAGTAAAAGCATTCCGCACAACGAGGCAATGCTAAAAGTTGAATTATTATCTCTCGTACGGAAACATAAAAGCAGTTATATTAAGTACGTTGTCGATGAAATGGCGAAAGATTTCAACGTCTCAGTTGTTAGACTTCCTCCCTACCACTGTGAGTTAAACCCCATCGAGCTGGTTTGGGCCCAAGTGAAAAATTATGTTGCGAGAAAAAACAGTTCATTCAAAATGGCTGACGTTGAGAAACTGTTTGACGAGGCGCTGCATACCGTTACTGCTGAGAGTTGGCGTAAATGTATTCAACACGTATTAAAAGAAGAAATAAAGTTTTGGGATTTAGACATACGTGTAGAAGTAATGACGGAACCACTCATTATCGATATAGGAGGAGAAAGCGATGATTCTGAGGAGTCGTCAGGGAGTGATACCGCTTCCAGTTAGTCAGACATTTTACAAGTGACCTCGCAACATACCTATACTTATCGGTAATTTATTTTGGTCTTGACAAACAACTTTCTTTTACGTAATGATAATGCCGGTTAGCAAATAACGAAAATGTTACCTCAATTTTAGTTTTAGTAGTAGTAAGTTGGAATTGACTTTTAAACATTTTTTTATTTTGTTTTAACTTACTTATGAACAACTTGTGATAAGTTATTATTTCAAATGTTAAAAATTGAAATTCCAGATATTTCAGTATTCGCATCCTTAATCTATGATACGCTCATGGAGTTCACTTTAAATCGGTAGATAACCGATGACGTCACTTTACAGAATTTCGACTATCGACTATAGACTCGGTAATGCGGGATGTTTTTATATCAGAATACGGACGTACGTCTGTTAAGAAGGATTTATTTGATTAAACTTGTTTTCCTAATAATTAAATTAATACAGAGTGTCTCACAAACTTTTATACAAATGTAGAAGAAGTTCCTTTTCTATAAATTGAGTATTCAAGTTTCTTATTTAATATTTGGTTGTAAATTATTCATAAATTGGAAAAATATGTCTAATGTTGTAGACATATCTACAAAACATGCTAGAACTTCATCAACATCTCAATATCGGTACCCAAGGATGTACATAGCCATAGTGAGACCAATTATCACTTATGGGGCCATTGCATGGAGTAGTAAAACTAGCCTATTGACGACGAGACACAACCTCTCCAGAATTCAAAGACTAGTCTGTATAATGTATTACAGGAGCAAAGGAAACATGCTTTTTGGAGCTGAAACCCTTTTGCGGTATTAGCTCCAATGAATTGTCCGTCTAGAAAGTATCCGGAATTTAATCTTTCTCCTAAGACGAAAGTAATGCATCAAGTAGATTGTGCCGATAGTAGGCCATGGCCAAAATTTTTTGACAATACCATCTGTCACATATTGTTGATTGCAAGCAGGCTTAAGTCTTGTGTAATAATGTCACAACTAGAAAAGAAATTGGTGGCATATTTGTATAGAAAAGGTGTTCAAAACGTTAAAGAATTAGTGGAATTGACGGAACTCGGAGAAAGTGCAGTATATGAGACAATAAAGAGGATAAAAAATGGGAGAGATATGAGGCATGGACCAGTTTCGGTAAGACCGCGTAAGATTAGCGCACAGAAAAAAATGAATGTTTGAATATAGTATTTCGATTTATTTGAGATACAAATACTTGGTTTTCGTAATATTCATTTCACTCAAACAATATTGTTTGGAATGAAATAAATTGGTTCATTCAACTCAAATAATAGGTTCATTTTAATTTCGGTTTCGAAAATTATTCAAAGCAATGCAATTATTTGATTGAATGTAGTATTTCGATTTATTTGATATCAAAATACATGGTTTGAGTAATATTCTTTTCACTCAAACATTATTGTTTGGAATGTAATAAATTGGTTTATTCCACCAAAATAATAGGTTTATTTTAATTTAGGTTTCGAAAATCATTGAAAGCAATGCAATCATTTCATTGAATGTAGTATTTCGATTTATTTGATATCAAAATAGTACCTGGTTTGAGTAATATTCATTTCATTCAAAAATCATTGTTTGGAATGAAATAATTGGGCTTATTTCACTCAAATAATGTATCCTTTTTCAATTTCGGTCTGAAAAATTATTCGAACCAATGAAATTTTTTTTATGAACGCCAAACAGTATGATATCGACCGTCGTCAAGTCGAGTATCCAGTAGTGTGTCGTTGTTAAACTATATCTTTGTTATTCAGTTTGTTTTCATTATTCCACTGTGTGCAAATGGAAGAAGTAAAAGAATTACTTAGAGAATATCATTTACAGGACTTAGAAAGTGTTTTCTAAGGTAAGTTGATTCTCAATTTATTGTCCAAAGTTGTATTGTTTTAAGATACTTTCATTAAGAACACATTGAATACATATACCTAAAATCAGGAGATTATCAGATTAGGGTGTACCTCAAGTAGCGAATTACTCGAAAAATATGCATTTTTAGTGAAACACATATAGTGGGAAAGTTGTTCAGAATTATTTTCTCCACTAGATGGGACATACAAATTTGGCAATGGATCATGTTTAGGGCTTTGCGGGAGACCACAACAATTTTTTCAAAATGGAACATCCTATTTCTGTCGGCTGATTCGAACCGAGCGGAAAAGTTTATGTTTGAATATGTGTTGAAAAAATTCTTTTCGGGTCCTACTGGGGCGCCTTAGGGCCCCCTTTTTTGTAATCGAAGAGTACGGAATTTCAGTAAAGCCTTGGAATAAGTTGTTAAAAAGGTTTTTCCTCTACTAGATGGGCTTCATTAAATAAAGGCTTCATAATAACATTCCCAAAAAAACGTGTTGTATACTAAAAATCATATTTTTCTAGTTATTCGCCTGATCTGTTACTTAATGTACACCCTATACTATGTCTATTCCAAATATTTCCAGAGTACTTATTAAACTTGGGGTTGATTAATTCATTAATTTGATTTTGAGTATTTTATTCGATTCAGTATTTTATTTGTTTCGATTTAGTATTTCATTTATTTCGATTTAGTATTTCATTTGTTTCGATTTAGTATTTCATTTATTCTGATTAAGAATTTCAATAATTTATTTATCGATTTATACGGAGTAGTTATTTCATTTATGTCGAATAAGTTTATCATTTCAGAACAGAAATTGTATTCTCTTTCCACATCGATGGAACTACGGGAGAGCGATATTGGGAAATGATGTCCTACGAAAAAAATTGAAACCCTCAGAAAACGGCTCTCGGAATGTAAGTATACAGCTTGGTTACTTTTTAAACTCACGATCCTTCAACATATTTTTCAGTTTTTTTAGTGACACCCTCAATTTTAAAGTAAAATGATGTTCATGAGAAAACCCAAATGCGTGAATGAACAAAGACATTTTCTTTTTCGTGTTTAGGCCCCCTAGAACTGCTTTACCAGTTATCTGTCAAAATCTCGAGTTCCAATATTTTTCGCCAATAGTCTAATCTTTCTCTCGAAAAAGAGTCGCTCGAAAGTAATTAAATCGAGTAATTATTTTTCTTCTCATGTGCTATGAAATCAATCAATCAATCATGTGGTATGAAATAACTGCAATGTGTAAAACTCAATAAATTTTCAGATCTTAGTCGACTTTGGATGGAACACCAAGAAGAATAGAAGATTTGTTACCAAATAATAGTTTTTCTTTTATATTTCGATATAAAACGACCTGTATTATACCAGTTGTTCAAAACGTATTGTAATTGCAAAAATGGTTTTCATTTGTCGTTTTATAGATATAATAAATGTTCAAAAAAATTGATTTTTCATTCAATTCCTGTCCATTGACAATACTTCGGAAACAAAGTATTCGTTAAAATTCATTCGTTCTAACACATCTTTCCCGGAAAGCGCCTTTTTCAAAATAATTTGCCTTTGATTAAAGATTCATGGTGCTAACTTATAAATAATTCCATCAACTTCTAAACAATTTCTACATTGTACATAGTAATTGATTGGTATAAAGAAAATACATATATATTTATATGTTTCATGGGAAGCCTTTAGTGGACTACATTATTTCACACCTATCAATTTATATCATTTTTTGTTCGTTTCGAAATTAGAAAACCAGTCCACCTTTTGCTTTCCTAATGAGATGAAGGGGTCGACGTAATTCTTCATTAATAGCACACAATTACCATGTTCACTGATCAAATTCAATAGAAATTGAAGGAATATGGAAGTTACCACAAAAAAATCGTTATCGTGGTGCACTCCGATGGAGGGTATCTTCTACGGGAAAATGGATAGGAACCCCTAGGGTTATTTTTACCCAATATTTGTTTCATTTGTCGCTCACATTCTTCGGGCAAGTATTTTATATTTTTAAACGAATTCTATCAATTCTTAATTTACCTAATCATTTGTTTGATTCAAATAACTATTCTCCATTTCATATTCTAAAACAATGCCACAAAAATATAATATAATATTTTTTCCATTCCAGTGGGTATGTTTTTGAACCAAACAAAATATTTTCCAATTAAAGAAATATTTGTTTCACTTGAGTAGCTCACACTCTTCATTCAACTATAATTTTAAATCAATTCCTAATTATACCTTTGTTTCAAATAGCAATATTCTTGATTCAATACTACGGATTCTGAAATTAAATGATTATTTGCACAAAATTAATAATTATTTTTTTTTTATTTTAACAGTCTGGTATCTAACAAAACAATATGTATTCTAATATTCAAGTCAATCTTTGTTTCATTTGAGTATTTAATATTCTAGAATATACAAAATTGTTTATTTGCTTCCATGGTGGAAAACATTCTCAGATGAAAATGAATTATTCTTGCATCAAATGAACCCGAAGAATTGAATGGAAGAAATATAACAATTGACTTCATCATATGTTATCATATGTTAATATTGGTCTTGGAATCCAAATAAACTAGCGTTTTCTTTTAAATAATAGTTTTATTTCGCCATATTGAAAGAACAAATTTGTTTGACTGAAATATATGCAGCTGCAGCTACTGCAGCTTGGATGCAAGAACAAAACTTGACAACAATTCCATGGCCAGCAGCTTCACCAGATCTCAGTCCTATTGAAAACATATGGGGACTAATGAAGATTGAAGTGGAACGAAAATATTTGATTCGGTCAGTTTTACAGACCTGGACCACCATCACCGAACATTATAGCGTTGACCTAGTTTCCAGTTGTCTGAAAGTTTCATTAAGTGTTTAGAGTTGAATGAAGCTTACCCGACTTTAGAAATAAATAAATAAAAAATTAATTCTGAAATGCATTCTCAGTGTAACGAAATTCATTATTTTGTTATCATACAAAAGGAATTCAAAAAAAATTCCGGTCAAGAAAGAAATAAAAAACTAAATTAAATTTTAGGTCCATATCTTTGCCGATAACATTTCAAATATAAAAATATTCCAACATATCTTAAAATTTATTTTTTTGTGGAATAGACAATAAGTGTATTGGGACTAAAAATTAATAATTATAGTTTCTGGTTAGATGTTAACTTTGCCGCGAAATTTAAAATATTTAAATGTTACATAAATATGAACGGGGAGTTCTTCTGTTCATCACTGCCTTTGAGGCGATAAAGTAATAAGGAACTGTGCAGTAGTTCTTATATCGTAGAGTTTTCCTTAAAAATATAAGTAGAAGAAGCTTTTAAGTTTTACTAGTATTACTGGTATGTTATACAGTTTTGTTTTAATTTAGTAGCTTTGTAGATGTTTGTTGATTAAAATAATAATGTAATGCATAAAATATTACACAAAATGGCTACTCATTTTTGGGTTTCCTCACGGCTTTACTTTTTCCATTTAAATTCCATTAACTCACATTTTCTATATACTTCTCTCTTTTGCTTATAATTTTCTTTAACTAAAATCCAGAACGAATCATTCAGCTATAATAAGTTAAATAATTGTAAAATCATATTATTTATGTATTTGTGCTTCATTTTGTAGATTTTTTTTTCTGTAATGTAAAATGTAATTTTCGCACAGTTCCTGTGCATACAGTTCCTGGGCTTATAGTTCCTGGGATAATCCATTACATAGTTCCTGAGATATATTGTAATGTGAGTATGGAGTAATGGAGTAAAATTTTTTATTATTAAATTGATCATTGAATTGTGATTTTATTGTATTGTATAGTTGGGCGCCAATATTTATTTAAAAATAAAATAAATATGAAGTATTGAATACAGTTAATGATCTTTTTATTTTTTTTATATAATTCCACCTATTAAAATTTTATTAAATTTACCTGACCTTTCTTTCTCAGTACAACCCTGTAACTTACTCTGATAAAGCACGAAACTACCTGTCTCAGTCGGATTCGTTAGATGTGTTTGGAGTCGACCCTCTACGCACTCTTATTAATTATCTCCAAAATGGCTGTTCAATAATAGACAAGTTGTTGAATTAAACGAAGAAATATCATATTCTTATTGAGAAACAAAATCTAACACAGTGGCAAATTATGTATGATGTATTACCATCCCTTCCACACTTGAAGAATAGTAAAAATAATTGCTAAATTCAAGAAATCAGTTTGCAAGTGAGAATTGTTTACAAAAAAACAATGGTTATCATATAAGTACAAAATCAACGATGAAAATTGCTTAGCGACCAACAAGGTAAGTGGAAATTAATTTTAGTGAAGTATTTATCCATAAAGGAAAACTAGAAACTTGTTTAGTCTATAAGCAAAAGAAAATAATAGATAGATGTTTACAATCTAATAATAATACATACAAATATAAATACTACAGTAAATAATGAATATGTCAAATCTTCTTCAATTGTTTTTTTTTTAGTTTAAATGCATTTATTGTTTTTGTTTGTCCTTATTATTATTATTATGGCCTTTAAGTCTCTATCTAGAGTTATTTTTTTAGCTATAGCAAATCTTTTTAGAATATTATTGTTATTATTTAATAATTAACTTTCTTTTTCTTTTATATTGTAGGAGGAAAGAATTAGGCACCTTATTTTTTTCCTTGTTGGTCCTTCTTCTTTAGATGCTCAGGGAAAGAGCATCGGATTCCAATCTATTTTCTCTCCTTTTCACTTCAGGAAGAAAAATTTGTCGTCCATAAACAAATTGGTGAGATTTTTAAAAGAAATCTTGTTGATTCCTCGGCACGTGAAGAATTTTAAATTTACCACACTTTTAAACTTCAAAATGTCCTCCTGTAAAAAGTAAGTTGACTCCCTACTTTATCGATATTGGAACTACTTTTTTTTAGACTTAATTGTACAAGTGAAAAAACTGGAATGAGCCATCCTCTCGGAGTTTTTACTTTTATTAAACACACAAGTCACAGGTCACTATGTTAAATTTTTTAATAAAATTTGTGTCAAATCTGACATACGAGGATGGTCAAAAGTTATTTTGGTATTTTTGATTTTCTTACACACACCTTTTTTACACATATAATTATAATCTACATAAAACATAATATTAAATGTACAAATCTTACATCTTAAAACCTCTTCTAGATATAGAAATCACACTTAAAAAATTTCTCATTGTCAAAATGATTTCTTTTAAATTTTCGAAAATTAAGGTATTTTAGTTATTCAAAACCTTTTATAACATGTCCTTGCACCATTTAGTTGCAGTTTATGTGTTTCTTTTTTATTTACAAGTGTTACTATATTTTATTTTTTTAGGTTCAGAACTGGAGTCTTGATGGATAAGAATTTTCGATTCTAGTGTTGGAGGTAGGACTTCTTAGACTTTGAATTGTTTCAGTAATTTATGAAAAGACTCCAAATAATGTGTTTCCACCCTTTTTTCTTACTATTCTCATCAATTAATATTTTTAAAAAATATGAAAAGATAATTTTGACAATTGTACCTAGTATAAACTGTAAGTACTATCAGTTACTTTATAATAAATCATAAATAGGTATTTTACTATTATATTATTTCATGATAACAATCCTGAATGCTTATAATCATCAATAATTCTTATCAAATTCCGTTGCTGCTAAGTTTTTTAATAGATTTAAACTTTGAAAGCTGTTGTATTTTCAATCCGTTACCCCCCCCCCAGGCATATGAAGATGGTTAAACGTTAGTCGATCCACAATTAGAATTTTTTCTAATTATTTTTTAGGAAATAGAATTAGTGGCGTCCTCCTTATTAATACCTTTAATATTTCTTCATCTAACTTCCATAGGTAACAAAGCCCTGAGAACTGGCGTTGTTATCTCCAAATTTTCAATACCAGTTAGGCAGGAAGCTTTGTTATTCAATTTTTGATTCATTAACGCCCAACATCGATAGTTGAAGTATGTTTCAATATGAAATCAATAGATCTTTTAGGTCTCAGTGAATCAAGTTAGCAAATTGCATCTTTCCGAATTTGTAAAATAAACTTTTTTCCATTTGTATAAATCGTTTTGGGACACTCTGTATATTGATATCCAACTAAATATCCTTCCGTCGGCATGTTTTCATCTTTGCCGTATGCTGTGATATGACACGAATCGGATGCGTAAGAAAGCCCTAAGCTAGGGCAGGTTTCAATAAAATATGAAACTTTTTAAGTGGCTACTTTGCTTTAATTGGATTACAACTTTTCGCATGGATTTAATAGACATATTACAGTCGTTTTTACATGGCTTGCAACTATTTTAATCATCAATAATTTAAGATGATAAAAGCAATTGACATGTTTCAAACTGTTGGAGCAAATTGCACCACCAGCGTTCTAGCCCCATTACAGGTACTTCATATTTTCAGTTTTCTCTTTCGTGATGAATTTTACATAAACCTGTATTTATCTTTGATATTGATTGATGAGTGTTGATATATCCCATCACGATATTTTCAATAATACCAGCAAGTAAATAAATAAATACTGTTGATATTAAATAGTTCCCATAATTCTGTTAAAAAGTAATATATTACATCGATGTTATAAAATTTAATAGGTTAGAGGCATTAACAGCCCGACTCCTCATCAAAATTATAAATATTGACTCAACGTTAACAAGAATCACAAACTATTCAACATCTAACAAAAATGTATCATACTATATTACTCAACCAGTTTCACAAATTACATTTGCAACTATAATTTTCTCCTGACGATGCAAATGTAATTTGTGGAACTGGTTGGGTTGAATTTCTGTTGTGGAATTTGTTACTAATTGGTTCTTGGTCTAATCAACAAGTTGAAAATGTTGGAAACTAGAGATACTGCTTCTAAAAATATGTGTGATAGCTCATTAGATTCGGAATTATGTCTAGAAAAATGTATCGAAAGCGTTTTTGCCAATATCTCGAAAAGTATTAACATTTTAGAAATTAAATAAAAGATTCTTAAAGAGGAGGAAATTTCAAATAAAAAAGTTACAGCTATATCCCCAATCGCAAACCAGAATGGTTGGTTCTATCTTAACAGATATACCAACCCCGTTTACTTTAGAAGTGGAATTCAATGTCTGTCGGGGCATATAGCCTGAGAAGTAGTTGTTGCTTTTTAGTGGACGGTCTGCTCTGTGGAAATTAATTTTTCTAATTTTGTAAAGAGTTTAATAGTATTCAACTATTATTTTTTGACGTCTATATCTCCATTATTTATAATTTTAATTCAACGCTTTGGGTATGCGTGCACCTCGTCAAAAATAAACAGGTCACATAAAATTTGTGTATTTAGAGCGTAAAGTAACAGATTGTCGCTTGAGAAAGCGGCAATTTTACTTTACGCTCGAAAAACACACATAATTTTTTCTACAGTCGCCCTTTTAATAATTAAAACAGTTTTATATATTATCTTAGATTATAATAGGAGTGCTAGAATTATCGTCATTTTCGCTATTCATCATGATCAACTTCAAAAAGATCTACTGACTAGGGATGTTAAAAAATAATCGATTTGTATATTATACCATTTTTCAAAATTATTGATGATTTTTGATAATTTTTGACAATTGTTTTGACAATTATCAACTATTTTTCAAAATTTTGACAATTTCTAACAATAAATGTCCATTTCTGACAGTTTTTGACAATTTTTAACAATTATTTGCCATTTTTGACAATTTTTGACCATTTTTCAAAATTATTGACCATTTTTGATAGTTTTTGACAATTATCTACTGTTTTTCAAAATTTTGACAATTTTTAACAATAATTGTCCATTTTTGACAATTTCTGATCATTTTTGACGATTTTTGATCATTTTTGACAATTTTTCAAAATTTTTCGACCATTTTTCAAAATTATTGGCCATTTTTGATAGTTTTGACCATTATCGATAATTTTTCAAAATTTTAACAATTTTTGACCAATTTTGACAATAATTTCCCATTTTTGACAGTTTATGACCATCTTTGATAGTTTTTGACAATTATTCACCATTTTCGAAAATCTTGACCATTTTTGACAATTGTTGACAATTATGTACCATTTTTCCAAATTTTTGACCATTTTTAACAATTATTGACCATTTTTGACCATATTTCAAAAACAATTTTTTACAATTATCAACTATTTTTCAAAAAGTTGACAATTTTTAACAATAATTATTCACTTTTGACCATTTTTGATAGTTTTTGACAGTTTTCCAAAATTATTGACCATTTTTGATAGTTTTTGAAAATTATCGACCATTTTTCAAAATTTTAAGAAATTTTGACAATTATTGACCAATTTTGACAATAATTGTCCATTTTTAACAGTTTATGAAAATGTTTGACCATTTTTCAAAAAAATTTTAAAATTTTTGAAAATTGACCATTTTTGAAAATGTTTGAACATTTTTCAAATTTTTAAAAAAGTTTTTGACAATTATCGACCATTTTTGACAATTATTGACCATTTTTGACAGTTTTTGACGAAAATTGTCCATTTTTAACGGTTTTTGACAATTTTTTAGAATTTTTGACAATTATTGACCATTTTTGACCATATTTCAAAATTTTTGACAATTTTCATATAATTTTATTTAATTTTTAATCTGATAAATTGTTAATTATTCACCAATTGAGTTAATTCGGAGGGTGTGGTTTGATTAAATAAGCGAGCGAAAAAGATTCCTTTTCTGCGCTAGAGCGTAAAGTAACAATCCTCGGCATTTGTCTACTTCACGATTTCATTTGAATATAGTAATTAGTCATTTTACGCGAGACTGTAGGAAAAATAATTTTTCTAATGCATTAATTGTTAATTTAAAAATTTGAAAAAATTACGATGTATTTTGAACACTTCAAAGAATTCATTGCTGTTGAAGAAAATAATTCTTAAAGTTAATTTCTCAACAAGTTAGGCAATTGTTAATTAACAAAATGATCTTGAACTTTCTTCTTTATTGTAAGATAAAAAAAATGTTTAAATAATTGTCGTAAAAACTTTTCGCCTCGAGGAGCCCTTCCTATACATATACTTAACAGGATCACGTCATAAGAGTTTGAAAAATTCCAATACTTTGTTTATAATAAGTAATATAAGTTAGCAAAAAATGGAAAATAAATAATTTTTTGTTAATTTGAAAAAATTATTGTAAACAAAGTAATAACATTTTTTAAAATTTTATGTCGTGATCTTTTTAAGTTTGTATATAGGAAGGGCTCCATCAAACATTTTGACGACAATTGTTTAAACATTTTTTTTAGTTTACAATCAAGAACATGTTGTTAATTCATAATTGCCTAACTTGTTGAAAAGTTAACTTTACGGATTTTTTCCAACGTTAATCAACTCTTCCAAGTGTTCAGAATACACCATAAGTTTTTAAAATTTTAAAATTAACGATTATTAGGTACCTTAAAAAAGTAATTAATGTGACCTGTTTGCGGTATACCCGAAATAACGGACAGAGACCGATTTTCAGAGTTGAAATAAAATAATAAATAATGGAGATAGAGTAGGACCTTTTTATTGGAAATTATACACAAAAATAGGGTGATTAGTTTCGACTAAAATTTATCATCAGATCAATAATCATAATAAGTTAAATATAATGAAATGTTATCAAAACCAATCCTGCTTCGGATATTTACTATTCTTACAGAAAAGTCATTTCAATTATGAGGAGTGTACCTACATAACGTTTATAGTTATTTGTTACGATAGCATTCACGTTGTGAATAATGATTTAAATACAATTAATTATTCATAGCACTGTTGAAAGCACTGTAAGTAGCATTCATATAAAACCTACGGTCAACACTTCAATGTCGGTTTTGGTAGCAGATTCCTGGTAAAAAAATGTGATTCATGTACCCAATATTTATTGGCTTCATCATCAGATGATGCACATATAATTGAGCGATTCACAAAATTCGTTACAGCACGCAAGTGAACATCAAAATCGGGTACGAAATTCGTCACATGGAATTTTGTCGTCCGATTTTGAGGCTCAGAAATTCGTCGTAAGGATAATTAGTGAATTTTAAATCTTATACTTAATAAAAACTTTGTTGAAGCAACAATTTTGCCACCATAGGCGTTCAAGTAATATTTTCTGGTTTACAAAAAAAAATAATATGACTGAGACCAGTGACTTTATAGTCACTGCTGAGACTTTATTTATTAACTAAATTTGTTTAATAATAAAATGTCTAACATAATATAATGTACCTACTTATATACAAAATTTTACATAACACTCCATCATTAAGAATTGTCCATATTGTAACTGGATACTTAGAACAAAATATGGAGATTTAACCTAAAACACTTGAATAACATATTTCTCCTTACCGAGATACAGGATGTACAAAAAAAGTTATACAATGATTTAAACCCATTGTTTGGCAACGACCAAGTTGATGTTGGGATGAATGTTTTAGGGTAAACCAGCACGGGTTTACGAAGGGGAAATAATGCAACTTGGCACTGGGCAGGGTGATGGACTTGGTGGAAAGGGGCAGGGAGGGCAGCTGGAGGAACAAGAAATTGGCCCTACTCGTATTCTTCGACGTCGGGAACGCGTTCAACAGTGTCAGCAAACGGGCAGTGTTGAGCGCGTTGCTGAGGCTTGGAGTGGGGCAGGGGTTGGTTAACCTGGTGTAGGACTACCTGACGAAGCGTGTGATAGTAGACTCTAGAGGGAGGAGGTATGAGACGGAGGCTGGAGTGCCCCAAGTCTCGGTTCTTGGACCGACGCTCTGGAAGTGTGTGTTTGATGAGGTTTGTGGGATAGTATGTGGAGAGGGATGTGAGATTACAGTGTATGCGGTCGATGTATGTCTGGTATGTACGTCAAAGGGAGAGGCGGAGATAGAAAGAAAAGCGGAGAGAATGTGTAGGAAGATTGTGGAGAAGATAGAGCGGTGCGGACTGGCAGTGGCGGAAAGAGGAGACGGTGGGGTTGCTAGTGAAGGAACGGAGCAAGACGAGGGAAGTGGAAGAGGAGGGTATTTTGTAGGACGGTAGAGCAAAGTACGCTGTATGGTACGGAGGTGTGGGGTGAAAGAGCGGGGGTGAATGCGAGGGTTAGGCCACTCCTGCGGGTGCAGAAAGGGATACTGTTGAGGGTGGTGCAGGAGTACAGGACAGTGGACTGGTGGACTGGAAGCAGCGGTCCTACCCATTGGACGTGATGGCTAGAGTCAGGAACAATCGCTGGAGGGGTGCGACCAGAGAGGAAGTACAGGAATAGATAGAGGAGGAAATGGAGAGAAGGTGGGAGGAGTATGAGGGCGCGCTAAAAGGAGCGATTGAGAATAGGAGAGATTGGTTGGACTGGAAATTCGGGGAGGTGAACTACTTCTTGTCACAGGTGTTCACTGGACATGGGTCGAGAGTAGGGTACCTTCACAAGATTAGGAAAAGGCAGACTGGAGTGTGCGAGAGGTGTGAAGTGGAGGATGATGTGTTTAGATGCTGGAGGAACGAGGAAGTGCTGAAGAAGTTGGAGAGGAAACTAGGGGAGGTGGTGTACAGGAAGAACATGGTGGAGATAATCTTGAGGGGGGAGGAGAAATGGATGGAGGTGAGTGGCGTAGTAAAGAGCATGGTTAGGGGGAGAAAAGGACTCGATATGGCATGAGATGTGGGAGTGATAGTAGGGAGGTGTGAGCGGAGAGTGTGCGAGGGACCACCGTCCGTCTCGAAGTATACTAGGGTAGTGATTCCGAGGCGGGGGTAACGGCGAGTTTGAGGTGGGTTTGGTTGGTAGGCATCCTAGTGGGGATGAGTCCAACACTGTTTGGGTCCTGGACCCATTCGTACATGAGTTTCCCATCTCGACCCGAAAAAAAGTTTTTTTTTTATTATACTTATACAAATATTTTACATATTTTAGGATATTTTGAATAGTGGTGAAGTTTACTTTTCCGCTATTACCAGAGGCGTTCGGTAATTCAACTTTATCGTCCTCTTTTTTATTTCACTTGTGAGTTTAATTCGAAAGTACCACCTATTTTATCTCTAATAAATCCAATAAAATATTCTATGTGAATATCTACCACTTTATCATCTAAAAAACACATTCTAGATACTAGATTCCTAACAATCATCCATAAATACCAAACGAATTGCCACAACGATGTAATCGCTGCTGGGAATGATATGTACATACGTAATTTATAATACCCCACCACGTGATATACAATAATTGACAATGAATTTTCCAACTGCCATATCTGTTATTATCGATGAAAATGCCTGTGGTTGTGATATTAGTGATATGAACAGGTCAGGATTCTGAAATAATAGAGTAATGTACTTTCAGATTTAGTTTTTTTTTATAGGGACCAATACCAGTACCAGTCTATACAGGTTTTTTGTCGGCTGACTGGCTGGAACATTGCCTGTCTCCTGCGGTCTAATGCCTCGTATTCTGACAGTATATGTTTGGACTTTGTCTTCCTAAAAGTTCTCCCCATTTTCTGCCGCCGTACTCTCATTAGACTTTGACCATTGGGGAGACCCGTTATTGTGCGGATTTAATTCCTTCTCATTTTGAGTAGTTCCCTTCCATATATTTTATCAATATTGAACTGGTCGCACTTTCCTATTGCGAGAGACTCCACATTAACGAGGATGCTACTCCTCCTTATGGACATCCCTTAGTAGTGCAGCTGGAAACGATGTCTTTACTGGTCTCTGCTACTCTAGAGGTGAGCAGTTCCGACATCCATTTAAATGCCATCCTCTTCTATTCAATGCTTTTTTCACATCTTCATGTGAAGTATTATCAAAAGCTCTAATTCCGTTCTAATATAACTGTCCATAGCTTTCTCTATCATGTTAAGCACAAACGATGTTAGGCTAATTGGTCTGAGCAATTTTGGATTTGTTGTATCGCTTTTTCCAGCTTTGGAAGGTAACTATTGCCCCTTCCCATGATTCTGGTTTGGAGGGGATAATAAAGGATAGGATTGAGGAGGAAGTTGGTAGGAATTGTGGTTCGGCATCTCGGCGCTGGGCACGATGATGGGCTTGGTGGAAAGGGCTAGGGAGGGCAACTGGAGGAACATTAAATTGGCCCTACTCGTCTTTTTTGACGTTGGGAACGGATTCAAAAGTGTCAGCAAACGGGCGGTGTTGAGTGCATTGCTGAGGCTTGGAGTAGGGAAGGTGTTGGTTAACCTAGTAGAGGACTACCTAACAGTGCGTGTGATAGTAGACTCTAGAGGGAGGACGTATGAAACGGACCACAAGATTGGAGAAAGAGAGACTGGAGCGTGCGAGAGGTGTGAAGTGGAGCATGATGAGGAGCATGTGTTTAGATGCTGGAGGAACGAGGAAGTGATGAAGAAGTTGGAGAGGAAACTAGGGGAGGCGGTGTATTGGGAGAACAAGGTGGAGATAATGTTGAGGGGTGAGGAGGAATGGATGAAGGTAAGTGGCGCAGTGGAGAGTATGATTAGGGGGAGAGAAGGACTCGATATGTTATATGTTATATGTTAGGTAGGGGGAAGACGACGGTGTGAGCGGAGAGTGTGCGAGGGACCGCCGCCCGTCTCGAAGTTTGCTAGGGTAATGATTCCGCGGCGGGGGTCCAACACTGGATAGGACCCATTGGAACATGAGTTTCCCATCTTGAACCGAAAAAAATGCTTCTAAGCTTCTAGCTAGTTCTAAGCTATTTTGACTAATTCTATCCAAATGTGGTAAAATTTCAAATAATAGGTTATCTGTCAGGTTACCCTGATTCAACCACAAACTACTTTATTTTCACGCACATTAAGAAACAACGAAGAGATCAACTTTTTTCGACGCCCGATCAAACAGTTAATGTTGTTGAAATGTAAATAGTTCACGCGTTGTCGGACAATTCACCTTATCGACCAGTATGAAGAGATGTAAACTTGCTTTAAGCGTAAGAATATCTCAATAGATACAACTTGGAGCAGCGATCGTGAAGCTGTGTGAAATTATGTACATTAAATCTGAATACCTTATAGAATTGCTCCTTGTAGATAATGAACCAGTAGAATTATTCGACGTAATTAAAATACGGCACAGCTGCTTGAATGGGTGGCATTTATGTCTAATGTGATAAATACTTTGAATACAAAGGAGTGGTTTCATGTGAATGCATTTAATACAAAAGTTTAAATTAAGTATCTACCCGTAAAAAGATTTATGACAAACATGTTAATACTGCTACATGAAGTTATAATTTACTTCGGTTATATTATATAGAGCTTTAATCAATAACTAGAATGCTATTCATAGTTCTAATTTATTTTTACGAGTGTATTTCGTACTAAAGTCTACTTATATACAAATATATATATACAGATACATTCAAACACAAACAGAACATAGGGATTTAATGTATTGTCCGATCTAAATAGTCCACCAACAAAACATTTCTTTAAGTTCACTTCAATGAATATCAAGTATTGATCTGGACAGCTGGATTCCGAACCAATGTAACAAACCCCGCTCCTTCTCCTTCCACAATTTGTTAGTTATTGTGAACTGCAATTTGGTATTGAATAATTATTTGATGGGGGTAGTAAACGTCGCTACGTATTGAAACAATATGCTTACGTTTTATGTTGTTAAAATCGAAAATCAATTGTTAAATTCTCTTTAACAATTAATGTTTTGAGTTAAGATAATATGTTTTGATTTCTTTTGGCAATAACGGCTTTCAAAATAAAAATAAATTCGTAAATAAAACAGAATGGGATTCTTTAAATTGAAACACGACTGTTGTTTACTGACTGTTTGTCGTTAATTGAGGACCGCCCACAGTTGAGAATACGGTGTAACATGTCTATCGACCTGTTTCGATTTTACAGAATAAATCCTTTTAATTAGCGCTCGTCGTCACTAGCCACATCCAATTATAGTTCTGTGATCCCAAACTCTTCTACCCCGAACGTAAGACAATTGACGTCTGCCAACGGACAACGCCACGTTAAACACCCCTTTTTGTTAACGACCGCCGAAGGGGACAGATGATCTTTCGCTATCTTTCATATCTTAAGTATCTATCTTAGGAATTTTGCTGTGGTAAGTTCAAAATCATAATTTATAATTAATAAGCTTCTTCTAAAGTACTGTCTGATATAATTTTCGTATGCATTCTTTATTTTTTTACAGAGATAGACGAAATTAAACTCAACACGTGGTCATAAACTGTTCTTTTATACTAATATGGTAGTTTTAAGCCAAATATTCTTTCATTATTCACTGTTTTACTTTCATACAAACATTTTCAAGCTTTTTCAGTTGCGAAATAACTCTTAATTATAAAATAACACTTTTATAAACCGTTAACCTATAAAATATTCTTTCGTAACGCCAGTGCCGGTTTCATATATTTCCTAGGCACGATATTTTTTCATATAACTAAATAAATAACTTTTTGCTATTATTAGTTTCTTTCGGATCGTTAGTATATTTTTTTTATTTAGTCGATAATTGCTATTTTTACTGTTTTAACATGGAACATATAATGTTGGAAAGCTTTCAGTAAATTAAATAAATTTTTTGACTTTCAAATAACTGCCTTCCTTTTCTTTAACCTGAAAAGCTGACCAACATAATGTGCCATAACATTCAAGTTCCTACATATCCCTGATTCACTTGTAGTTCTAGGTAAGCACAGCCCATAGGCTAGGATAAACCCAAGAATACAACCCTAGGCTAGGATAAACCCAAGAATACAACCCTAGGCTAGGATAGAACCCGAGAATATAACCCTAGGCTAGGATATAACCAAAGAATTTAACGCCGAGAATATAACCCTAGGCTAGAATATAACGCCGAGGATATAAACCGAAGAATTCAACCGGAGAATATAACCCCAAGAATATAGCCAAGGATAGAACCCCCAAACTACCGCCCTTGAACAGAACTCATCAGTTCGGATCAAGACCTGACTTCTTCTCCAGGAAACCACTTCATCTAAGCTAAGTACCTATAAAAGTACAAATTCCTCTATTAAATTCCGTTATTCATTTCCTGTGGCAGAATAAATTAAAAATTTGTTTTTAATTCTTTTTTTATTAAAATCCTCAACTATAAAAGTTGAGGGAGATCTGCCCGGGGTCACTTTAATTATTAATTTATAAAAATTTTACAAGGCGTTTCTACCTTTTCCGCCTTAGTTTTTTGTAGTTTTCATCGTTAAAAAGGTAGTGGCGCCCTCAACTTTTACAACCTTCCTGTAGCACTTGTGCGGCATAAACTTGGGGTCGAATCACCCTTGAGGGGAGTCTCTAGCCGGAGCCCTTCGAGCTGGTGCCCTGTGAGGTACAGCATTTACCGTTACAAATTGGCGCCCAGCTAAAAGCATACTTTTACCGTTACAAATTGGCGCCTTTACCGTTACAAATTGGCACTTTTACCGTTACAAATTGACGCCTTTACCGTTACAAATTGGAACTTTTACCGTTACAACGGAGTGGTGGTAATTGTACGATATGTTATAGGTGTCCAAATAAACGATTGTAATAATCGTGTTTTTAATCTGTTGAAGCTGGATGTTGGTCCACTAGTTCAAAAGCAGTTCTGATACAATGCTTAAAATCCCTATGTTCCGTTTGTGTTTGAATGTATCATATTCTTGAAATGTTTTATCTATGCAAATTTTCACCCAAAGGGTATTTTAATATTTTAATAATGCAAGTTTCACGTATAAATCTATAGAGTCGCTTCTGGTATACGTTTCAATATTGTTATGTAAATGAGAGATAGGAGTCAGGCGTAATTAAATCTATGTTCAAATTTAGTAATTGGATACCAATTTAATGGAATAACATTTAAATGAAGTTTTTACTCGTAATTGGAAACAATATTTAATGTTTTCCAATTAATATTATGGAGGTCTAAAACCTGATTTAAACAAATGCTTTATTCTTTATCGAACTATCGAATCTAGTTTGAGGGTAAAAGACTCCGATTCACATAAGAAAAAGCCACTTGAAGTTTGCCAACTGACAGAAACCAAAATCGGTCTTGTTTATATATATATATATCGCTTCGTAATGACCGTTTCATGCCATTGGCGTTACAAACGATGATTAATGCCGACTTCCATTTTATTATTGACATTTAAGGTTGTGTTTGAAGCAATCATCTACTGTCGCATATTTTTGATTTTTGAATATTTTAAGAGGTTAAGCTAGTTTATATGTGAGTGTTGTGTGTTTAATTTGATCTAAAACCATGCCTCCTAAAAAACTTGTTGGTGTTAAAGGAAAAATTATCCACAGTCAAGACCGACAGATTTTTAAAAACTTTTATCGAGTCCGAAAATGTGAAAACGTTACACTACTGATTTGAAGCCGAATGTTTATTTCACAATATGGCGCTGGTTTTGACAAGAAGTTCGCGCATATGACTGCAACTTCAAGTGGGTTCTTCTTACGTGAATCGGAGTCTACTAAGCTTATTCTGCATTTCTATTGGTATGTTTGGAGAAAGAATACCAATAATTGCCGTCGCGTCTCGCGTCAGAAGTTGACAAAAATCCTAAAGAATTTAAAGTGACATGCTAGTTTTTTTATACTAAAGTTGTAGAATCGGTCCTAAGAAAATTTGTACCATAATCTGTATACTAATATGAATTTTCAATTGCAAGACCCATAAAACAGGAAGGACAACTGGAAGTTGTATTGTAAATTTGCGGTGTTAACTACATGTAGTTAAAAAGAAGTAAACAAGTTAGAATAATATGAAAATAAACAAATTAGAATAAATTTTGATATTTATGGAAACACAAAAATATAGGTAGGTACCTACGTACTAAACCATTGTAAAGTTTGAACCTTTTCAAACTATAATGAAGGTAATCCCAATCACTCTGTATCTAGATACAGACGATAAGAAGTGTCAATGACATGAAATGAAAGGTGGTGAATCCCACACAAAGAACGTCTAAAACTGGATCTGCTTGTGACGTGGAAATAACTTGAAAAAATATAAGGTATTTGAGTGAGAACCGTACCACCGTACATAAAGAAGAATAGTAGGTTCACTCTAAGCTCCTCCCCACGCAATGTCTATCTCACTCGGTCTCCGTTGCAACTCTTTTTCGGGATCTTGAAACTCCAAATCGAGCGATAGACAGATACTCGGTACTTTTGTAGTTTGAAAGCACGAGCGGAGTTAGTTGTATACAGACTGGACTCTTTTTGCAGTGAATTATTTAATTATTATCACGGGATATTTATTAAAAAGAAAATGCCATGAATGTGGAGTGTGGACGGTTGAAGGAGTAGAGTTGGAGAACAAATCAGTCAGATTTCCTAAGTATGAAACTAGGTAAAGTTTACAATATTGTCTAGCAAAGGATATCAGTAATATTGTTATAAAAAGCAGTGTAGTTTATGAAATAAATCACCTAAAGGATCTGGGTACACGGAGGATTTTAGGAAGTTTGCTTTAAGCGTTTACTTTTATAGTCTATTTCAGAAAGGTACAGAGTAATAAAATGGGGAATTCCGTCCAGTTCGGCTCAATTTCGGTGTCGGCCATAGGCGTAGGTCTTGAAATAGTATTGTTTGTAATATTAAAATTTCAAGTAATTGCGTAAGAGAATTAGGAAAAGTATGTTTTCTGGCCTGAAGTGTCAATATCGAAATATTGTGTAGGGATTACTTAGGTAGTAGATTATACAGTTACGTTTTGCGTTTAACAGGTACCGTTTAACCTTCTATTTGTGCCTCTGCCTAATTCCAACCCTGTTTCAGATTCGGCTCAACCATGCGCCGCAAGGTGCCTTACCCAAAATTTTTAGACCTTTATAAGTATATTTTTTTAGTTTAACGCATCAGTATTTGCTGTTAAGCCGTAAATAGTGTTCACAGTATTATAAGATTAGTAATAAAATGGCGACATTTACACCAACGAAAAGATGTTCCAATAATTCTCCACTATCAGTGAATGAAAAACTTATTATTTTAAATGTACACGATTACATAAAATACGATTACCCGAAATTTACTGTATAAGAAACTGTCGACCGATGTTCCCGAATGACTGGAGCTGGAAAGTCCACCGTTTTTAAATTATTGCGGGGGAAAGATAGCAGGCCAAGTGGAGCCTCCCAAGAAAAATCCAGGCAGACCAGTAAAAGTCCTTGATGAAGACACCAAAAGTGTAATTCGAAGAAAAGTTCACTCTTTTTATTTTAAAAAAGAAATACCCACCCTAGATAAGATTTTGATGGAGCTTGGCCAGGATGACAGTATTCCGTTGATAACTAAAAAACTTTTATGGGCCACTTTGAGAAATATGGATTTTGCCTGGGAAAAGCCTAACCGTAAAGCACTTTTACTGGAAAGCGATGAAATTGTTTGCTGGCGACGAAAATACTTAACAAGTATAAAGCAGTACAGAACAGAGCAGAAGAAAATCTTTTATCTTTATGAGACGTGGATCAATGAAGGTTACACAGTACCAAAAATGTGGCAAGACAAAAATATAACCAGTGCTCGCCAAGCTTTCATGGAAGGCCTGTCAACGGGTATTAAGATGCCTTCAGGTGAAGGGAAAAGACTAATAATCGTCCATATTGGAAGCGAAGAGGGATTTTTAAAAGAAGGTTTGCTAACCTTTCAGTCGTGCCATACGGGAGATTACCACGAGGACATGGATTCGGATGTTTTTGAAGACTATTTTGGTGAAATGATAAAATATCTTCCGGCTGATTCAGTAGTAGTTATGGATAACGCGAGTTATCATTCTCGACGCATAGAGAAGACTCCAACTTCATCTTGGAGAAAACAAGAAATCATTGACTGGTTAACCACCAAAAGTATTGAATTTGAAGATAATTTGATAAAAAAAAGAACTATTACCTATAGCAAATTTACACAAACATCGTTTTATGAAATACGCCGTGGAATATATAGCAGAAAAACATAGTGTAAATGTGCTGCGCACACCGCCATATCATTTCGAACTAAATCCTATGGAACTTATATGGGCGCAAGTGAAAGGATTTGTAGCAAGACACAACACGACATTCAAAATGAAAGACGTTAAGCTACTGTTTGATCAAGCCATTAAGGAGATAACACCAGAGATCTGGCGAAAAGCAGTCCAGCATGTCATTAAAGAAGAGGAGAAAATGTGGGTTCTTGACTACTTGATCGATCGGACCGTCGATCCGTTAATTATAACGTCAAGAGGAGATGACAGTTTCTCAGATGACGAAGAATATTATGATTTTTTATAATTTAATTTCTGTATAGTGTATTTTTTGTATAATGTTCAATAAAAAATAAGTGTACCTAATACTATGTACATAATGCCTAATTTTTAATCTGTTAAAATAAAATTCTTTCCTTTTTACGAGTATCCTACCGGCACGCCTTTGGCACACTATTTTCAGTGTTTGTGAATGGATAACAATAGGCTAAACCCATATATTGACCCCAACCCGGGTGGTACTACCTGCACTTGATAAAAAGAAAAAATTTTACAATGAAATCAATGCCAAACTATGAAAGTGGCTTTAATATTCGTTGGGTCACTCTGTGCTCCCTTTGCATACCTAATGAGGTTTTATTACTCTATACCTTTTTGGAATAAACTATAAGGACCTGAAGCATACAAAAATTTTTCTACTTTGTACCGGTTACCTTCCAAAAGCACGCTTAACCGTTTTACCCGTCGTTGGGCAGTAAACCCAGGCTTCGACGAATTTATTTTTCGTCTTATAGATCTCAGGTCTCGACTATTAAGTATTAAGAAAAATATTGCATTATTTACCGCGATGAGATGTCATTGAAAATTTATTTATTTTATGATTTATCAAAGGATAAAATAGTAGGCTTCCAAGAATCACTTTCATCAGAAAACGAATCCGAACCAGCAACTAGTGCATTCGTTGTTATCAAGCAGCTGGAAACAATCGCTTGCCTACTTCTTTTATAAATCAACTGCGCCTTCAAATGAAATAAAAGACATTTAGAAAGTTACGTGATATCGGTTTAAATGTTCTAGATGTAGTGTCTGATCAGGGTTCTAACGTCCAGAAATTAGTAAAAAGCTGCCTTAAATTGAGTATAGACAATAATTTTTTTACATAGATAATATCAAGCTTGTTTACTTTTTTGATGTGCCCCACTTACTTAAATCTACTAGGAACAATTTTTTTCTCACTGCTTTGAGTTACCAGAAGGAAATACCAATAAAATGTATTCGGATACATTTTACAATTATGAAAAAAAGGAATTTAGACTCTGACCAAAATTAACTGACGAGCATATGTTTCCAACCATGCAAATAAATTCCAAACTTGTTTTAGACTGCTTGGAGACGCTACAAGAGCTGGGCAGTCGTAATAGATTGTCCGTAGCTTGGGTACCAGGCCACTCAGATCACAAGGGCAATGAAGAGGCAGACTCTCTAGCCCGAGAAGGGGCAAGTTGTTCTCCCATTGGCCCAGAACCTTTCTGTGGCATAGCGAAAGCGCTGCAAAAAACAAATAGCAGCACTTGAATAAAAAATCAGTCTCGAGAATGGTGGAACAAGGCGCCAAAAATGAGGCAGGCCAAAGAGTTCATCAAGGAACCCTCGCCAAAATTCACGGAGTATCTACTGAGTCAGAATAGGAAAACAATCAGGATCCTGGTTGGGCTCCTTACAGGGCATTGTAGACTTAACAAACACATGAATAACATCGGATTGGCAGAAACAACCATATGTAGGTTTTGCCAAGAAGATGAGGAAACCCCAGTACACATACTGTGCTACTGCGAAGGCCTGACTAGGCTGAGGTTTTCAACGATAGGGGAGGAAAAACCACAACCCTCCCAATATATGGAGGACCTGAGGTACGCCATCCGTCTAGTAATAAGGACGGGTTTAGACAAGGAACTCTAGAATCGTAGTCGTAGTGGAGTGGCTCTCAGAAGCACTTAAGCCCCATATTTATCTTATCTTATCTTATATGTTTCCAAATAATTTTCAGAAAATGAAAGTAAAATATGCTTATCAGATTTTTAGTCATTCTGTTGCAGTTGCTCTGATTTTAAGGTTTTGCCTTTAGATGCCAAGGTAGCTGCTAAATTCATTAAAATCATGATTGATGTTTTTGATTTATTAAATTCGTGCCATTTGAATAATTTTAATGCCCAAAAACAGTTCCAGCTATTGGAAGATTTGAAACTTTACTGAAAAATAAAATGTAGTAAAAGCTATTCTAATCAGTGATTCTAGTTTATTTCTTATAATTATATGTTCCCGTGCATAGCAAAACAATATCGTTTTTTGAAATAGTTTTCTAACAACAATCCTGGATGTTTCAATGAGTCAAACACATTTTTTACAATTCGCTTCGCATCCGGCGATAAATGCACTTTTATTGCCATAGGACGCCACATACTTAGTTTTAAACACAAGATTACTTTCGAAGTGAAATGTTTAATACAATTAAAGACAATATTACAAATAATTATCCCGAAATCCCCACTTTCTATTATATCTATAAATATTTTAATCCCATTATGTAAATGTGAAAAGGGCTTTGGAAATAAAGTATGTAGGTGCGGTACAGGTCAGACAAAGGAAAACAAGCAATTTAAGCTCTTTTTATATTTACACAATCAGATTAAAATGTTTATAGATAAGGTGGTCAACCATTTATCGTGAAAAATACTTTTAACCTGTAAATAAAAATTCGGAAATATATGTTCCGAAGCACAAATAAATAATAGAATAATTAAATAAATTAGTCTCAAATATTATTTTACCAGCCAAACAATTCAGTTGTAAAATAATCATACTATTAGGCATTATCTTTTCGTTTTTCGAAAAAACAAGTACGATACTGTGTTATTGTTATCGGATTAACGACTACCTGCTGTGGGTTTTGGTCTTGAATAAATCATTCTGGTACAATTCAAAACGGAATATCTTTGAATGAAGTATACTATAATTCACTAAATTTTTCACAGGTAACTGTAATTAAGTGAATAACTACAAAACCGAGATGGTGTAATTCAATGTCTGTCGGGGCATATAGTACGAGAAGTAGTTGTTGATTTTTAGTGAACGGTCTCTGTTCTTTGTAAGGCGTTATAATACACTGCACGTCAGGGAAAACGGACCACCTAAAAAATTTGCGAAATCATCAATTGTTACTAATTGCTTATTTTTTGATTCAGTGAAATGGGTTAGAATGTATACTGAGCAGGCAGATTGGCCCTGTACAGAGGATAAACAACTCCTCGGAACCAAGGAAATAATACAATTGTTAGTTACTGGTCAAACACCGATCGCGTGAATGAACATTTCGACAACTTCATGTACGTTTATTGTGATTTAAAACGTTTTATTTGTAACATTTAAAGTTATTTCAAGTTTTAGACGTATCTTTGTACTAAAGTAGCCCCCATAGAGTTAAGTTTATTTCTTAACAATGGATGAAAAATATCGGAGAGCTGTTGAGATTGAAACATTGCTGGATATTGCAACGAGTCAACGGGATATAGCGAGACGTGTGAAAGTTAGTCGTTCAACAGTACAAAGAGCACACCAGCGGTTTCTAGCGACCGGCTCTTACCAGCGGCGGCCCGGTACCGGCGGAAAACGAAAAACAACAGCTCGGATGGATCGCTTTCTCACGATTGCTGCATTGGGAGACCGAACGCAAACCGCTAGAATGCTCCAAAGCGGCCTTCAACAAGCTCATAGAACAGCAATCAGCTCGTCTATTGTTCGACGAAGGTTGAAAGAAAGTAGTTTGAAGTCCAGCTAAAGGACCCTTATTGCTTACTGCAGCTCATAGAAGACGCAGACTTGATTTTGCTCGTGAACACATGAATTGGACAACGGACGACTGGAGGTATTGTTCACGGATGAGTGTAGAATGTGCCTTTATGGCAAAGATGGCAGAAATAAGGTGTACAGAAGAGCTGAAGAACGGTAGAGGAAAGTCGCCTAATATGGGAGTAGTGCCTAATATGGGATAGTTCAATTTTAAGCGAGTACTTGTTCCAACATCTATTGTGAACATTAAAAACTAATCACCGACTTATCGAAAAAATAAATCAAAATCCAGCCAGGATCTTCAGCTGTGATGAAACTGGCCAAACCATAGTCCAACACAAGCATTTTAAAGTTGTGGGAAAAAAAGGAAAAAAACAAATTGGTGCAATGTGGTCTTTGTTGACCACAGTTATGTGCTTAAGTACAAGAGGCTAATATATACCATCCCTTTTAATTTTCCCACGTAAAAATATGAAAATGGAGCTTATGAATGGGGTGCCACTCGGGTCAAAATATGCGTGTCACATATCTGGTTGGATCCAACAAGATATATTTGTACAATGGCTTCGCCATTTTATTAATATAACTAAGCCCAGCGTTGACGATCCAGTGGTGTTAATCCTCGATGGTCATTACTCTCACACGAAAAATTTGGAAGTCATAACTGTGGCGCGAGAAAATCATGTTAACATAATATGCCTTCCACCTCATTCGACACATCGGATGCAACCTTTGGACGTAGCTTTTATGTCACCATTCTAAACCTTTTACGCGCAAACTGGCTTATGCTTAAACCAGGGCGTGTTGTATCAGGCTATCAGGTGGGAGAACTTTTTGCCTATATAAGAGCGGCCACAATGGATACAGCTATAAACGGGTTTAGAAAAACTGGAATGTTTCTTCCTGATAGAAACGCATTCAAAGAATATGATTTTGTGGCAGAAATGCAAGAAGCAATTAATGAAGAAAAAGTAGAAACAGAAACAATGGATGAAGAAAAAGTGGAGGAAGAACAATTAAATAACAACGAGCCAAAAGAAAAAACCCCTGAAAGACAAGTTACTCCTCCAAGACAGCAAACAGCTGAGAGACAGGCTACCCCTGAGAAACAGATTATCCCTGCAAACTTGATGCCTATTCCAACTGCTTCAGAAGTTATTAGTAAAAAAAAGAGTTCAAGAAGTGGATGAGCTGCCGTTATAACTAGCACTCCATAATAAGAGGAATTAGAGTCCAGCATAGAAAAAAGAAATTCACCTTCAAATTTGGGCGTCTAAAGAAAGATTATTGATTCAATACCAAGTCAGCAGAAAAAAATTAAACCTACCCAAAAGAAAAGGAAACACTCAGTTGCTAAAGAAAAAGCAAACAAACGAAAGTTGGTATCAAGATTCAGATGACCAGCAGATAGAAAACTTGGATGAAGATGCCGTTTGTATTTTTTGCGAAAATCCGTACTCCGAGGATGTCAGAGGCGAAGAATGGGTAATGTGTCAAAGCTGCTTCAAATGGGCTCATGTTGAATGTGCTGGTTGTGAAAGAAATCGGTGCATTTCTAAATAATTTGTTTTCTGTTCTTCCTAGATGAGAATTTTTTTATGTTTATAAGGGACGAAACTTTTTGTTAGATGTACTTTTTGCATTTCCGTAATAATAAATATTTCTCAAAAAAAAACAAAATAATTTTACTTATTTTCAAGTTTTACATATTAAATTGGGTTCCCCATATTGCAAACATCTAGGGACCAAGCGGTACATGCTCTTTTATTATTTGAGCTATCGAGTTGAAACAAAAACCATTCGATTCGTAAAAATCGTACGAGTCTATAGAACCCAAAAAGGGGGGGTCAACCTGAAAATATATACCGGTAAAGTCGAAAATATGTGAGAGATAAAATTTTTTTTTTCCGAACATTTTTTTAATACCCCCAGGCGAAAGACGGTATCGAACTTTCTTTGCCCCTAAATTTTCACCCCCCTACCCCCCCTTTTTTTGGGGTACAAGACCCGCCAGAATATCAACTCGGAACGATAATATTCGGGCAATCTTCCTCATTTGAGGTGCTTATAATGCAAAAATTTTTTTTTCAAAATTGACCCCCTCCAAAATCCCCCCAACCGTGGCCCCGAATTGATGGTGGAAACCGCGTATGGTGTTTTTAGGCATCGTTTATAACGGCATATTACGACATTAGTGAAAATAATGTTCTAACCTCAAAATTTGGCGATATAATATGCCCCTAATATGGGGTAGTGCACTTTTTTTTTAATTCTGCATATTTTCATCTGCTTTTTTCTAAAACATGTTTCTTCTTATTGAATGCTTGATAGTATATCCTACGAAACATGAAATATGGAAATATTGCTTAAAACTACCTCCGTTTTTTTATTATGGTGTTTTGAAAAAAACTACCCCATATTAGGAGACTTTCCTCTATGCTGCCTGTACTCGGTTACCACGGGTTGCTTATGGGGGTGGCTCAGTAATGTTTTGGGCAGGTATTTTGAGACCCACACGGATCTCGTCGTGATTGACAGAGGCGCATTAACAGCACGACCATATGTTGCAGAGATCCTAGAAGATTCTGTGCTACCATATGCTGGATTTGTTAGTAATGGTTTTCGGCTAATGCAAGATAATGCTCGACCGCACACGGCAAGAATGGTAAAGGAGTACCTTGAAGAGGTTGCTCCATCAACACCTGAAGAGCTCCGATTGGCCCTGATTGAGGAATGGACGAATTTTCCTCAAGCAAACATTCAGAATGTACTGCGTTCTATGCCCACTCCAGTATCGAGGTGGCAATACGCCCCATTGAAAAATAAACCCCGTCACTTTTTTTGTGTGCTTTGTTCAATTATTGTAGTGTCAAATGAAAGTGTTGTTTCTTAATAAATTTATAAATTCTCGAATTGTTGCTTAATTTCTGATTGTAACCCGTATAAACATCACCTGACGCGCAGCGTAGTATTAAACTATTATCTTTGACATCTATACGATGATTGTTTCCAGTCCTTCTATCATCCCCCAATTTCTTAGTACAAACTCCTGAATCACCCTGTATATAGATATTGTATTAAATAGCGTACTTGTCTTAGATATTTTCTTGAACGATTCCCGCTATCATTTTCTTTCGTTTAATTCGCACAGGTGTGCATAGACTTGTTTATATCTCGTGCTGTAATATTTATATTATGCAAATGGGCTAAGAGGATTATGTCATCATGTATTCATGTGTAATAATCAAATTACAGTTACAATGGTCCGATTTTCGAGTGAAACGCCATTCAGACGAACAACGTTTTACGTCATTTGAATAACCCACACAAAAATATGAAGCTTGACAAGATTAATATCTTAATCAGTGTCGCAATGCAATTACAAAGTTATTGCAAATTAAAGGACACTACGAGGAGGATTTAGCAAATATTAAACTAGCCGTATTGAAGGTTGCGATATTTTATGAACAGTGGGATGCGTTAAATATTAATTTTTCAAACGCCAAACTATTTTTTATCCATTGAAAATGACAGAGATGTAGCCCACGAATGATTTTATAACACCCACTGCACGGCACTGCACACGATCTTAAAATCAAGACAAATTTTTGACAAACTTTTTAATGATAGCCGGTCGTGATTATTTTCTATGAACATAACCTTAAAATTTATTGTCAACTCCGAAAACTAAACAGTTGAATTGAAATTTTATATTGCAACAATAAAACTTATTCCACGTTTTCTTGTTCTATAATGAATGTCTGTATCTCAGAAAATAATCTTCATTGAGACTTTAATTGTTTTAGATGGCGGTTACGTCCCCTGGCGGCTAGCCTGGAAAATGTTTTCCAGGATTTTCTTTTGGTCACTTTGGTCATGACATTTTCTACCGCAAGTCTCTATGACGGATAGTTTCAGAGATACAGCACTTTGCATTCTTATCTGGCTAATCCTGTAACAATTTATATGGAACAATTGCATGTATGTGGTACTTACGTTGTTGACAAACAGTCCGCAATAATCCGGCGTTCCAGGTTGTGCCATATAGTTGATGTCGAGCGTAACAGATTTAGAGCCGTCGCCGTATTTCATACAGGACGCCGTCCGGAAATCTCTAGCGTGTATAGCTCCAGAGAATGAGTTGTTGAAATTTACTCTTATATTCATGTGGCTTCCTTTGCACGTCGCCGAAACTTGTGGAACGAACTCTGTTTCTATAAGCTGACTGCATGTCTGAAAAAAGTGGATAGTATAAATAAATATATAAAGACAAAAGATATTAAATATATATAAAAACCGTAGAAAAAACCTAAATGATTTATATAGCTTCTGGACGAATAGCATCTACCTTGTCCTGATGAGGCGCAATACGCCGAAACCGGTCGACAAGTGATGTTATTCCTTCTAATCGCAAACCAGAATGGTTGGTTCTATCTTAACAGATATACCAACCCCGTTTACTTTAGAAGTCTGTCTGATGTCTGTCGGGGCATATAGCTCGAGAAGTAGTTGTTGCGGTCTGCTCTTTGGAAATTAATTTTTCTAATTTTGTAAAGCGTGAACTATTATTTTTTGACGTCTATTGTCCTATTAAGTCACAAACCTCACTTGGAATAAGTTTTTGACGTGGGAAATAAAGAATCTACACTAAAATCTGTTTAGCAGGTCAGTTGGAATAAGTATGTTTCTTTAGTCTTCGTTGTACTGGCTGCAACATGAAGCATTTTGCTAGATCATTAGGATGTTTTTGCAATCTTAAGACATATTTGTGAGCAAATTTGTTAATTTTTTCCTTGACGGTTGTCAATTGTAGATCGCGTGCTATAATGTGATTAGGGGGCATCCGTTATTATTCGAAGAATCTTTGACAGGAACCTTTCTAGTATTTCTATGTTTGATACCGACGCAGTTCCCCATAGCTGGATACCATAGGTCGAGACGGGTTTTATAATGGTTTTGTAAATTAAGAGCTTGTTTTCTAGGGACAATTTAGATTCACGTCCAACAATCCAGTATAGTTTATTTAACTTTAACCCTAATTGTTTGTGTTTTGCGAAAATATGTTTCCTCCAAGTCAATCTTCTGTCAAGATGCATTCCTAAATATTTGACGTCCTCCTGGTGTAGAAGTTGATAACCATTTAGAGTAACTGGTGGTCAGTTTCCTCTTCGGTTGGTAAATCTTACTTGGACTTATTTGTTTATGTTTATTTGCATCCGCCATTTGGTCAACCATGTTTCTATAATATTAAGATGCATTTGTAGCTGTAGAGATGCAGTTGCTAGATTTTTGTGTGCTGACATGACCCCTGTGTCATCAGCATAAGTTGCTGTTTCACTATTACAGGAAGTTGGTAGATCTGAAGTGTAAATGAGATAAAGGACTGGACCAATTACGCTACCCTGAGGGACACCGGCGTTAATCGAATAGAGTGAGGTCGTTTCATCTTGGTATTTAACAAGATAATGTCGGTCATGTAGGTAGGATTTGAGGATAATGTAATAGTTAAGAGGTAAGGATTTTCTAATTTTCTAAAGTAGTCCTTTATGCCAGACTTTGTCGAAAGCCGACGTAATGTCCAAAAAGGCAGCTGCACTATATTTTTTTTCTTCCAAGGATTTTAGAACATAGTTACAGACACGGTGGATTTGTTCGGTTGTTGCATGTTGCGGTCTGAAGCCAAACTGATGGTTTGGTATTATGCGAGACTTTTTTAGTAGTGGTTCAATTCTTGAGATCAGTAGTTTCTCTAGGATTTTGGACATTATCGATAACAAGCTGATTGTTCTATGAGACTTTATTTCCTCTGCTGGCTTGCCTGGTTTTTGCATTAATATAATCTGAGCTACCTTCCATAGGAGTGGGAAGTAGCCACTTGATAGTACGGCTTTATATACATATTTGTGTGAGGTATTGTAAGCTTTCTTTTGGGAGTTCTCTCATAACTTTTACAGTAATTAGGTCGTAGCCGGGTGATTTTTTTGGGTTTAGTTTCCATATTACTTCTTCGACCTGATTTATGGTGAATCTTTTAAATGGAAGTTCAAGTTGATGTGGGGTGTCTAGATATGTTTGGACTTCATTTTCTATATTGTTTGTGTCATCTGTTGGGTTTGGTTTAAATACTTCATGAAGGTGTTTTGCAAATGCTTTTGCTTTTTTCATATTACTCTTGGTCCATTCGCCATCTGCAGTACGTATTGCGGGATTGCCAAGCTGCGGCCTGTTAATTTTCTTTGATGCTCTCCACAGCGAATATTCAATTGCTTCAGTAGCAGAAATATTTTTGAGATAGGCTCGAATGCCGTTGTTTTTATCGTTATTTAATAATATTTTTAGTTGCCTTGTAGCTTGATTCAGTCTTAATTTATCTTGTGGTGCACGAGTGATCTGCCATTTTTTTTCTTAATTTTCGTTTATCTCTGATCTCTTCATTGATATAATGAGGTAATTCTTGGAATTGAATTTTTGTTTTCTGAAGTAGGCGTGGACTCCCAGGCAGCAGCGTGTATTGATTTGTTAAGAAACTCCACCGCATTATCTATGTCAGATTCTGTCTTTAGTGGGGTTTTTATGTCGAGAATACTTACTAGTATTGTTCTGAACATATTCCAGTTAAACATACAATACTTAACATATCTCACTACCCCAACACATAACTACAACTCCTTTTATACTTTTCTCATGTTTCAGACGGTTCTCCACTTTACAAATGATTCCAGAGGTTTTTCTTCTTCTTTTTCTTTATGGAACCTTACATATTCTCCTGTAACCTTGTTCCCTCCCTTCTAGTTATTCATCCTGAATAACCTGACTGCTGGGGTCTGGCTAAAGCCAACAGGGTGGAATAGACCCACTGTAAGTAGCTAACTTCTCGATATTAATCACCTTGGGTTAATCATTGATGACAATTGTAATTAATTCGTTGATTTTCTTGATAACGGTCTAGTCTAGGGGCCTTTCCAGATTCGTTGCAGTTTCTGGCACAACCCTTTTCTGCTCTTCTCGAGAAGCTTGTGTTTGTAGTAGGCTTGTCGATGTTAGCCTTCACCTTATCGTTGCAGAGCTTCAAACATTCACGAGCAAAATTGTGGTCCTTTTCCAATTATTTATTCAAACCTGCCAGAAGGAGAAAATGTACAGTATGGGCTACAGAAATCGGGGCCCATTAACCATCGTAATACTAAGTGGGGTTATTTTGTGCCCAAAATTGTTATTTTTTCGTGGTTATGGTGATAATTTTTATCTACGTATTAATATCCGATAATCCCTTTAAATATACTCTTTTTTATTTTCTAATTGTTATATGAAATATCAAATGAAAAAACCATGTCATTTAGTATTCTTAGACGTTCAAACTAGATGGGGTACAAAAATTCCCCAGTTAGTAACGTTCGTAGTAGTGCGAAATCTCTAACAGACAAGCAATTCCTGTTTTTTGTCCAGTTCAGATTTGTAGGATCTCTTCCGCTCACATTGATTTCGACTCATAGTATAAATAACAGTCTGCTTGGTTATTTGTGTGTTGGAATTTTGATTTGTCGGCTAAGTAATGCTTGTCTATTTTTATTAGACATGTGTTACTATTTTATTTTTGTTATAGAAAATCTATTTAGATGCAAGAAAATGGCTAGTGTGAAGCCTAAGAATGCCTTGGGAGGAGGAAGACAGTGAAGAAGAGGACATAAACGAAGAAATTGAAGCTGTACCGGATGAAATCTTGGCGCCTGACGAGGATGGTCAGCTCTTGTATAATAGCCCTGACTTTTTATCAATGCCTACTTTCACTCGTAAGTTGTAAGGATGGCACTCTATGGTGCAAAAGACCCATAAGAGGTTCTAAATCTACACCCAAGAATATAATTAGGCATGGATTGGGCCTTACAAATTACAGTTATGATTTTGAAAGTATCAAGGAGACGTTTTTTCTTCTCATGTCCAATGAAATTTCAGAAATAATTGTTGTAGAAACAAATAAAAAAGCTCTCTATGAACATGAAAAGTGGAATCAGGAAAATCCTGAAAATAAAAGAAAATGGATGCAAACTGACCTTATCAAAATAAAAGCATATATAGGTCTTTTGATTCCTCAAGGTGCTCTAAAAGCTACATAGGAACCGACCGAAATCTTATGGACAACAGATAAGTGCTATTGCAGACCCATTTTTCCTGCTGCTATGTCAAGAGATCGGTTGCGTGCATTGACGGGATTTCTTCGCTTTGACGATTTACACGCTAGAACAGAAGATCCTGGATCAAACATGACAGTAGATCAGCAACTGCTAAGTTTCAGAGGACGTGCTCCATTTCGGGTGTTACGAATTCTTACACCTACAATCTGCAGATCTATTTAATATTGTGAAAAGGAATCAAGGTGAAAGGGTGGTTCTTCATATGATTGAAAATTTACAGGGTGGTTATGGGATAACCACCGATCATTTTTTTTACATCCAAAAGTTTGATAGTGGGGAAGATTAATTTCTCTGCATGTGACCATCATGAGGAGAGCACTGCAGAATTTTTCGAAGATTTGTTCAAAAATAAGCTAATACCAAACATCCTTCCAAATGGCGTAAGTATTCTGGACAACGTAAGCTATTATAGTAAGCAGCTCCCACCATACCATTGTATTTTCAATCCCGTCGCACATATTTGACATCAGTTGAAGTCTGCCTCATAATATATTGTTTATATTCTATTTCAGTGATTAAATTATTAGCAAATCTTTTTTAACAGAGTTATGGTTAGACACTTCATCATAAGTATGAACATACTCTAACAACAGTAACAATAACTATCATAGAGTCAAGTGTTCTATTTCAGAATAGGCAACCAAATAGACACACAAAATAAAATTCGATATTAAGTATCAATTATTAGTACTCACATAATATTCCGCAGATTTAATATATTTATCGGTAGTTGTCAGAGTAGGATTTAACTCCCCCAAGGCCCGGGACTTAAAAAACGGTGGGGCCCACTTAAGGAACCAGAAATCCCGGAAAAACTCGGGTGGTAGTTAAATTTTTAGACAGTTTTGATGAATAATTTTGGAAAACGTCGTAAGTCACAAGATATGATGATATAGGAGGGGGCCCTCCTCAGACACAGGGCCCGGGGCTATAGACTCCCCAAGCTAAGTCCGACTCTGGTAGTTGTTGATTATACTTATTACCCTTTTACAGAATTTCTAATTTCTCGGTAATTACGATTGCGTCGCCATTATCATTTTTTTTAAATTGACGTTCCTTATTACAATCTATCACTTATATTGTCAAATGTATTATGTAACTAACATTAGTTCTATAATATAGTAATTTAAATTGAATGAGAACAACAGCTGCCAGTACGACGGATATCCGCAAAAATTATTGGATTTGCATTTTTTTTCATTTACATAAATAACAAAAATAGGAGTTTGATGATTTGATAATACACGGTTTAAGTAATAATTACAATGAATTATAAATGAACTCAATCATTTGGTGTTAAAAATCTTGTTCTAGTTTCGAATAGTTACATAGTCAATAACAAATTAACGTTATGTACGGATCATTTCAATTCTAATAGTAGTAATAGATGTACAAGCCTGTCTGACGATTATGAGTTCAACTCGCGCCACTTCCACGACGGCTCTGGAAACTATTCCCAACATAACACCCTTCCATCTCCCCATCGAGAGGTTGTTGGCAAAATATACAAAATGGATGATGGGGGGCCATGGTGTGGTTTGTAATGGGCGAAAGCACATGCTATGTTAGCTGGACGCTAAGGAGCTCTTGGTCATAGCTTCGGATTCACTGCAACTGTCCTACAAGTACATTATTCCAGCTGTGGAAGAATGAAAGATGAATTAATCCTCCCTACTTGTGACGGATATGAGCTGGTTCTCAGATGGATCCAAAAATGGACGTCCAAGCTGGATCCGCCACCTGGTGTAGTAGATCAAAGACAGAGTCTTGGACATCATGCAACAGTTTTTCAGGGAATTCTTGTAATAGATTTGTGCGTTCGGTGGATGCTGGAGAACGGCTACTCTAACAGGTCAATAGAAATACTTCCTGGTAGCCATGCATCGATAACGACATTGTGCTCATATAGTTGCAGTTCAAAACTGCTTTGGAATACTAGACTACTGCTAATTAACTGAATTGAGTCAATGAGGCTGCCCTGGTATGGTTCCCGGTTCACAATGAACTAGTGAGAAGTAGTCCTGTCATCTTCAATCTGCTGCGTGGTTGTACATCTCGGAGAATTCAAATTAAACATCAGACGTACCGGAGATACGTGCCAAAACAGGAACACAGCAAACTACTGGTGAAAAAACCCTCGGAGTCGCTGACTAACCTCAAAGGGGTCAGATGAGGAAAGTGGCGGGATTACTTACCAGTCAGTGCACCCTAAGGAAGCACAAGCATACAATTGGCATATATAGGGATGAACTTATCTGTCGTTTGTGCATGGAAGAGGAGGAAACAGCCTCTCACATTATCTTCGAATATGAAGCACTTTCTCATTGGAGATATAGATTCCTAGGACTAGATTATCCAATGGAGAATTTCTCCATGAATGATCTAGTGAAAAGACTTGAGCCTGATAAGGGCTACTGGTCTCTTCACATAAACGGTATAACCAAGAGCACAAAAAGCCTAAAGGCTGAGGTGCCGAGGTCTCTAAGCTTCTGACTGGTGGTGCCGAACCAATCAATCAATAGTCCTGTTACAAAAAGAGATCAGTTCCTGTCCATTGACTCGAAGTCTTGACCAGGTGGGCAGCAATGCAAGGATCTACCAGGCTTAAGACAATCCAAGGTCTTTATCAAAGTACCTTCAAAACTCAAGGCAGAAGCGTTGTAGATAATGGAAAGGAAGGAGATCAGGTCTATGAGTGGAATCCTTACTGGATCTGCAAGTTAAACTACCATCTGGACAGGATAGGGCTGGTGGAAAACCTCGAGTGTCGTCGTATATCTGCCTAGCAGAAGATGAATCGGCAAAACACATTTTTTGATACTGTGTTGCTGCTGAACGAGTCAGACTACAGACCCTAGGAGCTGCATTTGGCGCACTGAGAAAATTGAACAATAGATAATAGTGTCGCAGAGCACGGTTCTAAAAAGACCACTCACAGAAACTAAACCTAACGGTAAAGCTGTCACTCATTGTTGAGTCGTTTTATGCTTTTGTACTTATGCAGTTGCAACTGAGACATCCAATAGTTTAATATTCCTAGCGGGATTAGTAGATGTTTATGATTTACCGACATTTTACAACGTTCTGTTCTATTTATTGAATTATGAATTTTATAATTTTTTTAAACCTCTATAAATCAATTTCTGAGAAAACTGCAGCACTTCTTGAAGACTGATACAATGGAACATAATTTACACAACCAGTGATGCTTATTAAAGTACAGGTTTGAAGAAGATTGTGTAAGAGATATGGCTGTCGATCATCAAGGAAGAAATAATACGTTCCAAGTTACACCACGATTATATGTGGGTATTAAAAACGTGATTTGTCTCAGAGACAATGCCATTTCATTAGTTCGTTGCTACCATATATATGTATGTAGTTTTTCACTTATTGGTTGGCTTTTATTTGATACTATATAGCTTATACACGCGGCTTCGCACGCTTTGATGTTCTTGAATGCGTGTTGAAGACCATAGAAAGTTAAATGCTTTGAATAAAATTTAGTTTAGAAAACTGAAAAATATGCTTTATTAGGATATTTCATTACAAACGATAAATACTGTAGAAATCAGAAGAAATGGGAAATGCCACAAGATGGTATGATGAAAAAGTATAACTTTTCAAAGAAATTCGTTACGGAATTAAGCAACAAGAAAGAATGGGATCCAAATACCATTACCAGATTTGGAAAGAATGCCATTCAATGGAGCACAGACGGCTCAAAAGCAATAGAAGGAACTGGGATAGGAGTGTACGGGCCAGGAACCAAACACTGAAAGCTTGGGAAAAACCTCAAATATCTTTCACACCATAAGAAAGTGTGCCCAGCTCAATATTGATAAAGGATATAAAAGGTAAACAATTATCATAACGGCGTATAGTCAAGCAGCCATTAAAGCACTGAGCTCTTGTGTAATCAGTTCCAAAATGGTGTGGGAATGTCTAGGCAATCTCAATGAACTAGGCGAGAACAATATAGTCATCTTACTGTAGATTCCAGGACACACTGGAATAGAAGGAAATGAAATAGCAGATGAAATAGCAAATAGGGGGAATGATACACCCTTTTGGGGGCCGGAACCCTTTTGCGGTATTAGCTCCAATGTAATATCGGAAGAAATAGGCAAAGCCGAAAAAAAGAGAAGATCTGACGAGTGGATAGATCTATTAGGGCTTAGACAAGAGGAGGTGATCGTAGATTGTATATTACAAAAGGCTCTATTGATCCGGTTGGCTTCACCACACTGCAACATATAAGATATTTTGGGTATACCCTACATCCATGTTTTAGTCCAAAAGATCCAGGCTTCGTTTGGAGGTCGGTCTCTAACCTCATCAGGCTCTAAGTAGACCTGTTCCGGGCATTTAAGGCGCTGGCAGATAATGTGTTGTGAGAAAAAAATCATTGAAAACAGATTAATGTGGTTCCTTGAACTAAACAAATGCCTTTCCAATATTTGGAAAGGCTTTAGTAAAAATAGATCGATATACAACAACCTTAACCAATTGGATTCATATGGACACTAAAGTCTTGATAACAAATATGGGTAGTAACATTCTTTGACATAAGCAAATAATACGATATAGTTTCGAGATAGAATATCTTCAAATGATTTGTAGAAAAGGGACAATATATTCAATTGTGTATCAAATTTCCTTAAGATCAGACATTTTCAAGTTAAAATAAATGGGGTATGATCGTCACATTTGGAGAAGCAAAACCAACGGAGGCTGTCATAATCCTGTGTCGAAAGGATGTGTGGTATAAAAGTCACTAGTAGAAAAAGCAGGTTAACCTGGTAGAGGACTTTCTGATAGGATGATACAGAGGTTGAAGTGCCCCAGGGCTCGGTTCTTGGACCGAGGCTCTGGAAGTGTGTATGAGGTTTGTGGGATAGTATGTGAAGAAGGATGTGAGATTACGGTGTAAGCGGACGTTGTGTGTCTGGTATGTACAGCAACGGGAGAGGCGGAGATAGAAAGAAAGGCGGAGAGGATGTGCAGGAAGATTGTGGAGAAGATAAAGCGGTGCGGACTGCAAGTGGCGGAAGATAAGATGGTGGGGTTGCTGGTGAAGGGACGGAGCAAGATGAGGGAACTGGGGGTGATGGTGAAGGGAAGGAGAATTCGTATGAAGGAGTCTGTGAAATACTTAGGGGTGTGGTTGGATAGTCAATTATCCTCCAGAACGCACATGTTAAAGGCGGCAGAGAAGGGGAAAGTGAGGGCAGCATGGCTGGGGAGATTGATGTGTAATGTGAGAGCCGGGAGAGTGGAATTGGTAGGACGGTAGAGCAGAGTATGCTGTACGGTGCGGAGGAGTGGGGTGAAAGAGCGGGGGTGAATGCGAGGGTTTTAGGCCTATCCTGCGGGTGCAGAGAGGGATACTACTGAAGGTAGTGCAGGGGTACATTACAGTGGGTGGACTGGCAGCAGCGGTGCTGGCAAGGTCCTACCCATTGGACGTGCTGGCTAGAGCTAAGAATAAACGCTGGAGGGGTGCGACCAGAGAGGAAGTACATGGATGGATGGAGGGAAGATGGGAGGAGTATGAGGGCGCGCTAAAAGGAGCGATTGGGAGTAGGGGAGATTGGATGGACCGGAAATTCGGGAAAGTGAACTAATTCTTGACACAGCTGCTCACAGGACATGGGTCGAGAGTAGGGTACCTCCGCAAGATTGGGAAAAGAGAGACTGAAGTGTGCGAGGGGTGTGAAGTGGAGGATGATGTGGGGCATGTGTTTAGATGCTCGAGGAACGAGGAAGTGCTGAAGAAGTTGGAGAGGAAACTAGGGAAGGCGGTGTATTGGGAGATGGGTGAAGGGGAGGGAGGGTGAGGGGGGAATGGATGGAAGTAAGTGGCGTAGTGGAATGCATGATTAGGGGGAGAAAAGGACATAATATGGAATGAGAGGTAGGAGTGATAGACGAGGGTGTGGGAGGAAAGTGTGCGAGGGACCGCCATCCGTCTCGAAGTATGTACCCAACTAACAATTTGGGTCGTAAAAAAGTAAAACTGACTATCAAGTCAACCTTCAAGTAATTTTTACTAGTCGTTGTAGTCGTTAGTAGTACTTTTGACAACATATTTTCTATTCTCCTCGGCGATACGTGGAACCAAATTTTATCTCTTTATCTTTTATAGTTTCGATCTAAACTTCTAAACTATGGTGACATATGCTCTACATAATCACAATAATATAGTATTGGTAAATAATACAAAGTAAAACACGCTCAATTCAGAGGTCCCTAACTTTGAAAACGTAAACCGTGAACCATTCCATTAACCTTTCCCATTGAAGGTTCATTAAGGTGAAGGGTGTATGGAATGGTTATTTTTCCTTCCCCTTCTTGAAAAGGAAGTAAGAAATAAGATATATAAAACGAAAACAAACGCTTAACCTCATTTTATTCTCCACATTTTTAAAATGTCTCTTTCTTGAAATTTGGAGATTAATCCGCCTCTAGAATATCCACTTGCTTCTGGTTATAGAAGATGAATTCTTTCAAAATTGTTAGTACCAAAGAAAGAAAAGGGTTGTTTTACACGGCCGTTCCACATCAGTGGGAAGCATTGTAAATAAAAAGTTACATACACACTAAACTGCTATCAAGAATATTGTTTACTTCTTTCTGTGTTGTGAACTCATACTATAGACAAATATTATTTCTGATATTCTGATCCTCAAGTGAAATTCACTTCATGGTTAATTCATTGAGTAATCGTGACTTTGTAGTTGTTTTTAATATATCTCATATAGGTAAAAAAAACAAAACCTAATTTTTGAAAAAACAATTTCCAACAAAATACCAATAATTTGACCAAAAAGTCAGAAACGTATCAGTAATGAACTGTTGAAACATTTACGTCGTAAAAACAAGCATTGACGACTTAACAGTGATTCGGACTGTAAAGTAAAATTAGAAACGTAATTATAATCACAGCAATTTTACTTATAAGTGAAAATAACTTATAGGTAATATTTACGTAAAGCTAATGGTAATTATTACCGCCGAAATTATACTTATAAGTAAAAATAAAATATAAGTAATTCTAAAAGGAATGTTTTCGTAAAAATAACTTTTCCGTCGACCGTGTATTAACATATGCTATTAACGTTCTCAAAATTAGACAAAATCATACATTAATGACCCCCATTAATGCATGATTTACCTACATTAATCAACGATTTTCTGCAGGCAACCCTACGCACATCTTATACATTATATTTATATTGACAGTTACCTGTGGTGTAGGCAACCAAACATACAATAACGTCTTCAAAAAATGAATCCTAGTATAGAATACTTCTAGTTTTTGACTTACATATCGTTTTTATTTTATTATTCTACAAAATTATAATAATATTAGTGTTGAAACAATGAAACATCCAAAATATAATGTCAGAAAAACGAAAATAGTGACATTTGAACTGGCGACCTTCTCTGTGACATTTCAATGTCATTATTTATTTTTGAAAGTACTTACCTATGAAACAAATAAATATTTTTAGTTTTTAAATATTGAGAAAAACGAATACAACTGATACAGTCGACGGAAAAGCTTTGTAACTAACACGAGTATTAAAAGGGCAATTAACAATCTCGAACATTAACGCAATCGCTCTGCTCGTGCGTTAAATTATCTCGATTGTTAATGGCCCTCATTAATACACTTGTTGGTTAAATAACTATTAATTATTGTTACTGTTACGTTATAGTTAATATTCTGAGTAAATATTTCGTATTATTGACTTTATAAATTTACTCTATTGTATAATCTTACGATAAAGGTATTATTTTCATAAAAAACACGAAATTATTACCAAGGATAGGTTATAGTTCCTTGGACTAGAGTATTTATGACTTAAATTGTTGGGTAGTGATTCCGAGGCGGGGGTAACGGCGAATTTGGGGTGGTTTTGGTTGGTAGCTGTGCCTTGGTGATGAGTCCAACATAGGGATGTGAGATTAATGGAAAAGAATCGATTAAATGAAAATCGATTTTTCTTCATTCAAAATTAATCTATTTGTCAAAAATATCGATTTTTATTAAAATATATATCGATTTCTGTGAAAGAATCGATATTTGTTTGTATTATTTTAAAAAGTACATGCTTTATATATTCCGATAATAAACCTAAGAGATTCATTCATTAACAATTTATCAGATTAAAAATCAAATAAAATTATATGAAAATTGTCGAAAATTTTGAAATATGGTCGAAAATGGTCAATAATTGTCAAAAATGGTCGATAATTGTCAAAAATTTTCAAAAATTATCAAAAACGGTCAATTGTCAAATTTTTTAAAAAAAATTGGAAAAATGGTCAAAATTTTTCAAAAATTGTCAAAAACTATCAAAAATTGTCAAAAACGGTCAAAAATGGACAATTACTTTCAAAATTGGTGAATAATTGTCAAACATTGTTAAAATTTTGGAAAATGGTCGATAATTGTTAAAAACTAACAAAAATTTTGAAAAATTGTCAAAAATGGCAAATAATTGTCAAAAACTATCAAATATGTTCAAAAACTGTCAAAAATGGACAATTATTTTTAAAAATTGTCAATATTTTGAAAAATAGTTGATAATTGTCAAAAATTGTTGAAGTTTTTGAAAAATTGTCAAAAATGGTCAAAATTAGGAAAACTGGTCCTTAATTATTGTCAACAATTGTCAATCATTATCAAAAGTTGTTAAAATGGTTAAAAATTGTCATTATTGTTAAACACTGTTAAAAATGGTCAAAAACTATTAAAAATGGTTAAAAAATGTCATTATTGTTAAACACTGTTAAAAATTGACGGTTATTGTCAAAAATGGTTAAAAATTTTCATCATTATGAAAAATGGACAAAAATTATCAAAAATTTGGAAAAATGGTCACTAATATTGAAAAACAGTCAAAATGGTCAATAATTGTCAAAAATGGTCAAGAATTGTTAAAATTTTGAAAAATGGTCAATAATTGTTAAAATTTTGAGAAATGGTCAATAATCGTCAAAAGTTGTCAAAATTTTGAAAAATAGTCGATAAATAATACGATCCGCTTCCGAAAATCGATTTAAATACGTAATTTATAAAATCGATAACTAAAAATCTATTATAAGAAAATAATAATCGATTTATATAAAAATCGATTATTTTTTAACATCCCTAGTCCAACACTGTTTGGGTCCTGAACAGAACCCATTAGAACATGAGTTTCCTATTTCGACTCAAAAAAAAGTAGAAGAAGCAGAGTTCCTGTATCTATTGAAATACGGACGCTGGAGAAGGGGACAAAGTAAATAGAAATTATGACAGCGAATATAGTTTGTGTGTATAGTATGTCAGTACTAAAAAAGTTTCTCATTTTTTATATTAGGAAGGTAAGTTTAAAAAATTGTAGCTCTAACCATAGAGATGATAGATGATCATATTGTTTTTTTAAGCCGCTGTTGGATAGTCGATTGTTTCTATATGCATCTGTGCCATGGAATTATTTCATTATTTGGGTTTAGTTCGTTATTAGTGAATTATGCCAAATAATGTTTATAATAAGATTAATAGAAGTAAAAAACGAGTGTAGAAATTCAACATTATGCCCATGACTTTATAACTGTTAAAACCACATTACTTTCTACTATATTTATTATTATCGATACAAACAAACGCACTCGAATAGGTATTTCTTGCGGTCAAAACGTGTAAGTAAACAAAAACGAAACTGAAATCTGGTTTTTGTTGCAGTATTATCATTATTTATATTTTACTTTTACTTTTACCTATACAAAACAACTCTATACTATGCTGTTCTCAATGTTAGAGAAAGTTTGTGCAGTAAACAAGAATATAAATATATAGCATCAACTTATAATGTGAAGAATTTACAGCCATAAAACGTTATAGGCTAAAAGAAATAGGCATTCTAAGATTAATTATAATTTTTTATTATCAGTAATCACATTAACCGCCTGGATTTTATTTTTTGCATTGGGTTATTCAAACAGTGCCGTTCCCATGGTGTATGGGATAAATATGGAACGATTATACATAAAAGGCATGTTTTTTTTTTCACCAATTCACAAACTCCATTTTTATATTCATTGTTGGATTTCAGATTGAAGAAATGATTTATTACTGTTGCATCAACCAAAATTGCAAACCATTCCAACGCTGTTTCGAGGTGGTGGATAAATTTGGTTGTTTACAAAATGACAGCTTAACCTCAAAAAAGTGAATATTTGAAGCGGTTATAGCGAATTATTGAAGAAATGGACAAATAAATAGAAATCAATTTAGAATCTGATCATGAAGTATTGTCTGCACTATTATCAGCGTGAGAAATTGAAGAAATTTCGTTTGTCAGTTGTCTGATATGATGAATGATGTAAACAACAACAACAACTGCGTTTTTTTATGTGCCACAGGTCGGTGCAGCGGAGACTGACGTTAGTCAACAAATCGCACATGTAATCCAAAAGTGTCACTATACAAAAATTTTCGTAAATGTACTTTTTGCAATAAAAATTTCCTAAACCCTACCGGCATTAACGTCATTATACTAAATTGCAACAGTGACATTAAACCAATAGCGACAAGTCTGCGGAGCTATAGTTGTATGCTATAATTTGTGCAAAAGTGAAATTTTTCGTTTAGTGTCAGTTTAGCCAGTAGACTCCATTTCACATAAGAAGAAGCCACTTGAAGTTTGCCAACTGACTTGCGCAGAAACCAAAATCGGTCTTGTTTATCTATGTCGCCTCGTAACGACCGTTTCATGCCATTGGCGTTACAAACGATTTTCATGCCGACAGCCATTTTATGATTGACATTTGAGGTTATGTTTGAAGCAGATATTTCCTGTCGAATATTTTTGATTTTTGAAAATTTTAAGACGTTTAACTAGTTTATCTGTGAGTGTTGTGTGTTTCATTTGATCTAAAACCATGCCTCCTAAAAAACTTGTTGGTGTTAAAAGAAAAATTATCCACACTATTCTAGTTTTGCGTTAACCTACAAAATGTGAAAACGTTATGCTACTGATTTGAAGTCGAATGTCAATTTTACAATATGGCGCTGGTTTTGACAACAAGTTCGCGCATACGACTGCAACTTCAAGTGGCTTCTTCTTACGTGAAACGGAGTCTACTATAAAGGTAAAAATTGTTATTTTAGTATGCAACAGCGTCATTTCCGGCTTAACGACGGTATTGAGGCATTTTAAAATACAAAAAATGAATGGTATTTCGGGAAAAATAACATTATTTTGTTTAGAGACATTTTATCGCTAATTATTTTTCTGAAATTACTTATTTAAGTAGAAGTTTATCTGTTTAGTGTCATCTGGCCACACAATATTTTGTTGTTTTTTCATAGCGACCTTTTATTTTTCAAATAATATTTCGTCTAAGATTGTTCTGGTATATAATATTCATTCCTACCTAGGTTTTGGCGATCGAAAGGCTTCATTACGTAACAAGGGATTGAATGTTTACTTTTGATACCCAGAACGTTTAATATAATTTATTATTGCAGTATTGGATGACCTTACTTTTAACAAACGGCTCATTTTTGTTTGCTGTCCATTGGGTACTGTCCTCTAAGAAAGTGTATATTTTAAGTTAAAAAAAAATATGATAAATATTTTTTAACGTACTTATCAATTATTTAAGGTTTATTCAATATAGGAGATTTATTTATTTTATGTGAATTAAAATCTTTTTGGGACTTCCAGTTTTGTTGCGTCAAATCGCTAAGGCTTTACGATTTTTTTTTATTTCCAGCGCAATATGCGCAGAGGGGATATCATTTCAAAGCTTGCACTCGAAAATAAAAATTCGGGTATTCAAACTTATGACCAAGAACAGCATGATTGTAATATTTTTATTGCGAAGGCACCTTTAACACCATGTGGAAACCCGAATGTACTCTCATTTAATATAAACAGGTCTTCTGAACCATCTACCCCCCTAGTAGATAATTTATCACTGGAAGAGATTCCTACGTGTTCTACAGGAAAGAATCTAACTATTTGCCTGAAGTATCAAAATCATCCCAAATTTTGTACAATTCGAACTAGCAATTCACGAGATAATTGGCCGTGGTATATCTAAACAATCCGAAAAAATCCAAAATAATAGGGAATGGTGAAAAAATCTAAGAAATCCCTGAATTATTTATTAATCGATTTCCCCAGTCACAAAATATCTTGCAATTCACCGATATTTCTTTCATCTATTTATGTATCGATGCCTTCATTTATCAAAGGATTCCTCCAACGTGACGTTTTAATATTCTTGACATTAGAATCTGCATGAACTTGACTTTTTGTCATGCAACAAATAGTGAGAGTCGTTCTCTCCGTACAAAATGTCATCGTTCCAAAAGCATGTCTCGCGGAATTGCTTTTAATTGTACCTAATATTGCACGCGGTGATAATAACAACTTTCAGTTAACCGACGATTCTCAGGTGATGCGAGGTAGTTTCATAACAAGATTTAAATCAGAAATTGTTTAGGAAATGGAAAATTTGCGATTTGGTACAGTTGTGTATTAAAAAAGGGTACAAGTATTAAAAAGAGACGTTATCGTATTTGCGTAAAACTGGCTGGAATTATTGGAATTGGAGATTATAAAAAGTTTTATTTTTAAATAAACTGCGTTAACTACTTGGGTCATTGGCAGTTTGACAGCTTGGGGAATACATATACATATATATATACATATATATATATACATATATATATATATATATATATACATATATATATATATATATATATATATATATATATATATATATATATATATATATATATAATCTAAACCCTTTTTATACCCGAAGGTGTAGGGGTGGAAATCTATTTCTCCTTTCCATATATAAAATTGTTTTTTGCCATCTTTTTGGCTTCTTCCCAACTTTTCCGTCTTTTTTCCAATATTTCAGCAACCACTTGGTTCTAAGTTTTCTTTGGCCTTCCTCTCTTCCTTTTTGTAGTTGCTCGCGCTTCCCAAACATCTGTTACTGGCCTGCTGTTCATTCTTACTAAATGACCAAACCATTTAAGTTTTTGGTTGTCTAGCAAGTCAAGAATCGATTCAATTCCAAGTTCACTTCTAAAGTCCTCATTCCTACCTCTGTCTCTCCGTGTTATTCCCTTAACCCTGCGCAAGTATCTCATCTCCATTGCTTGTATTCTACTCTTCGATTTCTGCGTCAGTATCCAGCTTTCACTTCCATAGGTGAGAAGTGGTCGATATACTGTCTTGAACACTGTCATTTTCGTATTCCTACTTATTTCTTTTTTACCAATGAATGCTCTAGACAAGGAATGATAGAGTTTTGAGGCATTAGTGATTCTTTCATTCAATTCTTCATCTTCGGTTACATTTCTGTCGATCTTGATACCAAGATATTTAAACAAGTCCACTTGTTGAATTTTTTCATTTTGTAGCCTTATGTCAATTTCTGTGTTTGTTATTCCGGTAGTCATGACTTTTGTCTTCTGTACATTTACTTTTAGATTTCTTTTACTCAGTTCTCTTTCCCATATTTGTAAGTTTTTTTGGAGGTCATCTTCGTTCGGTGCGCAAATCATAACGTCATCTGCAAAAGCACATTCGGACAGGTTGATGGGTTTCAGTCTATTATAGCCTATGTGGATCTTTTTAGTATGTTTTTTCGTAGCCTTGATAATATCGTCCATTATTATAATAAAAAATAAAGGACTTAACACTCCTCCTTGTCGAAGTCCGTCATTTACTCTAAATGTTTCGGATTCTAAGTTATTTTTCCTGTCATAGCTATAATTGTTTTCGTACATGCTTTTAATTCTTGTTGATAGGCTCTTCGGAATACCTCTTTTGTCTAAGCTATCCCATACTGTTTTTTGTGTGACACTGTCAAAAGCCTTTTCAAGGTCTAGAAAAGCAATATATTTATCTTTAGTTTTTGTCTTTTCAATCATTTGTTTTATTGAGAAAATATGGTCTTGTGTGCTATGACCTTTCCTGAAGCCGCTTTGTGATCCATCTAGTTGCCCTTCCGTTAAGATTCGCAATCTCTTTTCTAAGATAATTTCATATAGCTTGGAAACCACGCTTAGTAATGTGATGCCTTTATAGTTAGTGCATTCTGTTGTATCCCCTTTTTCATGTATGGGCAGTATTATTCCTATTTTCCAGTCCATAGGTACTTGAACACATTTCCAGGCTTCATTAAATACTATTAGAAGTAGTTGCCTTCCTTGTTCTCCTAAGTTAATTATCATCTCTGGTGTTATTTTGTCGTGTCCTCCTGATTTTCCTCGTTTTATCTTTTTAATTGCCTCATCTAGTTCTTCGATTAGTTCCCATCTGTTCATCGTTAACTTGAGTTTCTTGGTTTATCTCATTTCTGTATCCCTCATGTGTGTCTTGGTTTAAGAGTTCTTGGTAGTATTGTTTCCAGCACTGCATTATTTCTTGATCGCCAGTTACTATTTCTTTCTTCTGATTTTTTACTTGTGTAAGCTCAAAAGATTTGTTTTTCTTCAGATTTTTTAATACTTTATAGAAACCAAAAGTTATTGGTTTCCTCTGTGGTCATTTTCCATTTTTACACCAAAATCCTCCCAAGTTCTTCTTTTTGCTTCTTTAACCATATTTTTTACTTTTGTGTTCTGTTCTTTGTATTTCTGTTGGCTGATTTCGGTTTTCGTTCTTAAATAATTCTTCCATAGATTCTTTTTTATTTTTACTTGTTCCTTGATTTCTTTTGTCCACCATTTTGTTTGCTTCCCATTCTTTACTATAACCGTTGTTCCACATACTTCTTCTGCTGCGTTTAGAATCATATTTTTTGTCATATCCCATAGTTCTTCTATACTTTTGTTTTCTCCTTCTTTTATTATATCAATAGCTCTACTTTCTGCCTGTTTAGTATATTTCATTGCTACTTGTTTTTCTGCGAGTCTCTAACTCTTTGTTATCTTTTTTGGTTTATTTATCTTGCATATTCTGTCTTTGTTTGGTTTTTTTATTTTAATTTTCATTTTAGCTTCTAATAGATAATGATCGCTATTTATTTCGGGGCCTCTCCTGACTCTGGTATCTAGTATTTCCTTTTTGTTTTCTCTACTTATTAACAAGTAGTCAATTACTGATTTTTCGTTTCTTGACTGCATTACTCTCGTGTACATATGAATTTCTTTATGGGCAAAAAATGAAATCATAATCATTAGGTTGTTTTCTTCGCAAAAATGTATCAATCTGATACCATTGGAATTTCTGACATTTTCGCCAAAAGGTCCTATTACATCACTATCTTCTGCTTTTCTTTTACCAACTCTGCCATTAATGTCTCCTAGGATTATTAGTCTGTTTTCTATATTTTCAACTGTCTCATTTAGTTTTTCCCAGTAAGTGTCTTTAACACTTGTTTTTTCATCCTCAGTTGGCCCATATGTTATGACTAGTGTTGCCATTTCATCTTCCACTTTTATTTCAACTTTTAGGAATCTTTCTGATATATATTCCCATGTTTGTATGTATTTCATGAAATCTTTATTAATTATGCATGCCACTCCGCCTTTGGCCCTATCTGTTTGTTTTACTCCACTATATAAAAGTATATGTCCTTTATCCATTTCCTTCATTCCATTTCCCTTTCTCTTCGTCTCACAAATTGCTAGTACATCCAATTTTGTTTGTTCAAATTCTTCTATAAGTTCATGCTCCTTTCCCGTTAGAGTTTTAATATTCCACGTTCCCAATTTTTTTTTCTCTCCACAATCAATATTTCTTTTATTATTTTTTAAATTCTCGTTCTCAATTTTTATTTTCTTCCTCGACTTTTTCATTCTTATTTCTTTATTATTTATGTCAGTAATTGCGCTGGTATCCTGTTCATTGCCTGTGTCATTACCGTTAGTTTCCGTGCTACAAAAACTTATTAGTGTTTTGGTATTAAATTCTCTAATTTTTTCATTTCTTTGCTCCATCTCCATTCTTCGCGGTTCACCAAGACTTTATTGTAACCTATTTTGACCTCATTGCCCCTCTCTTTCTCGATTCTTGCAAAAGTTCTTATTTGTTTCGATTTATCTCTTTCTTCTTTGGTCTGGTCACATCATCATTTATAAAGATTCTTTCACTTATCTTTCTCAGCTTGTGTTTATCCATCATAATCTCTCTTTTGTCCATCTCATTTTCCAACTCCACTACACATACCTTTTCTCCTATTTTGTTTGCTGCTTTTGGTGCTATATTAATTTGTAAATGGTTTTGTATAAAACCTTTCATTACTTCCTTCAACTTCGTTGAATCATCTGACTCAACTTTTAGACCAGATATAACGATCTTGTTTTTCCTTCTCTCCCTTTCTATTTCTTCTAAAACTTCTTTCGTTTCTTGCAAATCTTTTTTGATTTCTGCATTTTCTAGTTTGATTTCTTGATTTTCCTTCTTAAGTTGTTCATTCTCCATTGTTATTTTCAAGATTGCATCATTAAATCTGGTATGCTGATCTTTTATTTCCACTATTGTAGATTTTATTTCTGATTGTTCATTTTTAATTATTGTTTGAGATGCGTTCATTTCCTTAATCATTAGCAATATTTGGTCTAATTTTTCGTTTTCTGTTTTTTGATTTTTATTTGGTGATCTAGGCGTTTTTTTGCTCCTTTCAAATGTTTCTTCCATATACCCCCCTTTCCTTTTTCTTCCCTCATCTGTCGAATAATCTTCGCTATCCATTTTGTTTATTTCCGTTTTATATCTCTTTTGGGTTTATTAGTGCGGAAGATCTGTGCATCCAGTTCAACACTTCGGAGATGACAAATCTATCACTAAATTTTTGTTTAGATTATATTTTATTGAAATAATTAATTTTTAAGAGGTTGATTTCTCAGATATTTGTGTTTTACTGTCAGTTTGGCAACGTCGGAATAAATCCGACGTGAATTTAAACTTGTTTTATTTCTTATCGGTTTTTTTTCCACTATACTTTGTTCCGATAATGTACACTGATAATCTTTTTACGGGAATTATAGTTAATTTTACGTCTCACCTTTAGTTTTTCACTAATATGACACTTAATGTAACACTCCTATATAACAAGCACTAATTGATTTCCGTTACAAACTTCGAAAAACGCATAAAGTGTAGACGAAAATCTATCAGATGTTTTCGCATTCAATGCCACGTTGGGGAATACATATGGAAGTAATTACAAATATAAAATAAGGTCTATATAGAACTTATAAATAATATTGATTGATTTAAGAAATTGTATCGTTTTATCTAATTTGCCTTTATATTATTGTGAACATCACACAAATTACGCAGATTAAATTGGCAAGATACGATTTCGGCGCGAAAAAGATTATTTGAGGTATTAAATAGAAACAATGGATCTCTTAGAACCCATTTTGCCACATTTTTTGAAAAAGTATTACATAGTTACTAAAAATGAATTGTATCCTATGAGATACGCTGCCAATTTGACAGAACAACGTTTTTTTTATTATGTATCCTATAAAATACATTGCCAAGTTAATAAAGCACAATGGATAGAAGCAAGTTTTTTTTATTAAAAAAAAAGAATACATGTAAATTATAAAAAAAAGTACAAAAAGAATAAAAGCAAACTAAACATTGTGGTGGAATTGATAAAAACAATTTCTGTCTTTTACTAGACAAAGTCTTAAATTACATTTGGACCATATCCAATGAGTTTCACCCTGTTTGCAGTATCTGCACCTTCTTTTTCTACCAAACGTGGGGAAATGATCAACTTTATCATATCGAATTTCATTTGCAGGTCTGAAAACCACAGGACGTTTAATTTTTTTGTTTTCTTTTGAATCTTGTAAATAACCGCGTTTCTTTGAATGTCTATCCTTCATCTTCAGTACTTGTGCTACTTCATACCTAAAGCATTATTTAGAGCAATATCTAACATCTGGGCGAAGATAGATAGATACCATCGACGTGTTTTTAAAGGGATCCTATACAAACTCACCAACATGTCCATAGTATCTACCCCACCCATGTGTGAGTTATAATGCTTGACAACATTAGGACTAACAATGTCCGATTTCTTTTTCTGTACTTTATCGTACCTTTTGATAGTCGATATGGGTTCCGAAGACGTGTAAGAACTTAGTAAGGTAACTGTCTTATTATCGTACCACTTAACACAACTAAGTTTATGGGTGTAATCGACTCTGCAACAAAACGATCCTCTTCCCTTTTTCTTGAGGTCTTTATCACTTTCTAAAATACAGTTTTGTAACCGATTTTGTCTTATTGTTCCTAAAGAGAGTATACCATATTCATACCGAAGAAAATAAATTAAGTCAAATGAAGTAAAGTAGTTATCGAAGTAAAGCTGGCTTTTTCATCGATTTACTCAAGGCGACAACAACCTTTCCTTCCATTCCTAATCGTTCTTCTTGTGCACTGAATTTATAGTTTTCTGATGTTTTATCTCCACCATATACAATAAAATCATACACAAATCCTGTTATTCCTGCTCTTACAAAAATTTTAAACCCCCATTTTTTTGGTTTAGATTTGATATACTGCCTTCTGAACCCTGCCTTTTTTCCTTTATAAGATACCATCATCTCGTCTACACTTTGACGTATTTCTTCTTCAATATTGTGACAGTTTCTCCTAATAATCTCCAATACAGGTCTAATCCGAAAGTAGGGGTCATCATTAATGTTGCTGTTATTTGCAAAATGCAAAGATTTTCTTATTTGCTGAAATCGTTCTAACGACACGGTATCTGCAATTTCTGGATATTGAAGTTTCTGACTCCAGTAGTCAGTATAGGCAGGTAAGTCCAAATTGCCCATTATAATTAAAATTGAAATAAAATCTCTAATATCCTGCTCTATAACATTAACTGATTTGCCAGTCTGTTGAACTGCGTATAAATTAGTATTCTCAACGATTAAATGAAATAAATCAGGCGAGAAAAAAATGAGAAAATATTCAATGGGGGACTTAAGTTTTTTAGGAACGGAGAAATTATTAGATGGAATCTCTACAAGAAACTCAAATTTATTCGTGTTCCATTGATACTTCAAACCATTTTTCTTTTTGTTCATTTTATTCTTTTTTGCAGGTGCTGCCGCCCCTTCTAAAACATTTAACTTTTTTTCTTCGCATTCAATCGCCGAGTAAGAAGTTTGTGGTGTTTGTTCGTTTCTAAACTTCGATCTTGTTTTTATTGGTGTAAAAACAGATTTAGAGGTTTCCATAATCGATATTCTCTCAGAAGATTGGTTTGAAACTGGAAAATCATTTTCTGAAGCAGTATCAGTATTAGACAACTCGTCAAATACTGCAGCAACGTCGGGTGTTAGAGTTACTGCAGTTGTTTTCCCCATCATATAACTCTTCTTCCATATCATCATCACTTGAACTATCTATATCAGAAGTTGATGGTGGCAATAAAGCCATAATTTTTTTGGACCTTGACGACATACGTGTTCCAAACTGAAAGAAAAAAATTAAATGTATCCTAAATTTATTACTTTATACCTTTCTACTGGATTAAACACCGTTACTAATGTTACTTAATTATTGGTGTTGTAGACTGGAGGATACAAAACAATAAAAACCCATTTCTTATAACTCCTTGAGATGAATATTTCAAGATACATTCAAATTATTGTAACGATTATAAAAAAAAGTGGTTAGTTTCTGGAATTTTTTATACATAAATAGTTGAAATCATCCCTTTAGGTATTTTTTTGGAATATAGACCCTTAGTTTAAATAATACAAGTGAGTAATTACCTCAACATCAGCAGTCACATGTTTTTTTGACGCCATCTTGACATTTTATGTTCTAATTGCTCACAAAAGTGAGAGATGGCACTACCATGATGATTTGTGTGGGGTCCAGAGGGTCGTTCATCTAGCATTCACTCAATAATACGTCGAAGAACAATAACAACTCTTTATTTCCACTTTATAATTCGTGATCATTTTATACATGTGTCAACTCCACGATGCTTCTTCGCTCACTGGCGAAAACAGTGTTGCCAGCTCTCTGGAAATCAGAGAGAGCGAGAGAGAGAAAAGGAGTGAGGTAGATAACAGCTCCCACATTTGCAAGGTTAAATACTACTATTAGAACGTTCTGCAATGACTTGTTTGGGTGTGAGTTGAAGTTTGTAGTTTTGGTAGCTTTTGAAAATGTATGTATCTTAGAGGATACTCTGCCAATTTAAGGGTTAAAATGTTGGCAATCTGTAATAATATGCTTCACAAATTTAACACAATGGCTTTGATCACACAGAGGAATGGCTTCTTTGGACATCAGGTATTGATGGGTTATGCTGGTGAGTCCAATTTTCTTAACTTGATCGGATCTATTGTGAGCTAAGGAAGGAGCTCTAGATACATCAGGTATTATTTGGCGAAGTTCATTCCGGGGGTTCGAATTCCATCTTAACTGCCATTGGTTAGGTATTTTATATCGAGTGTTTATGACTCGGAACTAAATTTATCAATGGTACCGCGGGGTTGGTAGAAAAGTTTTTGGCAGCATCCTCATTTCCTTTAATACCTGTGTGAAATGGCACCCAGAGAAATTCTGTGGTTTTGTGTTTGGATTGGAGTTGGGAAAGTGTTCCTTCGATTTTCTGTACCATTTCGTTTTTTGTGTAAATAGCTTGGAGGTTTTCTATAACACAATTTCTATCAACGTGTCCTTATTTAGATATCTCTAGTTAGTGGAGAACAATCTACCATTACAATCAGTGATGGGAATTACGAGAGAGAAAACTCATTGTTTCCTATGACCAGCCATTTTCTGATCGTAGCTGACAATCTCTGATTGTAGTTAGAACCAACCTAATATATCGTAGATGGTCAAATCAACTCATAGATGTAGGATTTAAAAAGGATTTCATAATAATGTACATTTTAAAATAATAATTTTTTGCAATTATTTACACTCCTGATGATGCAAACTTGCAATTTGTGAAACCGATCGAGTAAAATAATATCTGTTATATTTGTGTTGTGAAATGTGTTAATTACTGGTTTTATTCGATAATATAAATTCAATTAAATACTTTTTTTAAACAGACGCGTACGACAATTAAACGTAAACGAATGAAAAACATGCTTCCCATTAAAACAATATAATCCTCGTTATTGATATTTTAACACTAAAGCACGTGAGAATCATTAAGTTACATTATTATTTACAATAATAATCAGTTTATAATGTTACTTGCCGCGCCTATTTCGTTTACTTCAAGGTTGTCAGTTACTCTATTGTTGTTGAGGCAATGAGAAATGTAAAGATTCTAAATACAATTTTTATTAGTAATAATAAGTAGGCCACAATGTATTTTATTCATAGATTGGTTTGTAAATAAATTGTTGTTGAAATATTCACTTGTAAAAACTGACTTAATGGAATTAAATTAGAAAAAAAAAAATTTATATGAATGTGGTATAAGGTCATTAGGTTTGTTAATAATTTTGTTAATGAAAATAAATGTATTGAGCTGAGTTTGGTTTAAAGCAGTCTCTAGAAGAGTGAATGTATGTCTGTATACTGGGAACTAAAAGATTTATTGTGTCCCTCCCCTTTCATCTACTTAGATCCTGAGGAAAGTCTCAGAGACTGTAGCTCATTTAGTCCTATTTCCCGGAGGAATTTCAGGATATCTGCAGGCTTTAACTTAGGTAAATGTTCCTCTTCTATCCAGTAATCTCCAAGGTGTTGTGCCATAGGATTCTGAATTGCTATGCATTCCGCAAGTATGTGGATGGTTGTTTCTACTTTCGTTCCTCATAATCTACATTCTTCTTGCTCCGCCATTTTGAGCTTTTTCAGGTGCCCATTCAGATGACTCTCTGGCTTAGGTATTCATTTGTTCCCACCTGGTTGTAGTTTGTCAGGAGTATCTTTGATTGCCTAAGTCCTACTAGATCTTTCCAATGGTCAGATCTTCTCTTTTCTTCGGCTTTGCCTATTTCTTCCAATATTACATTTGAGCTAATACCGCAAACGGGTTCCGGCCCCCAAATAGATGTTTCATCACTTTGCCAGTTTATCTACTATTACATTTCCTTTTATTGCAGTGTATCCTAGAACCCATGGTGACGATGCTGTTCTCGCCTAGTACATTGAGGTATTCCAATGTAATTTTAGAACTGCTTACACAACAACTTAGTGCTTTAATAGCTCCATGACCATCCGACGTAATGATAATCCTTTGCCTTTGTTTAGTGAAAAACAATCTCGAGAATGGTGGAAAAAGGTACCAAGAATGATGCGGATCTACTTAGTTAGAATAGGTTCTCAAGCAAGATTTTGGTTGTGGTTCTGACATGGCATTCCAGACTCAACACAATCAGGTTAAATATTAGGTTTTAGATATCGAAAAATAGATTTATACTATTAACGCCTTACAAAGTTTTGAAAATATTTTCAAAAACAATGACTGTTCACTTAGAATAAACAACTACTTCTCGGGACGTATGTTTTAAAATTTCATTTTAATCAAGTAGCGTTTTAGATGTTTATAGATTGAAATAATAGTGTAAGGCATAAATTTATTTCACAAAATGGATACAAATTTTTTGAAGTTTGCTTCTTATTGCACGACATAGGACTTTTGAGAAGGCTAGTGAACTCGTAAAACGTGTAACGTTACGAAAAAGGGTCCGTCACGCAACAGTGTTGCCAGATTTTTGAAAAGGCTAGTGAACTCGTGAAACGTGTAATGTTAAGGAAAAAGCGAATAAAATTTTGAAAATGTGGTTAATAAGTGCCAAATATGTTAAAATTTTTTAAAAATTGTCAAAATTTTTTTAAATATGGTTAAAAAATTGTCAAAAACTCTCAAAAATTATCAATAATTGTTAAAATTTTGAAAAATGGTCAAAAATTCTCAAAAACTGTCAAAATTTTGAAAAAATGGTTAATAATCGTTAAATATTTTCAAAAATTTGGAAAAATGATCAATAATTGTTAAAATTTTGAAAAATGCTCAAAAATTGTCAAAATTTTGAAAAAATGGTCAATATTTGCCAAATATGTTAAAATTTTCAGAAAATAGTCAATAATTGTCAAAGACGGTCAATAATTGTCAAAAACAACGTCAAAAACTGTCAAAAATGGTCAATAATTGTAAACATTTTTGAAAATTTGTCAAATTTTTTAAATATGGTCAAAAATTGTCAAAAATTTGGAAAAATCGTCAAAAATTGTCAAAAACTGTCAAAATTTTGAAAAAATGGTTAATAATTGCCAAATATTTTCAAAAATTGTCAAAAACTCGGAAAAATGGTCAATAATTGTCAAAAACTGTCAACATTTTGAAAAAATGGTCCATAATTCAAAAAAACTTTTAAAAATGGTCAATAATTGTTAAAAATTGTCAATAATTGTTTGAATCTGTCAAAAATGGTCAAAAATTGTTAAATATTTAAAAAAATGGTTAAAAATAGTCAATAATTGTTGAAGTTTTGAAAAATGATCAAAAATTTTGGAAAAATTGTCAAATATGTTAAAATTTTTGAAAAATTGTCAAAAATGGTCAATATTTGTCAAAGACGGTCAATAAGTGTCAAAAACAATCAAATTTCGTCAAAAACTGTCAAGAATGGTCAATAATTGTTAAAATTTTTGAAAAATTGCTAAAAATTTTCAAATATGGTCAAAAATTGTCAAGAATCTGGAAAAATCGTCAAAAATTGTCAAAAACCGTCAAAATTTTGAAAAATGGTTAATAATTGCCAAATATTTTCAAAAATTGTCAAAAATTTGGAAAAATGGTCAATAATTGTCAATAATTGTTAAAATTTTGAAAAATGGTCAAAAATTGTCAAAATTTTGAAAAAATGGTCAAAAAATTATAAAATTCTGTCAATAATTGTCAGAATCTGTCAAAAATGCACAAAAATTGTGAAAAATGGTCAATAGTTGTTAAAATTTGGAAAAATGGTCTAAAATGGTCAAAATTTTTGATAATTTGTCAAAAATGGTCAAAATTTTTGATAATTTGTCAAAAATGGTCAAAAATTGTCAGAACCTGTCAAAAATACTCAAAAATTGTCAAAAATAGTCAATAATTGTTAAAATTTGGAAAAAGGGTCTAATATGGTCAAAATTTTCGAAAAATTGTAAAAAATGACCAATAATTAACAAAAATGGTCAATAATTGTTAAAATTTGAAAAAATTGTCAAAAATTTTGAAAAAATGGTTAATGATTGTCAAAGGAGTCAAAATTTTTGAAAAATGGTGAAAAATTCACGAAAAATGGTCATTCTATTGTGCATAAGAAGCAAGCTTCTGTCGGCGGTCCGACGACCGCTCACCTTTTTTTTTATTTAAATTCAATTAACTGATGTTTTCTTCATATTTTTCTCTCATTTGCCTATGATTTTCTTCAACTTAAACAGATGTTTGTCCAGAACGGGGTGTTTCTAAATTCATGCGACAAAATTCAGGAGGTGATTGCTCGTATAAAATTAAGATGGGTCTTTCCTATAACAAAATTCCCTCAGCCCACCCCTTTCCGAGATATCACCCTTAAAAGGTGGTGACTAAAATTGAGTTTTTATTTTTTTTCTAAAATTTCAGTAAAGCTAGAAACTTGAAATTCTGTAATTTTCGGGCACTCGCAAAGGACTAACCACGGGTATTTTTTCAATATTCCTGTTACATTATACGGGGGTGAAATCAGCAACCCTTACTTTATTTCATATCAAAACTTTTTTCGAGATGAAGTTTTATGAAATAAAATTTAACTTAAAATCCTTGTTTTATTTAAAAAAAAATTTAATTCCTAAATTTTTTTCCCAAAACCAATATCTGCAGAAAAAAAATAAACACCATAATTTATCATTTTTTCAATAAATTGAGTGGAAAACAGTAAAGATGTAAAATGTAATACGATTCATAATAAATGCTGGAAACTATAGAATTTCAAGTTTCTAGCTTTACTGAAAAAAAAAAATAAAAACTCAATTTTAGTCACCACTTTTTAAGGGTGATATCTCGGAAAGGGGTAGGCTGAGGAAATTTTGTTATAGGAAAGAACTATCTTAATTTCATACGAGCCTTCACCTCCTGAATTTTGTCGCATGAATTTAGAGACACCCTGTATATTTTTTTATTTAGTACGTTTTATTCAACACATAGATCTTATAACAATTTTTTTGTGTAACTTCAAAAGCAGATAATATTTAATTAAAGGTTAGATGATTTTTTCTCATTTGAGTTTTTCCTAATTTTTTTAGAAATTAAATTAGTGGCGCCCTTTTGTTAGCTTAAAATATCTTTATTTAACTTAATTCCGCAGTTGGCAAGAACCTACAATAAATAAACACTCATTTTTTTTCAACGCCCGACGCCGAGAGTTTACTTTTTGTTTCAAGAGCTCTCGGGCTGAGAATATCTACCGTGTACTGATGAGGCGCGAATACGCTGAAACGGGTCCCTTCTAATTGCAATTGGTTGAATCTTGTAGATCATACCGTCCCCGTTTATCTTAGAAGTGTAATTCAATGTCTGTCGGAGTCCGAGAAGTAGTTGCGACCGGACATTGTTTTTGAAAATATTTTCAAAACTAATCTATTAATTAGGTTTTGTTAGGAAAATAAAGAAACCCTAGTCTTTGCGAAGGCCTGACCAAATTAAGGTTTTGAATATGAAGAAACTAAGGTTTTTATTTCAATATTGACTATTTTATGTAAAAATTGTATCAAGATGGGTATGGAAAATAAGAGTTGAAGTGGTGAAAGTGTTTGATTGGATATTTTGACATTTTCCAGTGATACCTACTGATTTCACAAAAATACGAAAAGTAATAAGAAACTCTTGAACTTTCTCCATTTTATTCACAAACACTGCTCCTATAGAGTCTGCTGTAGTCTGACTCGTTCAGCAGCCACACAGTATTTAAAAATATTGTTCTTCTTTTTTGAAAAACATTATTCTTAATCAACATAAAAAATGGTGAAGTATTATTACAGTTTCCTGTAAAATTGTCTTATTTAGTGAAGCGCGTTACCAATAGATATCGAAGAATATATTATTCTAACGCTTTACAACAAAGTTTTGAAAAATATTTTTTATATTTTTCAAAAACAGTGACCGTTCAACTAAGAAAAAACAACTACTTCCCGTGCTATATGCCCGGAGAGAGGATTGAATTACACTTCTTAGTCAAACGGGGTCGGTATGATCTACAAGATTCAACCAACCATTCTGGGGCAGCATAACTTGCAGACTGGTTTCGGCGTATTTGCGCCTCATCAGTACAAGGTATATATTATTTTAACGCTTTACAACAAAGTTTTGAAAAATACTTTTCAAAAACAGTGAACGTTCAATTAAGAAGAAACAACTATATGCCCCGACAGACATTGAATTACACTTCTAAGTCAAACGGGGTCGGTATGATCTACAAGGTTTAACCAACCATTCTGGTATGCAATTAGAAGGGACAACATTTTATGAAAATAAACTTATTATCACGCGAAAAATAAATTATCAACTGAAAAATCGGCCATAAGTTCAAAAATTTGAGGTTATGTTGAAAAATATTTTCCACAAAACTTGTAGAGTTTGTTATTATCTACAACTTTGTATTGATCACTTTCCTCATAAAACTGCTTTCAACACCTAAACACCACCCTCATTTCACTTCATCTCTTGTCTAAAATTTTGACACTAGACTATTATAGTATTCATTATAACATTATAACATTCTACGTGGATGACTGACTCTAGCATCGTTTCAAAATTGTAAATTCAGACTATATAATTGCATCACTGTTGCAGTTGTTATAGTACCGGGTATTATTTACATCGTTCTGGGTTCAGGGAACACATACCGCTGGGCACTGGGTCTTTATAACGTTTAAAACCGTTATGTAAGTGAGAAGCATCTACCGCGACGAATTATTTGTTTTAATTTTTTCCACCGAGAAAGTAAAAATCGAATTCCCGTAATATAGAACTAATAGAACGGGTGATAAAATGTAATTTATATTAATCAAGTATCGGTATAAATGTTATTTAATTTAGAAGGATTAAATCAATTTGTTATGCAGTGTAAAGTTACAAAATAACTTTGCTGGAATCACAGTCAGTCAAATTTCCTTGAGCTATGTGCGCTTTTGATAAGTTTTTAAGTTTAAGGCAAGCTGTTTTCTTTTGTATTTTCAAGAATTTTACATCAGGAAGAAGTTGCGTCGAAGGAGGTATGATCGAATGCCCCTTCTATGTTTAGGAACGCTCCAAGGGCTGCTTGATTGATTGATTGGTTCGGCACCACCAGTCAGAGACTTCGAGACCTCGGCTCCTCATCCTTTAGGCTTTTAGTGCACTTGGTTGTACCGTTGATGTGAAGAGACCAGTAGCCCTTATCAGGCTCAACACTCTTTCCACTGGGTCCTTCTTGGAGAAATCCTCTCTTGGGTACTCTAGTCTGTATCTTCAATGAGACAGTGCTTCACATTCGGAGATAATGTGTGAGGCTGTTTCCTCCTTTTCCATACACAATCGACAAACACACTGTTTGCACGTGCATCTTTAAGGAACAGTGACCGGTGAGTAATCCAATTACTTTCCTTATCAGGCGCCTGCTGAGTTTTATTATTTCGTTAGTTAGCGAATCCGAGGGTTTTTTGACCAGAAGATTACACTGTTTTCCTTATTTGGCACGTGGCTCCAGTACGTCCGATGTTTAGATTGAATCCACCTAGATGTACAACCACATGCAGCAGTTTTTGATGTTCCAAATACTGGATCAGGACCAGTGAATGCAGCTTTGCCGTTCCAATGCCTAGAATACTCTACCCACTTAAGAGTTACTCTATTATGGTTTGCCAGGGTTAAGAGTTTTTGTAGCCAGTCCCAGACCAGTCTGGGGACATGCTAAATATTTCTGTGCTGCCTGACTATATGACCTGACTTTAGGCTTCCATACCCCCTTTCGATGTTCATTTACAAACACGTGTGGATAGTTACTTAATTACAGTTACCTGTAAATAATTGTCATATAAGTAAAGCGTGATCTAAAGACGTCAAAAAATAATAGTTCAATACTATTAAACGCTTTACAAAATTAGAAAAATAAATTTCCAAAGAGCAGACCACAAGTGATGTTATTCCTTCTGATCGCAAACCAGAATGGTTGGTTCTATCTTAACAGATATACCAACCCCGTTTACTTTAGAAGTGTAATTCAATGTCTGTCGGGGCATATAGCCCGAGAAGTAGTTGTTGCTTCTTAGTGGACGGTCTGCTCTTTGGAAATTTATTTTTCTAATTTTGTAAAGCGTTTAATAGTATTGAACTATTATTTTTTGACGTGTGGATAGCGTATATTTCCGCCTGGAATACGGATGCAAGCTTCCCCAACGATTCCCTCTAAGGGCTACTTCCTGGTTCCCTACGACATACTCCATTTTTGGTATAAGGCTGTCTCGCAGCATTTTTCTGATTGAGAGGCGTGTTGGATGTGGTGTAGATGCCTTCCAATAGGAAAGTTTTCCATAACATTCCTATCAATAAGTTTATCTAACTTCTTTAACAGCAAAGTTATTGGCTTAAATTACTTTTTCTTTCTTGGTTTGGGAATAAAGACAATTCCGGCACATTTCAAAGCAGTTGGAATATATCCAGTTGCCAGTGATGCTTTGAGTTTGTAAAGTACTGGAATTGGATGTATTCTCCCTTACTGATGATCCGCTAGGATTATGCCATCTGATTGGGGAGCTCAACCAAGGCAATATCCCAGTTCAATTTGATCTGGATTTGGAGGACTGACGGAGTGTTCCTGTCTCAACGGAATCTGGTCTGACAGGAATACCTTGAGTTGCATTATTGTTTCTTTGTAGTATTTTTTTTTTATAAAATACAGTAGTTTCATATGTTTTTAATTTCAGTTTAGTAGTTTTTAACTTTATCGCATTCAAACAAACAGACAAACGGCTTTAGATTATTATTATCATCACACGTACTAAGATAGAACAAATAGAGAATTGAATATCCAGCTGCTCAGATTACAATTACAAATGTAATGATACGGAACGAATTGAAGTAAAGAATTAGATTGACTTGTATCAAATTAATTGGGTAAGCAATTTTGTAATTCTAGTGTTTTATAATCGGTATTGTATTGAGGTATTTGTATAAACAAATCCGTGAGAACTGTGTCCTTTATTATAAGCGTTAAAGAAGAAATTATTAAATAGAGTATCTTTGTTGAAGAAGGTTACCTAGTTTTTTTTTTCATTAAATTGCCTTTTAGAAATGTCTTTAGAAAACCATTTCGCTTGCCTTCCACTATTGGCTTTAGCAGATGATTCCAGCGAAGGAAACGATCGTTCGGATTCGGAGGAGGAATATGACAATCAGAATTACGAAACCACCAGAAGAATTTTCATTAGGTTAATAGGCTGTTTCTGAAATATTACAATAGAGAGGGTATATGTACCTACTATTTGTATTTGATTATTTTGTTGGTTCGCTACTGTTGCAGCGAGCAAACGCGTTAATGTTCTATCTTTCATTTCTGCATCTTTCACTCTCTTTCTTCGCGCACATCCAACACTCTAGCTGCTCTGGTCGTATTATAACTGGTTAAAAACAGAGTTTAACTTTTTGGTTATGTTGTTATTTTATATTTTGTTTAATTTTGATTTTAAAACGAGAACTGTATTGAAGAAACGATAAATTTTAAGGGCCTTCTACATTTAGTTGAAATATTCAGTCAAGATTACTTTTTAGATATGCTCCATATACGTACATTATTCTGGATACGTATGCGTATCAGATAATGTTAATAACATGTTAACTCGTTTCGGAACAAACCTATTCTTGTTCTAATATTGATTTGTCCAAGGCAGTATTTTTTTTAATAATCTCGACAAAACTTTTAAACTTTGAAGATTTCCTCATCAATTTTATTTTCCTTTTCAACTTTCGGCTTAATTTTTACATCTCCGACTAGACAGGAACTTTGTCAATTGATATTATTTTTTACTATACCAATTAGACGAAAAGATAAATCTTGAAAATTATATTTGGCTCATCTGTGAACATTATTTATTACATAATTAATATGTAAGTACTTTACAGTCCATCAATTTTAGTTACAGTAGCTTTTACTGTTATTATTACCCATATAGGTATACTTTCGCACATTTAATCATAGAAATGGTATTACTTAAATGATCAAATATCATTTTATAATTCGACGAAAAATGTAATAAACTATATTTCATAATATAATAGGTGACAGGGAAAGGGATGGGCTAAGTTGTTTGTCATGTACAAAGATTAGTTCAATATATCTCTCAACACTGCGAATTTTTGTCATGTGGAAAAGTAGAAAGAAAAAGCATGTCTATAGAGAGAAACAATATAAAGGGACGACAACAAAGTTGATACATTTTTGGTTCAGATGAAACGTGTGTAAACTACTTGAAAAGTTTGGAATATACAAAGTTAACGACAAGTCTTAACGGAGGCCTTACAAATGCCAGATGGAAATGAACGTTGAATAAAATAAAACTTTTGGGAAGCTTATGAAATTCTACAATTCGAAAAAAATAGGCCACTACTTAAAGATTCGTAATAAGAGGTTTTTTGGGACGAGAAATAGAGTGAAACAGTCAGTTTTTTTAATAAAATCGTGAAATTTTCGAAATTCCACTTTCTAAAACCAAATTGTCTATAAGTCAGCTGTATTCACTGATCTGTCGCAACAGCCGTCTATCAATGGATAACAAACTCTTACTATATAGACAGGTCGTTCTGTAACGTTAATTTCGTTCACTTTACTTTCCTTCAGTTAATTAATAATAAATTATCGTATGGGCGGCGAATAGCCAGTCCTTTCTCATACCCAGCACCGAGAAATGTTTCAAGGCTAAATATATTTGCTCGAAATCAACGTTTCTATACGGGCCGATCGAGTCCTGTCTGTCGTGAAAATAGTCACCTCTATTTTGAGATTACCACTTCGACCTCGTATCTCTTCTTCTACCACTTATTAATTAAATATGAATTAAGAATTCACTATTGAAATGTGAATTCCTTTCCTGGTCAAGGCGTCTGAGCTTGACATGAACATGAGACGTGAGTCTGTTATCTTTCATATGATTTCCTGTATTTAAAGAATGGCGAAGAGGGTTCATTCTTCTTTCCTATGAACATGTGCCATTGAAGCCTTTCTAACGTATCGTATCTTATCTTTAAGAAGTGCATTCATCTGAATGCACTTTACCTGGACCCGAAACTAAACCTGGAACTTTACCTGGACCAGCACTTTACCCGGACCGGAACTTTTCGTGGACCAGAACTTTACCTGGACCAGAACATTACCTGGACTAGAACTTTACCTTGACCCGTACTTTACCTGGGACAAACATTTTACCTGAGACACTACCTGTAACAAGATATGTAACCTAAAAAGGACACCAAGTACACCATCTCCTCACCATCACTCCAGGAAAGTAATATATATATATTCCATCGCTTCTTCAACGACGTCAATAAAAACTAGTCAACATTTTTTTTTCTTTGTAACAAAAGTCAATATACAACTTGTAAATTTAATAACGTTGTTCATAAAGTTTATTTTCCCTTCCAATCTTACAGGATTTGTCGTTATAATGCTGATGTGAATAACAAATAAGCTAGTATTATTCAGGGTGGCGCCCACTTACCTTTCTTAACTTTCATAATTTACCTTTATCTAATTTCAGTACCTTAAATAAATTTCAAGTAGGATTACCCGAGAACCGGTAAGACTATTCTCTGAATTTGTACTAGTTTGGTCTCAGAATCTACACCTGAGGTGATCTCTAAACTGAGTAGCCGTTGCAGTTCGACCGACAATGGTATGCGGCTACCAGGTTTTTTGCTCTACAACTAAATACCTCTTTAATCGTATGCAAGTTGTGCAGAATAAATGCTTAAGAATGGCAATTTGGAAGGGGCCAATTAACAGATCACCAAAAGCTCTTGGTGCAAATGAAAGGAATAAATTCGTTATTTCGTAAACAGGCGACTTTAGGGAAAAATCCTTTAATGAGAAAGTCGAGCCGCGAACTCTTCTCGAACCTCCTCTATAACTTCCGGAGTTATTTGTGCAACCCCAATACGTATCCTTTCTTTGAGTTCATTGATATTTTGTGGTCTATTTTGGTACACTTTACTTTTCAAGAATCCCTATAAAAAGAAATCAAGAGGAGTCAAATCAGGTGACCTAGGCGGCCATTCTATTGTTCCTCTTCGACCTATCCACCGATTTGGAAAGACGTTGTTCAAGTAGTTGCGCACCAAGACAGCATAGTGTGGAGGCGCACCATCTTGCTGCAGCAAATCAATTACTGTACATATTAATATATGGCTGAATAGGTATTCAAAAGACCTTTCAAATATTGTATTACATCACCCACATTTCCATTTAAAAATTTGAGCGATGACGTCATCACGCTCACAAAGATGACGTCAAAAATAAAAAGGTATCCTTACGAATGGATTTTTCCTTAAAGTCGCCGGCTTACGAAATAACGAATTTATTCATTTCATTAGCACCATACTGTGTGTGTATATTTATTTGTACATTAAACTGTTAATGCCAAATAAAATATGAATGAAGATGAATAGGAGAGGATGTAAGGGCTGTACAAAGGAATGGAAGAAGGATAGATGGTTGTATATATATTAAAACATTTTTAACACACATTATTTTAGCCTAGAGTAGTTTTTGAAGAAACTTTAATATGTGACCATGTTTTTCGCTAGCTTTTCAGGGATAAACCACCATAATCTCTGAGGGAATGACAACTGTTAGGTTCGGTCGGATCGATTGTAGATCATGAATAACGTTAGCATGCGGATGATGCTTCTTGCAAAGAGCCGCTTGAGAGGGCCATTCGGAAAAAAAGAAGTTGCAGACGATGGAGCCTGAAGATCGGCATAGTAGAATTTGCTACGGCCATTGATTATTCTTGTTGTAACTAATGTAAATAGCCATTTTGTCTGCAACATAACTTTACATTGTATATAGATAATTAATGACTAATAAATACTTAATTTGAAAACCAAAAGACTCATAACTCGATTAATTGGAAAGATAGAGCGCTTTGATATCGATACCGGGGAGAATTTTACTTATTTAAGTGGATTTTGAATCGATATTTCCAAGTATTGAGAGAATTAACGGAGAAACATTAAGATCGTTTTATTGTAATAAGGGGTTTTTGGGACGAGAAATCGACTGGCTAAGTCATGTTTTTTGATAAAATTATTCTATCAAAATTATGTATATTATACTTCGTATTAAGTTTAATTGCCACTATGGAAGAGAAGAAGAAAAAAAATGCTGGGTTCATAATATAAATCAAAAGAGAGACACTTACGGTGAATTTCATCATTTATTCAACGATCTTAGAAAAATAAAAATAAATGTTTCGAATATTTCCGTATGTCAGAGGAAAAGTTTTTTGAGCTTTTTGGTTTAATAAAGGATTTAATAGAACATAAAAATACTAGATTTCGAAGGGTTGTGTCTATCGAGGAGAGACATGCTGTTTGTCTAAGGTAAAGCATATTTTAAAATATTTTGACACGTTTTTATTTAAATTGGTCCATATCTATAATTTAGTTTTAGAAAAAAATACTTAAAATAGAATTTAGACACCTTCTACTTTATTTTTTTCTCTACCTGATCCTGTATAAACAGAAAGTGGTAAAAAAAACCTTTTTTTGTTGATATTTTCATATTTATTTTCATTTGTTTTATAAGTATCTATCTAACTAAAGTATAAAAAAACACATATCATGTACAGGGTTTCTCATTATATTTTGACCCCCACTTATTTTCATTAATTTTGGGAACACAAAAAAAAGTTTCAAATAAAAGTTGTATTATTTTATTTGTACCGACCAAAAATGTAGCAACAGACTGAATTTTGTATATAGGGAGTGCCCAATAAAATGCATATTCAATATTTTATGTAGGACATCCTGTATATTTTCATAGTTTTGAGTAGCCCTGCATTTCCTGATTACAAATATATAACATTGTGTAGCATTAGTTTTGTTCTATAATGGCGTAATGCAACTGACATTTAAAAATGAAAAAATTATTAATTCATTATAAGCTGTCAGTCCTTATACCAAAATGGGTTATACTGCAGATGAAAAAGTATGATATGGCAGCAGGATGGAGCACCGCCACATAATGTCGTAGCCGTTCAAGAACATTTAAGTAATCAATTTCATGTGTGGATCGGCAATAAAGGTACCATTAAATGGCCGCCAAATAGTCACGACTTAACTCCATGTGATAGTTATTTTATCTGGCCCCTGCTGAGGTTTAATATTTCGTTAGTCAGCGACTCCGAGGGTTTTTTGAATCCACCGAGATGTACAACCACGTGCAGCAGATTTTGATATTCCAAATACTGGTTCAGGACCAGTGAATGCAGTTCCAGACCCTAGCTTTGCTAGGGTGTCTGCCTTTTTATTGCCTACAATACCCTTGTACCTCGGAACCCACTTAAGAGTTACTCTATTATGGTTTGCCAGGGTTAAAAGTTTTTTGTAGGCAGTCCCAGAGCAGTCTAGATCTGATCTGCGGACATACTAAAGATTTCAGTGCTGCCTGACTATCTGAGAGTATAAGGATCTTTTGGCCTCTATACCCCCTCTCGATGTTCATTTGCAAACACGTGACTTCTCCAGCGATGCTTGGATATTGCACCTGGGACTGGCACCATGGACTCCAGCCGTTACTTCTTCGTGACATTTTGTAACTTCGAGCTTCTAATAAAACTCTATAAACCGATACATTTTTTTAAAGCACTACTTTTCTGTAGTTTATTTGGGAAGATGTAAAACATTCAGGTACCAACTGGCCCCAATAAAACAGTAGAACCTCTTTAAGTAGATGATTTATTTTATAAGAAAAAGTACCAAAATTGTAGTGAAATCGTCATTGATACTGTTTAATTCGATTAACAATAATTTAAAATTAAAATAATAATATATTAGTATAAATAAATTAATCTTTGTAATATCATTCCCTGGAATGATTCTCTTGGCAGGTCAACTTTCACAAACAGATTTTAATCTGTGTGCTGTGATTTCAACATTATTAATAAATACATAAATTTGAAGATGCTTAATATTGATAACTGTTATACAATATAATAATTAACTTTCGCTTTTTTTACAGTACGATAAAAAATTGATAAACGTATTAATAAAATAAATTGTTTCAGTCATTAAAACTATTATTATTAATCAAACTGAAATATTACAGTACTAGGAGCGTAGACTGAAAACCAATGGCGTAACTATACCATCTCTAAGGCCCGTGGCATATTCATCGGATGGTACCCTACCTTAATGTAAGAAAGCTGAACAGCAAGTTCCATCTTTATAAATCACGAAATCAAGTAGATATGTATACACTGTATTCTTACCATTATCTATCTTTCAAATTTTAATACCGGTGTGAAGATAGCAGACAATTTTAGCTGCAAAAATGTTGAGAACTGCTCAATTTGCGGTTTCAGTGGCGTGCAGAATATATATTGAATCAAATTCATATTTCGGAGAGCCACCTTGATATTCAATGAGTAGAGGTATATTGGTGTGGAGGACACACTGTTTGGAGGGAATTTGCTTACGATGGGGAGCAAGGGCTACTATGACACCCCTAAAACTAAAATAAATTGGAACTTTCTAAGGAAACAAGAAACCACGTTAATATTTGGACAGTAGAGGCATAAAAATGTTGAAAGGAATTTTACTTACGAAGGAAAACAAGGGTTGATACATCACCCCTAAAATTAGAATAAATTGTAACTTCAAAAGGAAACGAGAAGCCAAGTTAATATTTGAAGGGTAGAAGCATAATACTGTTGATAACACACTGTTCAAAGTGTTCAAAGAAAATTTGCTCACGAAGGGGAACAAGGGTTGATACGTCACCCCTAAAATCAGAATAAATTGTAACTTCCAAAGGAAACAAGAAGCCAAGTTGATATTTGGAGGATAGAAGCATAATAATGCTGAAAACACAGTGCTCAAAGGAAATTTGCTTACGAAGGGGAACAAGGGTTGCAACGCCACCCCTAAAACTAAAATGAAATAATAGCTTCCAAAGGAAACGAGAAACCAAGTTGATATTTGGCGAGTAGAAGCATAAAAAAATGTTGAAAACACATTGTTCAGTTACTCCTAAAATTAGAATAAATTGTCACTTCCAAAGGAAACGAGAAGCCAAGTTAATATTTGAAGGGTAGAAGCATAATCATGTTAATAACACATTGCTCAAAGAAAATTTGCTCACGAAGGGGAACAAGGGTTGATACGCCATCCCTAAAATTAGAATAAATTGTAACTTCCAAAGGAAACAAGAAGCTTAGTTGATATATGGAGGGTAGAAGCATAATAATGCTGAAAACACAGTGCTCAAAGGAAATTTGCTTACGAAGTGGAACAAGGATTGCAACTCCACCCCTAAAACTAAAATGAAATAATAGCTTCCAAAGGAAACGAGAAGGCAAGTTGATATTTGGAGGATAGAAGCATAATAATGCTGAAAACACAGTGCTCAAAGGAAATTTGCTTACGAAGGGGAACAAGGGTTGATACGCCACCCCTAAAATTAGAATAAATTGTATCTTCCAAAGGAAACAAGAAGCCAAGTTGATATTTGGAGGGTAGAAGCATAATAATGCTGAAAACACAGTGCTCAAAAGAAATTTGCTTACGAAGTGGAACAAGGATTGCAACTCCACCCCTAAAACTAAAATGAAATAATAGCTTCCAAAGGAAACGAGAAGCCAAGTTGATATTTGGAGGATAGAAGCATAATAATGCTGAAAACACAGTGCTCAAAGGAAATTTGCTTACGAAGGGGAACAAGGGTTGCAACGACACCCCTAAAACTGAAATGAAATAATAACTTCCAAAGGAAACGAGAAGCCAAGATGATATTTGACGAGTAGAAGCATAATAATATTGAAGACACACTGTTCAGTCACCCCTAAAATTAGAATAAATTGTAACTTCCAAAGGAAACAAGAAGCCAAGTTAATATTTGAAGGGTAGAAGCATAAAAATGTTGATAACACTCTGTTCAAAGAAAATTTTCTCACGGAGGGGAACAAGGGTTGATACGTCACCCCTAAAATTAGAATAAATCATAACTTCCAAAGGAAACGAAAACTTTTAATTTATTCTAATTTTAGGGGTGACGTATCAACCATTGTTCCCCTTCGAAAGCAAATTTCCTCTTAACAGTGTGTCCTCCACAACAATATACCCCAACTCATTGAATATCAAGGTGGCTCTCCGAAATATGAATTTGATTCAATATATATTCTGCACGCCACTGAAACCGCAAAAATTGAGCAGTTCTCAACATTTTTGCAGCTAAAATTGGCTGTTATCTTCACACCGGTAATTTTACTAGGTATTCTATTTAGATAAAAAAAAATTCCAGCTGAATATTTATTATTACAATTAGTTTTTTCCTCTTTTAAAAATTAAAATTACGAGCAATAGAATTTTCTATGGATAGGATATTTGCAAAGTCTGTCTTGTCCCCTAGAATTTCTTAAGTACGTTATTGGAAATAATATACAGGGTGCTTGATTAGTGTGACAAAGCTCAGTAGGTCAGTTTGAAAGATACCAAAAACAGTTGAGTATAAAAATTGAAGGCGGCTTAAAGCTTCATATTTAAAAATTAGTTACAATGTTACAGAGTGTTCCATAACTTGGTGCCAGATCAAAGTTATGTTTTTGGAAATGAAACACCCTATATTTTACTTCAGAACTGAAATCTGCTTCACTTTTTTCACACACATTTTCCGAATAATCGTTAACCTTTTTTAATTGAAAAAGGTCGACGAAACCGTCAACGTTCCGGTTAGATTTTTATGTTTAAAAGCCTACTTTAGTCCAAGAAAAAAGTCCATTAACCCATAATTTTTAGTGAAGGTTTTGAATTTTTTACATAATTCACTTTGAAGTGTCTACAAACAAAACATGCATGTGACTATGTTTCAACCCCCCGGAAAGGGGTTGAAAAAAAAATGTTTTTTGAAATTACGGAAATCGTAGAAAAAAGTTTCAAACAAAAATTGTAGAGCTTTGAATATCACACCGAAATGGTCCCAATCATTTTTTTCCTCAAATGACATTAGGGTGGCTAAAAGTTAACTGTTGGTTTTTTAGACTTTAATAAATTATAACTCGTAAAAAATTAGGATTTTTTCAATTTTTTTTTCTTGTAATTACTCAGCACACCATGATCTTTCATTTCAGATTTTTTTTAAATTTGTTTATAACAAAGTTATAACAATTTGAAATTTTTTAATTCAAATTATCGCATGAATTTAATTTTTTTCTTATTATTTTTTTATCTTCATTTTCAGCAAGGTATAAATTATTTTACCTGTTTAATATTTTTCTATGTACGCCTATGCCTCTACAACCGTGTGTCCGACAAAACGCGCATGCGTTAATATATTTGAATGGTGATATATACATATATTGATCTGTTTTTAAATTGTTGATTTATATCAATTCCATATCTTATTATAAATTAACTTGATATTCTACCTTCATAGGACAATGGTTATCTAATTTCATTTATTTTATTATTTTTCTATTATGAATATTATGAGACTCTTTATTATATTATTTGAAAAATATTTTTGTAATTTTATTTAAGCTATCTCAGGGAATTATATTTTTGTTTGTTAGTTCAAATTTTGTGAGGCCAACTCTGCCTTTTGGCCTTCGAAGAGTTCCAACGTTGACAGCTTGTGTTGATTGTAAAATGTATCATAGAAACAAAAAAAACACATTCAATTTCAAATAAACGCTCAACAAATGAAACGTTTGGTTTATTGTTTAACTTAAACTCAGCAGTTCATATAAAAGCTCAACAGATAAATTTTGCTTAACTGCTTAATTCACTTTTCAAAAATATCTAAAAAATCATTAACACTATTTATCTATGATGGTCAATGCCTGTTTGATTCTTTTGAAAATTTTTGTCAGTAAGTATAATCTTATGTAATACTGTTTAAAATATGAACAATTTTAATTTTAGACATCAACAAATTCAACATTAAATTATATAGATAAATGATACCTGATTGTCTTTCGTAATTAAAGTATTCATTTCTTTTCTTCTCTTGAAGGTCACACTGAATTTCAATGTTCGGTGGCCCTGGACCAAAACTCTGGGCCACTTGGAATGTTTTGTCTGTGCTGGATAAACGATTTCAATATTTTTCTGCTTCTCACTTGTGATTTATTGATGATATGCCTCGGATATGAGTTTTAACTTTTTACCAGTCTTCACTACTGGTATATTATATGGCTTATACCAGTGTTCACTTAGCAACAAAAACTTTATGGTTAGTTAACTTTGTATCTACAACGTTTTATTTCTTCTTGAATATTTTTGCATACATTTCAACTTTAGTTTTTTTACTTAGAAAAATCTCCTCGTTCTTTTTCAAATTTTCAACCGGTTGTTGATTTTTTTCTTTGTTTTTTCAACAAACTCATTTAGATTTTATTTTAAGATTATTCCTACCAATGACTGTCTTTGAAAGATTTTAGTTACTAAATTATTATTTCTATTTTTGATTATATTGATAGTTTATTTATGTAAAGTTATATGATTATTTTTATTTTATCTATAGTTCAATTTTAGGTTATAATTTTCTATATTGTGGTGGTCATTTTATTTCAATTTTACAATCATCACTTTTTTAGTTGGTACTCTGTTAATCTTTTATTTCAAAGTTTGTGTTCCTGTTTTACTGTTTGTCATTGTATGACTCCAATTATTCAGTATACAGGGTGTATCAAAGTAATTTTACATATTATTCTTTTTCTTTCTAAATGTTTCTAACTTTTGTATGTTTATTTTAGGCTTGTGACGGACTTATTCAATATACTTTATATTCTTCCACTATGGAAGATAAATGATTCTGAATATCAAATGATAGAGTTGGTTGTACAAGTATCAATTAAATTATATGATTATTCAATATTTAAATTTATTATTAAGTACCTATTCATACCATAACAATATATTATCATTATCACGTTTTAACATTAATTTTTTGATGGGTTAGAGATTTGAAAACTTCAAAATAATTCAGAATTGGATGACAATAAAAGAAAATATGAAAAGAATTTAAAAAATCATTGTGTGGTTTTATTAAATCACGATGCAATTGAAACTTTTTTTCGGATTTGTAATGTATTGACCATAATATGATTGGTATATATCGCATAAAGTTAATATTCTAGGAATTAAATAATTATTAGACTTCTCATTTCAGAGATTTATTAACTACTGGTCAAAAGGACACTTTTTTCTGTTACTCCTGTAAGGAGGGAAAAACTTGACTTGAGGAGAATGAGTGATTTGTAAAGATTGTTATATTTAATAATAATTTAACTTTTAATTACTTACTGTGTACTTACATTATATTGTTTATAATATGGATAATAAAACAAATCTAAATGTTGAAAATAACTATTTACAAGACACTGGACGTGATGCCTGGATTTAATTGAACAGTCCATGTGGACATGGTCCAAGTAGGTTGAACAACCGAGATGACGTACCTGGAATTAGATAAAAAAACACTCTGAGTATTCAATTTGCCATAAATAATGATTAATTATTGACTAACGATTAGTATAGTTGAAATCGCCAAAATTAATAAATTAATTAATTAATTAATTAATTAATAATATACAAGGTGCATCTTATGTGTTTGAACTGTGATTATGCATATCAGTACTAAAGTAAAGTTAAAAGTTCACTTGATCAAAAATGAATGCCTAATAGTAAATATTTAGGGTTATTAGGAAAAGTGCAAGGGGCGCAAACTCTCCCCAGTGCATGTAAGGAATATGTGGCACAAACTCTCCACCCACAATATTATAACTACTGTAAGTGGCGCAAACTCTCCACAGTACAGCAAAATAAAATTACACTGCAAGTGGCACAAACTCTCCACAGTACAGCAAAATAATAATACACTGCAAGTGGCACAAACTCTCCACAGTACAGCAAAATAATAATACACTGCAAGCGGCACAAACTCTCCACAGTACAGCAAAATAATAATACACTGCAAGTGGCACAAACTCTCCACAGTACAGCAAAATAAGGTTACACTGCAAGTGGCTCAAACTCTCCACAATACAGGGGGGTGGAAGGAGATATGGGTGACATGAGAAGTCACCCAGAATCAGGAATGGACAAACCGCAAGTGGCGCAAACTCTCCACAATACAGTATAGGTACGTGAGTTAAACTGCAAGTGGCACAAACTCTCCATAGTACAGCTAAATAAGGTTACACTGCAAGTGGCTCAAACTCTCCACAATACAGGGGGGTGGAAGGAGATATGGGTGACGTGAGAAGTCACCCTGTATCAGGAATGGACAAACCGCAAGTGGCGCAAACTCTCCACAATACAGTATAGGTATGTGAGTTAAACTGCAAGTGGCACAAACTCTCCACAGTACAGCTAAATAAGGTTACACTGCAAGTGGCTCAAACTCTCCACAATACAGGGGGGTGGAAGGAGATATGGGTTTTCTTTCCCCTTTCGTGGCCTCGAAGACTACGTGACATTTTGATACTTTACTTATCTGTTTCAGACAATTGGTTGTTTGGTCGAGAAATGCATTTCTGAAATATTAGGGTATACCCATGGGGGTTGAATCATAGTCATATGTATGTTTCGTTTGTAGACACTTCAAAGGGAATTATATAAAAAATACAAAACCTCCACTCAAAATTATGATTTAATGGGCTTTTTTCTTGGACTAACTTGGGATATTGATCGTAGAGAAAAGCAATTTTAATTGTAATATCATAAGAATAAATAATAAACAATACAATAAATGCCGTATTTATGTTTCTAATAAAATAAATTACGCAACCAATGGATAATAAATAATAACAATAATAAGCTATTTTCATGCTATTTCTAGGTTTTTAATTGTGAAGTTTACAGCAATATAAGTGAACGATTCTCATGTATTGTAAAGATCGTAAAATAAAACATGATGGTCCCAAGTGGAAAATAAGCATGGAAAAATTTTATGATAAATAACATTCGCGATTTTATCTTCTTCATAAATATAATTTTTACAGTTAAATTGCTTCCAAGAGGCATATTATACAGTAGCATTAGCAAAAATAAGAAGCAACGGTATAGATTTTTTTAGATGTAGCACATTATGAAATTACAGTATGAAAATTCACTCATAATCTATTTTACATAATAAAATAAACTTTTCAGTATCCTAACTATTCCAAAGGAATTCAATAACAAAAAAGAGGAAACATTGTTGGCAAAAAAGTGAAATTGCTTGAAAAATAACAAGTAACGAAAATGTAAATAATTATAATGTTACTTTGAGGGAGAAGTTCTGTGAACCCACAAGTACTGTAAATCAAGTAGGTTTTCTGAAAAAAGACGACCATTCCTACCCAACAACCTTTGAGGAAAGTATATTAATGCTAATCGACGCACAACATTTCTAAACGATCCAGTAGCGATAGAACAAGGTCAGCTATGAGCAAAGTTTAACCCTACAAATCACCAAGAAATGATGGAATATGCCACATCTTACTCCAAAAGGGACATGAAATGCTTATTTCACACATATGTAGAATAATCAAGGCTTACGGAGCAGTAAAAGAAAGGAGTCATTTATATACCCAAGGTGGGTGATATGACATCCAAGCAGGGTTGCCAACTATATGAAAATAAAATACGCCAATTTCTAAACAAAAAATCGCCCAAAATGTTTTTCTCTTTCGAAATAAGTTGTTTTACCATGTAATCATTAAGATGTTGATTTTTTGTTGTTACCCAGTTGGCTGCACTTATGAGCTCATTCCTTTTAGTATTATTAGATATTACAACAGGTTCTATGCGCTTTTGATTTCTATCGGGTTTCACCTTGCCAAATTTTGGGTGTTTATTATTTTTACTGTGGCGGATAAGATCGGTTTTATGTGCTCTCAAAGACATTTTGCAAACAGTACAAAAAGCTCTCTCTTCATCTTTCGGATTATGGTCCAACCAACCTGTAAACATTACATTGTAACAAAAAAAAGTTTAATTTCAGAAAATTCTTACCTTTAAAAATCGGAATTTTCTGCCAATTTTTCTGAAACTTTTTTTTGTATTTAGCGTAATTTGGCATAGTTTTCAACTTATGTGTTTTGACAAAAATTCATATAATTATTGATTTATATGATTTTTTTTCATTTATAAAGCATTTAACATTCAACAGCCTAAACAGCCATAAAAAATGTCGGAACAAAATGGTCTGAATGTCATGTCAAATGTCAAAACCAGCTAGTTCTGTGATCTGCGTTTCAAGCTAAAGGTGGGATTACGATAAACGTTAAAATGCCAACTGAAAGAAGAAGTAGCCAAAGGTTATTCATATTTCTGTCTGTTTCTGTTTCCACAGGAAAAATCTATTGAAAAATCGCTCATATGAGCAACCGGAATATACTATATCGCCCAAATAATCGCAAATCGCAAAAATGAAATTTTACTCGCAAGTTGACGTTTAGAATCGCCCATTTTGCGATAAATCGCCCGAGTTGGCAACCCTGCACCCAAGTCACTCCGTCCAATCAGTCTAATGTCCTTCTTGCTTAAAATACTCGACATGAGGTTAGGTTTTATCAACAAACCCCCTCAACGAGCGCCATAACGCGTACCCACCAGTCAAATCAACAGACTTGCCACTGGATGATCTCAATAGGCAAAATACTTATAGGACAAAGATATAGAGCCATGACAGCCTTTGTAGACATTCAGGATGCTTTCAACAATGCATCTACAAGGATAATTACCAAATTTATAATAATAAAAGTGGTCCCCACCCTTCCTGTATCAATGGATGAATGCCAGCTTGGAGGAAAGGGATATACCATCATCCAAATCTCTACAAACATAATAAACAAGTGGTGCCAAGAGAGGAAGAATCAGCTGTAAAACACGACAGTTGTATTTACCAACAAGAAAGTACTGAGAGGATTGAAGTCACCAGTTCTTAACAGTGTACAAATTCCAATTGCACAAATAAGGCCTCAGCCTGTGCAGAGAAATGTGCGGCAAAAACTGGGGGCTGCAACCAAAAATGATCATATGGTTATATACCAAGGTTATGGGCTATGACAGCATATGATGCGGTGGTATGGTGGCCAAAGACTCGTTAGGTTGGGGCGATCCAAAAGCTAAGGCAAGCTTGTTTGGTAGCCATGGGAGCTACGAGAACAATCCCAACAGCCGCATCAGAAGTCTTGCTAAACCTTGCTAAACTTCATTTCTTCATAAAAGGCGAAGCCGGATCAGTTACCAGAGGTCTAGTGCCCTTAAGAAGACTACACGATAATATGTACAACTACCTATACAAAGAGCTGGAAAGCGACCTCTCAATGGGAACGGTAAAAACTTTGAAACAGAGAGGCATGGAAGAAAGAACCTCCAAAAAAGCAGCCTCAAGAATGGTGGTTCAAGGCGCTTGGAATTAATCAAGTCAAAGAGTTTATCAAAAAACTATCGCCAAAAATTCACGGAGTAGGTATCTATTAAGCCAGAACATGCCGATAGGGCACTTGTAGATCAGGAAACCTCAGCACATACAGTGCTACTGTGAACGCTTGACTTTGACTAAGGTTTTGTACGACAGAAGAGAAGACCTACGGAGTCGAGTAATAAAGATCGGTCTAGACAAAAGTAACTCTAGCATAACATGAGGGCACAAAAAATAGATCTGCAAAGGTCGTAGGGGAGTGGCTCTAAGAATCCTTACTTTGAGGATATCGTACTGTGCTTTGCTAAACTTCACCACCGCACTGCTATAGTCTAAGATTGTTCCGCAAATGTAGTACATTACATCCGATATAGCGAAAATATCTTTAATTTATCACTGACAAGATACAAGAATTGAGGGTGAAAACGAAGCTCCATTATTGCAAAATCTAATTGAATTGTTATTAAAATATTGTATTGTCAATGTTGTTGCAAAACACGTGGGTTGAGTAATTGAATTTTTTAGATGAAAATATGGGCGGACTTTTTAATTCATACAAACATTTAACCATTCTTCAATTATAGATTATTATATTGGAAATAAACTTATTGCAAAATATTTCTATAAATTATTGAGTCACGACTGGATATTGCGGTATTTAATAAAGAGCACCTATATGTATTTGTAAATACTCCTATATTATTAAATGCTCTTCTTGGAACATACATTAAATTATTGTGTTGAATACTAGATGATATAACCGTCGTTAAGCGTAGATGAAACACACCGAGAAACACCTTAGTTTTTTTTAATGATCTTATTAGAGCCGGTTTACACATTCCTTTGAAAATTTCATTTCCTTGGGCATTTTCATCGGTTTATAAGTTTTACATTGAGTAAAAATACCAAAATGAGTGCAGTAGGATACAAAAAATGTCTGTTTTATCCTACATTATGAGAAAGTTGAATTTTACCAGCTTTACGGAGACGAGAAAGTTACCTTTTCAACGGTTAGCCGAGAAAATAAATTTTACGTTTCCACGCTAGCTGGCGCCCCAATTGAGAAATAAACAACACCATTAAACGTCTGTATAAAAATAAATTGTTAGCAGTTGTCAATGTTTGCAAATTCAATAATAAGTTGTCGTATTTTGATGTTTGTTTGAAGTTGACTTGTCAGTTATGGAGCCTGAATCAGATGAAATAATGTATCTCACTCCGCCTGAAATAACATATAAGGCTAACCAGGTCACGCTTGACTTATTACCGGAAAAATCTAAAGCGAAATGCAAACTCCAATGCAAGCTATTTATGGATTGTTGTGCCTCCAAGCAAGTAAAAAAATATAGCGAAATAGTTATTTGTGTACTTAGAGCGTAAAGTAACAGATTGCCGCTTGAGAAAGAATGTTGCGGCGATCTTTCTAAAGCGGCAATTTTACTTTACGCTCGAAAAACACACATAATTTTTTCTACAGTCGCCCTTTTAATAATTAGAACAGTTTTTTATATTATCTTAGGTTATAATAGGAGTGCTAGAATAATCGTCATTTTCGCTATTCATCATGATTAACCTTAAAAAGATCTACTGACTGACTAGGGCTGTTAAAAAATAATCGATTTTTGTTTTCTTATAATCGATTTTTAGTTTTCGAATTTTATAGTAATATTAATCGATTTTCGGAAAACGGCTCGTATTATTTATTGACTATTTTTCAAAATTTTTACAACTTTTGACGATTATTGACCATTTCTCAATATTTTGACAATTATTGACCATTTTTCAAAATTTTAACAATTATTGACCATTTTTCAAAATTTTAACAATTATTAACCATTTTTGACAATTATTGACCATTTTTGACAATGATTGACCATTTTGACTGTTTCTCAAATTAATGGCCATTTTTCGAAATTTTTGATAATTTTTGACCATTTTTCGAAATGATGACAATTTTTAACCATTTTTGACAGTTTTTGACAATCATTGTCCATTTTTAACAGTTTTTAACAATAATTGACAATTTTTAACCATTTTTGATAGTTTTTGACAATTTTAGACCATTTTTCAAAATTTTAGACCATTTTTCAAAATTATTGCCCATTTTTGATAATTATTGACAATTCTTGACAATTATGGACCATTTTTCCAAATTTTTGACCATTTTTGACAATTATCGACCATATTTCAAAATTTTTACAATTTTTCAAAAACTTTAACAATTTTTGACAATTATCAACTATTTTTAAAAATTTTGACAATTTTTAACAATAATTGTCCATTTTTGACCATTTTTGATAGTATTTGACAATTATTGGCCCATTTTAGACAGTTTTTCAAAATTTTTGACAATTTTCCAATTTTTTTGACCATTTTCCAAAATTATTGACCATTTTTGATAGTTTTTGGCAATAAAATAAAAAAATAGTCTGAATATTAAGTTGATATTGAAGGGCTACAGCACTGAGCACTGTAAGTGTAATCAACTGTGTATATTTTAATTTCTTTTGCAAACAATTATTACATTTTCAACTTTGTTAATAATTATGATGGATCAATTATCCATGCTAATGTAAATTGTAAATATTATTAGAAGTAAATCGGAATATACATATTTTTTTACTTAGTGTAAGCTTAAGGCAATTGCTGCAAGTACCCTACAAATGTTAAAAAAGGGATGTTAAAAAAAAATCGATTTTTATATTATACCATTTTCCAAAATTATTGACCATTTTTGACAATTGTTGACAATTATGGACCATTTTTCCAAATTTTTTACCATTTTTGACAATTATTGACCATTTTTGGCCATATAATAAAATTTTTGACCATTTTTCAAAATCTTCAACAATTTTTGACAATTATCAACTACTTTTCAAAATTTTGACAATTTTTACCAATAATTGTCTATTTTTGACAATTTTTGATAGTTTTTGACAATTATTCGCCATTTTTGACAATTTTTCAAAAATTTAACAATTTTTTACAATTATTGACCATTTTTAAATTTTTTTTTAAGTTTTCGACAATTGCCCATTTTTGACAATTTTTGAAAATGTTTGACCATTTTTTAATTTTTTTTTATGTTTTTGACAATTATCGACAATTTTTGAAAATTTTTCAAAATTATTGACCATTTTTGATAGTTTTTGACAATTATCGGTCATTTTTCAAAATTTTAACAATATTTGAGAATTATTGACCAATTTTGACGATAATTGTCCATTTTTGACAGTTTTTGAAAATAATTGACAATTATTGACCATTTTTGATCATTATTGACAATTGTTGACAATTATGGACCATTTTTCCAAATTTTTGACCATTTTTGACAATTATTGACCATTTTTGGCCATATTCTAAAAACTTTAACAATTTTTGACAATTATCAACTATTTTTCAAAATTTTGACAATTTTTAACAATAATTGTCCATTTTTGATAGTTTTTGACAATTTTTAAAAATTTTTGACCATTTTTCAAAATTGTTGACCATTTTTGATAGTTTTTGACAGTTATCGACCATTTTTGACAATTATTGACAATTTTTAAAAATTATTGACCATTTTTGATAGTTTTTGACAATTATCGATCATTTTTCGAAATTTCAACAATATTTAACAATTATTGACCAATTTTGACAATAATTGTCCATTTTTGACAGTTTTTGAAAATAATTGGCAATTATTGACCATTTTTGATAATTATTGCCAATTGTTGACAATTATGGACCATTTTCCCAAATTTTTGACCATTTTTGACAATTATCAACTATGTTTCAAAATTTTGACAATTTTTAACAATAATTGTCCATTTTTGACAGTTTTTGACAATTTTTGACCATTTTTGATAGTTTTTGACAATTATTGACTATTTTTGGAAATGTTTGACCATTTTCCAGTTTTTTTAAAGTTTTTGACAATTATCGACCATTTTTGACAATTATTGACCATTTTTGACAATTATTGACCATTTTTGACAGTTTTTGTTAAAAATTGTCCATTTTTAACAGTTTTTGACAATTTTTGACAATAATTCATAATTATTGACCATTTTTGACCATATTTCAAAATTTTTGACAATTTTCTTATAATTTTATTTAATTTTTAATCTGATAAACTGTTAACTATTCACCAATTGCGTTAATTCGGAGGGCGTGGTTTGATTAAATAAGCGAGCAAAAAAGATTCCTTTTTTGCGCTAGAGCGTAAAATAAGAATCCTCGGCATTTGTCTACTTTACGATTTCATTTGAATATAGTAATTAGTCATTTTTTCGCGCGACTGTAGAAAAAATAATTTTCATATTTAGGTACTAGCTGTCGAAATAACTTCTGGGCTGGATAACGGAGATCAGCTGAACATATTGCATATGAGGATCACTGTGGATACCAGACTACATAGTCCCTAAAAGGAGTGTTGGTGAGATCGTTGTCATTTTTCAAGTTCAATTATTATTATTTTTTATTGAGTTTTATACATGACCAATTTCTTTTGGAGAAAGAGTTAGCCTGGTAGTAAAGAGTCTCATTATTTAATAACAATTCTATATATTTTGATAATCATTTAACATATTGTTTAACGTAAATATAATTGTTATAGGTGATCGTAGAGCAATGAAACTGATTTTTCTCAAAAAGGTTTAATAGTTTTCTTCATAGATATTACAAAAATCGGTAACGTCTTATATCTTATCTTATATCTTGGCGCGAAACATAATAAACATAATGACAACAATGACGGATGACAAGTCATACAACTGACAAGAAACTATCGTTATTAAGGTGCGTTCAGCCATCATCTGTTTGACGCGGCAAATTCAAAAAATGACCTTACACCATTAACTTTTTCAAACATTTTTAAGAAAAAAAGTCCTCTTGTGACATCTCGATAAAATTAATGGTTTAAGAGATACGGACAATTTTTTAAATATAAAGTACTATGAAACGCTGTATTAGCAATTAGTTACTTTATCTTAATTTTTTTGAGAGATTTAATTTTAGTGTTATATAATGCTCATTATTTGCAAGCATTTGTATTGCTTAATATATAATAATTTAACTGCAAAATTCTATTAAGTATAACAAATTATCATTGAAATGAAAGTAAAACCGAAGATGTAATAAAGAGTAATTGTATTTTGAAATGGAATGTTTTCGATGCATAACATTTTATTTAATTTGTTGTGCTTAATGAAAACAAACATTTCCATTTCACAAATTACTTTTGTTCTTCACGGTTATACTTAGGTAGTCATCGGTGTATTAGGTAATTATTTTCGAGTTATAACACTGGGTTTGCAGGTAACCTTACTGAAGTGTTAAATTAACATTTTCAAACATTTCTACTAAATGTATTTGAAGCGCTAATTTAAACAGCAAAAAAGTTTAGCGTACATTTATTCCGCATACGTGGCGCCCTCTACAAAATACATTGAAATAGGTACAAAATTATGATTTCTCATATGCAAAAACCCCCACCGTCAAATTTTTCTGCATACACGTCAAAAAGCGTTAAAGTCATTGTAAAAGAACAAAAATTAAAATTTCATGTTTATACCCTGTACTCTTAATATCAACATTTTATTAAAGCTAGTGGGTTCAAATCGCAATATTTTGAAGTGAAGATTGTACTGTACAAAAATTGAATAGATGAGGCTTTTACTTGATGAAGATCCATACTAATTGTAACATGTCTATCGACCTGTTTCGATTTTACAGAATAAATCCTTTTAATTAGCGCTCGTCGTCACTAGCCACATTCAATTATAGTTCTGTGATCCCAAACTCTTCTACCCCGAACGTAAGACAATTGACGTCTGCCAACGGACAACGCCACGTTAAACACCCCTTTTTGTTATCGTCTGCCTAAGGAGGCACATCGTCTTTCGCTATCTTTCATATCATAAGTATCTATCTTAGGAATTTTGCTGTGGTAAGTTCAAAATCATAATCTATAATTAATAAGCTTCTTCTAAAGTACTGTCTGATATAATTTTCGTATGCATTCTTTATTTTTTTACAGAGATAGACGAAATTAAATTCAACACGTGGTCATAAACTGTTCTTTTATACTAATATGGTAGTTTTAAGCCAAATATTCTTTTATAATTCAGTTTTACTTTTATACAAACATTTTCAAGCTTTTTCAGTTGCGAAATAACTCTTTTAATTATAAAATAACACTTTTATAAATTACCGTTAACCCATAAAATATTCTTTCGTAACGCCAGTGCCGGTTTCATATATTTCCTAGGCACGATATTTTTTCATATAACTAAATAAATAACTTTTTGCTATCATAAGTTTCTTTCGGATCATTAGTATATTTTTTCATTTAGCCGATAATTGCTATTTTTACTGTTTTAACATGGGACATATAATGTTGGAAAGCTTTCAATTTTTTCAATTTTTTTGACTTTCAAATAACTGCTTTCCTTTTCTTTAACCTGAAAAGCTGACCAACATAATGTGCCATAACATTCAAGTTCCTACATATCCCTGATCCACTTGTACTTCTAGGTAAGCACAGCCCCTAGGCGAGAATATAAGCCAAGAATATAACCCTAGGCTAGGATATAACCCAAGAATATAACGCCGAGGATATAAACCCAAGAATTTAACCGGAGAATATAACCCCAAGAATATAGCCAAGGATAGAACCCCCAAACTACCGCCCTTGAACAGAACTCATCAGTTCGGATCAAGACCTGACTTCTTCTCCAGGAAACCACTTCATCTAAGCTAAGTACCTATAAAAGTTCAAATTCCTCTATTAAATTCCGTTGTTCATTTCCTGTGGCAGAATAAATTGTAAATTTGTTTTTAATTCTTTTTTTATTAGAAATCCTCAACTATAAAAGTTGAGGGAGATACCGCCCGGGGTCACTTTAATATTAACTTTTATCTAAATTGTACAAGGCGTTTCTACCTTTTCCGCCTTAGTTTTTTGTAGTTTTCATCGTTAAAAAGGTAGTGGGGCCCTCAACTTTTACAACCTTCCTGTAGCACTTGTGCAGCATAAACTTGGGGTCGAATCGCCCTTGAGAGGAGTCTCTAGCCGGAGCCCTTCGAGCTGGTGCTCTGTGAGGTACAGCATTTACCGTTACAAATTGGCGCCTTTACAGTTACAAATTGGCGCCCAATTAAAAGCAACTTTTACCGTTACAAATTGGCGCCCAGCTAAAAGCATACTTTTACCGTTACATAATGATGAAATAAAACAATTTGAACGTTAGATCAAAATAAAAATGAAGATTTAAACAAATTAAATTGTTTTATTTCATCATTGTACTGTACAATTACTTAAGGACCATCCTGCATACTGTCATTTCAAAAAACCCTTGCTACTATTCTTTCATTCATTCGTTTGGGTAGTGCTCAACAGCCCAGGCACTTGAACGGACTCTTTGTATCATTTCCCATGTTATCTATTTCCATTCCAGAAGCTTCGTGTCTTCTAAAAAGGCCACTAGTTTGACTGGAGGGATTTTAAGTAGTTGTAATGGTTGTATTATTTCCTCTCCAAAGTGCCTCCGTCTGAGTTCTCACCAGAAGCAGAGTATGTAAGTAGGTGTTTCATCATAGAGTTCACATTTTCTGCACATTGGTTCACTAACTTTGCTCATTTTGTGCAGATGATTTCTCAGGGTGCAGTGACTAGTCACCAAGTCGGCAACTGTCTTCAAATGTTTCTCACCCAGTTTCAATAACCTGGTTGAGAGTTCCTTGTCTACCTTGTTCAGTAAACTCTTTGTATGGAGGTATCAACTTCCATTTGAGTTGGTGTTCCTTATCTAGCCAGTTCCCGATATCCCCCTTGCTACTATGTTTGCAGCCTTAGTTTCGGTAGCTCCAATACGCCAAACGCGCGATAAGGAGCTTCAGTCCAAAAAGAGGAATACTATGAAGAAGAATAAGCTCCCGTTCAACAGGCCAAGAGCTCAGAGTAACATCAGAAACGTCATCACAAATGAGCATAAATTAGATACCAACTGGAATCATTTTTTTCTTCGCCTTCATGGGACCGTTTTTAGATTCGCCTATACTATACAGGGTATACCGTAAAGAAGTACCGTATATTAGAAGCATGATAGATAGTTAAAAAATATTTAAAATACCCAAACACAATTTTTATCTAACCTTCTTAGTTTGTGAGATACAGGCTGTTGAAGGGTACAGAAGAAATACTCATTTTATTGCATATCTTCTCGGGGGATGGAAGTACAAATTTAAAAATTTTTGTAGGTTATTGTCTATCAACAGTATTAATTCTGTCATTAACAAACGTTGCAATTTCATTAAATGTTCAAAATGACGTCCTTCATTTTTACATACGTTTTCTCATTTGGTTGGTTATCTTCTTCAGCAAAAATCTATTAAGAGACAACTCACTGCAAGTCATAGAGATACTACAGATAGAGGTAACATGCCATAGGTCGCTGTGTAAGTTGGAATGTCCGTCTGAACTCTGGTTAGAGAGAAAGAGACAGACGATCAGAGGTTTTTCTATATTTGTCTGCGTCTATTGTATGCGCGCCATAAGAGGAAGACCAACTGACTTTCTATTTCTCTTTCACATGCTGACAGGTTCCGAGCTGGCTTGTTGCCTCTATCTGTAGTATCTCTATGCTGCAAGCCGTTTCTATTATTTCTCTGAGTTCACCCACCGTATTGACTGGTGTAGAATATACTTTTTGTTTTAATATTTCCCACACGGTATAATCCATTGGATTTCATTCAGGATATCGTGATCTATTCCACGGCCTGTCCATTTTCCCGTAAAGTTTTGATTCAGCCATTCCCTAGCTCGCAGTGTAAAATGTGGCGAGGCCCCATCGTGCATAAACCACGTTGATAGTCAACGTTGATAAGGTACATCATCAAGAAGATCTATTGAATTATTCCTAAGAAAATTAACGTATCTAGGTCCATTTAAATATTCCGTTAGAATAAGAGGCCCGATAAACTGGTCCCCAATTATTCCAGCCCAAACGTTAAATTTAAACCTGTGCTGATGATTTGTGCGGGTTTTCGTCAGACCAAATTTATTATTTAAAAAAATTTACAACATAAAAAAGTGTCTTACTGCAATAAAAAGTTAAAAATCTTGAAAATGGAGTGGTGTATCGAGTTCAAACAAAGAATACCTTTTATGTAGGAAATTTAATGAAGAATTGCAGACAAAAGTCGTTTGCTCTAAATACAGGGTGTGTAAGATTCAAAGAGGATTAAATTAAATAAAACTCGATCATATCATATAACTATCTGAATTTATTTCATTCAATCTCACCGTTACACATACCTAGTCTATTTATCTTATTTCAATTTTTTTAATGCTAAAATTTCCTGTTTCCGAGGTAGTTATGAACTTTTTTCCCTTTTACTATTAAATTTCCCTGCACTTGGCAACACTGCACATAGACTGATTCCCCACTCATCCCATTTCCAAACAGGCCACTCCACTTTTTAGAGCCCCTAACCATCTGCCCTTCTAATCCTGACCTCCTGCACGTGTTACGAGAGATGTGATAACTATAAGGGCCTTGTCTAATAAAGTAATGTGACATGTTTGTTAATGGGTCTTGTCTGATAAATATAATAAGCTAGAATATGAAATATAACAGGTGTTTCAAAAATATGGTACAATAAAAGTTTACGAACCACTCGTACCACGCCACTGGCTCATTAGAATTTGACAGAATTCATACTGTTTTGAAGAGACAATAACCTACAAAAAAATTTAAATTTGTACTTTCATCCCCCGAGAAGATATGCAATATGTGTATTTCTTCTGCACCCTTCAACAAACTAAGAAGGTTAGAGAAAAGTTGTATTTGGGTATTTTAAATATTTCTTGTATACACCCTGTATAATTTCGATGTGTAGGCTACAGAATCCATAAAATACGAGTAGTAGTATAAATGAATCAACCATAAATGCAAATCTGCTTATAAAATGGAAGACAAAGTGCAATTTTTAGATTGTATAAATATCCAAAAACTCATAGGTTCTCGTTAACAATATAAATAAATAGAATTTAATGTTTTATTGGTGACTAAGTTTGACTTTTGTGGTAGGATTCATTAGAATCTCACGAACATTAAGCATATCCTATCGACCATGTTTGTATAATGACATCAGTGTGTTTACTTGCAATGACATTGAGTTAAATGAGTGTTTATATGCTCAAGAGTATTTTAAATTTAAATAATGCCAGATGGTATATAGATATCTACAAGGGTATTTATTCTCTATTTGGAATGCATTGAACACTTATAAATATTATAATATTTCAATATCTAAAATAGTTTCTTTTCATGTGCCAACAAAACAATCAATTAGAATCAGTCGATTAATATTCAATTTATAGATATTTAAAATTCAATAGAGGTGGGCGGGAACACCAATTTAACAATTTACAAGGTGTTTATTAGTTTTTTTTAGATGCTTGTTTAGTAAAACTATATGAACCTCGATTTACTATTACGAAATATATACGAATAATAAAAAGAGAAATTATTCTAAAAATAGACATGCATGTATATTTTTGAAAATTGTCAGCGAACTAATCTATAGGTATATTGATAGAGAAAGAGGAGGCTTGTTTCCTCTATCTGTAGTATCTCTATGATCACACCACACCATTTCTATATTTTCATCCTGTTTTATCACTCTGCTTCTCATTATATTTTTCATTTTCCTTGCTCTCTGATACCAAATCAACCATTTTATTAGAATAATTTTTACACTTTATATTCATCTGACTCATTTCCGGTGCTGAGCTGATGTATTCAAACATCGTTTTCACTTCACCTTTTCTCAGTATCAGCAACAATTTATTCGGATGAGATGTTACCTCTTGAATAGTTCAAATATTTTCCACTGGCTTTTCAAAGCCATCAGAAGAGTAAATAATATCAAGTATATTTATGGTCTTTGTTTGCTTTTCATTTCATCTGTGTGTGTGTGAGAGAGTTTTGTTATTTCGAAATATTAAGCAGGTAAATAGGAAAATGTGTGGTGTTATAAAAAAGGATTGCGACAAAGTATTGTAATAGAAATGTTTTTTGGGTGATTTGAATTACATTGGCGTTTCAAGGAAGGTTATATTATTTATATTATAAAAAAAATTATTTTTAAGTTAAATGATTTTATTGAAAATTTTTTGCTCTAGTAGATATCCAATGAAATCAGTTAATTTGAGGTCATTTGATTGAACGCAACAAATCAGAACAACATTTCACTGAAAACAGACCATGGGCTCATATCATTATAATAGTTATTTATTGTATAACTCTCCGGTTTAAACTTTCTTGCGTGGATAAAACACAACTGAAACACGAATGCAATACAACGTTTTATCCACCCCCATAGTCATTTAGAATCAGATTTCATCGAAAAGTGATTTGACATTTCGCTCTGTATCATCAAAAATTATTGAAATTATTTTAATAAAATGATTGTATTTTTCATTATTCCACTAATGGATAATGTGGTACTTTATATGCTTCATAAGTGTGGATAAAACTCCAATTATAATGTGATTGTGGATAAATAATATTTAAATATTTACTCAGGTTACGATAAGCCCCACGATTTTACTTTTTTGGCTGGTCACTGCCCTATAGATTGATGACGAGAGTGGTGTATTGACTGGTCAATTTTATACAACAATTATCATTACCTATGGCAAGCTGAAAACTAGATAACCATCCTCATCTCTTTTTAATTTTTTATCTTCATAGTGAGAGGATTATATAAATTGTAAGGATTTCTAGGGATAGTTTTTACATTTGGCATCGAAGCCTCAGAATCCAAAAGAGCAGAGTTGTTGCCAAGTTATTCGAAAATCCTCAAACAAGGAGAAAAAAACAAGAAAAACTATTAACGTCATAGTATTATTAGGTATATTTAGGTACTTGCAATATCTATATAGTGACCATTTTACCTGTATGTTAGGTATCTTATGTTTTCAAAATTCGATAATCGACTTCGTAGTGTATTAGTCATAAGGCAAATTGTGATTCATTTTTGGGATTCCAAAATAAAAATATATCAGGTAAGTATGTGCTTATATTTTGTTATTGTTTCATTTCAGAAAATTGTAGGTTTTTCATTATTATTTTCTCGTTACAATAATTGGGAATCGAACCCGGGACCTACCCATCAATGTTCTGCTTGGGGTATTAAAAGCTACCATTAACCGCGACTGCGTCTCACATTTGGCCATCCTGCTCAGCTCCTCGTCCTCGAGGTACCTAAAGTGCTGGATCCGACGTTTGTGCGTACATATATATCACCTACACGTTCGTGAGTCTAATGCCTTGCCTATCTTGCTCTCCTGGCAAGCCTGACGCCTGCACGTCCATTCAAGACACCCCTCTCACTATTACATCACATTATGGCCTCATGTGTACATTTCGTAGATCAAATCCCACTTCTGATTTATTATAAGCTGAATATTATCAACATTGAAAACCCGCGACGCCTCGGTTAGAAAGCCCTTACGTAACCCTCTGCGCTACGGACGGTTCCTACCCATCAATGTTCTGTTCGGTATTATAAGCTACCATTAACCTCGACTGCGTTTCACATAAGACCTATCCCATTATTTTTTAGCGTTCATTATCCACAATATTAATATCTAAATTTTCAATAAAACCACTTCACTTAAAAACATTTTTCACTTATTTTAATTTCAAGTTTTTAGTTTTTATTGTTACTTAATATTTCTCATTCTATTCAGTTCTTTCAGTGCCTCTTTATGAAAAGGTTTTGTCAATTTGTTGCAATCTAACTCCTTAATACATAGTCCTTCCTCAAAAAATTTCGAACCTAAATACACAACCGCGTCGTCTACAGTGCTGCCTTGCATTACTTTCACTCTATTTTGCTCGTTTTACTCTATACTTTTCTTCAGCTTTTCAAGCCATTTTGTTGTCAAGAGTAATGAACATTATAACGGTCGACCTCTCAAGAGATCCAATAGATGGCTAAGCATTTAATTACAACATGATGTGCCCAAGTCTTAAGGGAGAAACGCTAACGACGTAACATTTTTAGCAACTCTTACGCCACACAGTCCTCAAGTTGACAAAGTTCTTTGTTCTGATTAGATGCTTGGATTTCTGTTTTAATGAATAAACTTTGTGGTGGCGACGATCGGGCAAGATTAAGATTAAAAAAAAACTTCAAAGAAATCGAACATCGTTTACTAACGACCAGATTGACAGTTTAGAGAAAGGTATGTTAATATCATCAACATGTTAACGTACAATTTTGGATATACACCAAAGCAGAGCTGCATTCAGATTTTCTGTCGCTTTCCATAACCCCCGAAGCTCTTGAAAACTATAGGAAATAATGTACTGCCCAATTTTCTCATTGCATCATTGCTGAAGGTTCATTGTTTATGATAATTTCATTGTTTTGTGACAATGGTGAAAAGATTGTACTTTTAATTTATTTTTAGGTGAATATCTTTTCGTAGAAAATTTGTCTAGCATCAAAAATTTGTGATTTGCAGTTTCCCTTAGCTAAAATTTGTAGTTTTTCTTCCGTTATAACGCTAGAAAGTGCGTTGCTTATAAATAAATTATCTCTCTAAATCTAAATTTAAATCATTCATGCTATGTTCATACATCCATTCAGAACAAAATGAATATTATACAATTTTTCGTTTGGTGCGTTTGACGAACTCCCATAGAATATCTCTTATGATAGGTTTCCGTGAGCTTATGTACAAGAGAGAAACTATATTTTGTGGAAAAGCTATCTTCTTAGCTGATAAGGAGTACAGTAAGTATTTTTCGAGGATGCTGACTGTAATGCTGTTACTGCATATATGTTTCTGGTAACTTCTCAATGTCATTAAAGCTGATTGGGAATCAGATAAATATACTGCTCAAATTCTATAATCCATTCCAAGGCTTTGTTGATGGCTACTAATTCAGCAGTAAAGATTGAACAGTTTGGATTTAATTTATACTGTAAGGATTCTTGTAAGTTTCCGACATAAACAGCACTACCAACTCCAGCACTGAATTTGGAACCATCGGTATATTTTGCATATTGGTTCTCGGATACGAAGTTCCTCATTTAGTGAAATATTGGGGTGGATTAGAGGGTCGTAGGGGGGGATTCGACATAGGTGTTCGGAGAACAGATTATTGAAGTTAGAGTTGAGAAACGGAATTCCCTCACCTTGAAATTAATATTGGGATACATTGGGAAAGGCAATAGCTAAGGTAGGAACACTTGTACACTTTTTACAAAAACCTCAGCTTGTATATAATTTGCACGATTAAGACAAGTTTTTCCACTGCTACTGCTTTGAAATATGAAAAATATATAAAAAGCGACAAAATATCCAAAGTTATTGTTCAAAGCAACAACATATTAGCAATTCAAAGAGTAAATAAATAAAACTGTTCTCGAAAAAGACGTATAATAACAGTAACGCTTTAGTAAAATAGGTTATTGGGTGGATTATTAAAAAAGAAACCCGTGCTAGTAATATTAAACAGAACATTAATATAGCGGTTCTATGTACATGTTCAATAAATAGTAGTTTTTATAAGGATTATAAAGGTATTTTTGTCCCATCTTCTTGTGGATTAAAACATCTGAATGCGGTATTAAATATATCAGAAATTGCTTCCTGTCAGCATTTGTTATCTTTGAAGACTGTACGACCATCAGGTTAACATCTTGAAAGTGATTGATGGAGACTTAAGGCAGTTAGGGCGACAAGGCAATACCGTGCAGCCAATTGACAAAGGTGCCAAAGGTTAAAACATGGATATTATTAAAAAGGTGTTATTCTACTGATCTGACTTGGCAACACCATGGATACGGTTGGAGATATTTAATATTAGTCCCAATCAAACAACTATGATGGCATTTGCCCAGAGATACAAAGGGATTAAGGGAGAGGTTAAGTAGTTTTGGGGTATTGATTGACTAAAAACTTATCTGGAACCAACAATTGAAAAAGGTAATAAGGAAAGGATCATACTAGCGTCCAGACGCTTCTTTAGGGAAAATTATATGCAGCATTAGATGTACAACAAGGTGGTGAGCGAGGTACACAAACTTGAATGTCTGGGTATGACGGGGGTCATGGAAAATACTCCAAAGTAAGCAATGGAATAACTATTGACCTATCTCCCTTAAACTTGGTAGTAAAAGGAAAATCGAGATTAGAAAACACTTTGAGCTGCACAAACGTTATTTCTGGGCACATGAAAATCGTTAGAGTTGAATCAAAGACTGGTAAAGAACTCAGGATCATTAGACAGGGAAGGACATGGTATTAGAAAAAAAAGGAAAACTGACTGGATTTATTGGGGTTCAACGTTATCAAATATTATAGGTTGTCAAAAATGTACAACTGTACACCGATGAGTTCAAAACTGCAAATGGCATTGGGACGGGAGTATACTCCAGATGGCAGCTATAGTTACGCTTTGGAAAATTAGACCTCTGTTTTTTAAGTGGAAGCAGTATACGCAATCTTGCAATTCGCGAGAGGTGTCGATGAAGATCCAGATCCATATCAAGTCAGATCATAATGCTGCACTCAAGGCAATCTCGAACCAGAAATAGTAGTACCAAAAACCGTTGTACAAGGATCTATGGACAACTGGATCAGCAAGCAACATAAAAATTACTGGAAAACAAAAACATCCCAAACCAAATGCATATGGGAAAATCTTCATAAAAGAATCAAGCTCACACTGTTCAAGTATCAAAGAATCAACTAAGAATTATAACAGGTCTCACGACTGGTCATGCACCATCAAATGCGAAGTCAGAAGAGCTTCAGAAAAACACTGGACGGACTGTCGAAAGTAGCCATTCTAAAGTCTGAACGGTAGTAAATTAAAAATATGTAAACTGATGCCTGTTCATAAAAAATGACAAATAATAATATATACTATTTCCACGGATAACAGCGAATAAATTTATGAATGTAATTCTCAAAATCTTGGCACATAAAAAAATATTTTATGGAGTAGGATCGTAAAAAATTTTTGTTGATACAAATTTTATAACGTTAACAAAATTTACATATTTTAAAAATATTTTATTATTATTCTGAATAATTTAAGCAGTTATATTTTTCTGGTTTTAAATAGTCATTGACTAAGGTTAAGCTGAATATTTCAAAAATAATATTATACTAACTGTGAACACTGCTGTTATAATGTCGCTAGTGGTGACCAGCGAATTTAAATGACAGAAAGGAATGTATAATTCACATTTAATAACTGATATGCTGAAGATGGTAAACTTTTACGAAATTTCAAGTAAATTCGATTTATTTTAGACAAGAAACAGAAAGAAAAAACCATTTTTCTCGAAAAAATTGAGGTTGTTAAAAAATTGTCTTGAGGTTCTCTTGGTTTTATCATTATCTACAATATTTTTTCGGAAAACTCTTCGCTTTTAAGTCACGAAAATAGTAAGAAAACCTTTCAATTCCTAAATATTATCACCAATCCACAATTCCAACTTTTTCACACATCCTCAACTTGTGCTTTTTAATCTTAGCAAGTTGTTTACATCGACAGCTAGCTACAATATTGCCAACATGATCGTGGAACAAAAATAAATCTTTAAGCATATCATTGCCCTTTTGATTTTTTCCTTTGATAAGGCAACGAAGGTCGAGGAAGTAATAATTCATCAATATTTCAATCAATGGCTGGTTGCACCAATATCTATTTAAGGAAAAAATAGTAAGGTCCGTAAAAATAAGCCCCCTTAAATTTTTATTTGTTTGCACCATCCTTTTATGACTCTCCCTTAGCTAAGTATTGATTTCATTTGGAAAAATTATGAAAATTTAGTGAATTTGCAATATTTTAAATTTTATGTTGGGAACGTTGATACAAAGTCAACAAAAATCGAATTAACATCACCTTTTCCGGTTTTTATTTTGTTATTTAATTTTGCAGAATATAATAATAGTTGTTTATGCAACAAGTGCATAAAGTGGTGCTTTTTTTCTGGAAAAAAGACACTTCATGCATGTGTTGCATACACTATTTTTTCTACAATCAAGCAAATGGACTAAAAATGGCGTCGATTTGAATGTTTATGTTTGTGATGACAAAACGCTAAGCAAAATGCCAGGAGCCCAATTCTTGACATCACTCGCTATCCAGCGAATTCGCTGCATAACGAGCAGTAGTTAGCGAAGACTTTACAACTATGCAATTCTTGAGGTGATTCGTTAAAGGGCGTCCTTAAGCGAAATGAGAAATTTGGCAATACCGTAAATAAAGCTTTCGTTCTTCTTGACGCTGTCAAATTTTTCCAATTTCATGGTTATGTTTTATGTTTGTCTGTTTAAAAAGTGTTGTCTGAAATAGATCAAACCATTCTAAATAATGTATTACGCGGTGGAAAAGCTTCGGAAAAGCCAAAAAATGATATTATAGTATTTCCGAGGCAAGGATCAAATAATTGGTAGTCAATTCAACAATAACTTTGAAGATTCCGTGGAAGACTGGACTAAATTGGCAAATATCTCGCGGCGGAGAGAGTCATTCATTGTCCTGAAAGGATTCGAAGGATTGCGCAAAACCCGGAAATTTTGAATGCCGGCAGCTCTAAATTTTCCAGTAACATTAAATTCACAAGTTCGTACATCCTCAATTACCTACTCAATTACAATTTGAAATTTTTATAAAAAATAGTATTAACTATGCGCGTGGTATCACTTATATAAAAAAATATAAATATTTTCTATAGTTATCACGTACAAAAATGTACTCGCTGCATAACGAACACTATCAAGCGAATGCGCAAAGGAAAGAGCGCTCAAGAATAGTATTTCAACGAATTCGTTTGGAAGCGAGTCCTGGACCCCAATTCTTGATCCTTCGCAACACTCAAAGTTACTCGCTTCCAAACGAATTCGTTAAAATACTATTCTTGAGCGCTCTCTGCTTTGCGCATTCGCTTGATAGTGTTCGTTATGCAGCGAGTACATTTTTGTACGTGATAACTATAGAAAATATTTATATTTTTTTATATAAGTGATACCACGCGCATAGTTAATACTATTTTTTATAGAAAAATTTCAAATTGTAATTGTGTTTGAGAAGGTAATTGAGGATGGACGAACTTGTGAATTTATTGTTACTGGAAAATTTAGAGCTGCCGGCAATAGAAGTTCAAAATTTCCGGGTTTTGCGCAATCTTTCGAATCCTTTCAGGACAATGAATGACTCTCTACGCCGCGAGGTATTTGCCAATTTAGTCCAGTCTTCCACGCAATCTTCAAAGTTATTGGTGAATTTACTACCAATTATTTGATCCTTTCCTTGGAAATACTAACATCATTTTTTTGCTTTTCCGAAGCTTTTCCTCCGCGTAATACATTATTTAGAACGGTTTGATCCATTTCAGACAACACTTCTAAACAGACATACATAAAATATAACCATAAAATTGGAAAAATTTGACAGCGTCAAGAAGAACGAAAGCTTTATTTACGGTATTGCCAAATTACTCATTTCGCTTAAGGACGCCCTTTAACGAATCACCTCAAGAATTGCACATTTGTAAAGTCTTCGCTAACTACTGCTCGTTATGCAGCGAATTCGCTCGATGGCGAGTGATGTCAAGAATTGTGCAATCTGCAGAGCCATTAGCGGAAATATTCAAAATTAGCTTTAAAAAAACCACTTTATCTCACCCTTATGTCACTTTATCTCACTCTATTGTCACTTTTTTAAACTGTTCAATAAATACATATTTTATGTACGAAAATCGATTAAAAAAACGTCACTTTTATTAATGATTGTAGAAAAAATTAATATACATACGTACTATTATACTCTACTTCTTCACTATGAGTAAAAGTGAAAATGAAATTAGAAGTACGAGCAGAAGGTTTCTTTAGTCTGAACCTTCTAAAGAATCCCATAGGATCTATTTCCTCATAAATTTGCCCGATTATATATTTTCCTAGGAAAACCTACTTCAATTAAATCTATAACTTCTAAATTGTCTTCAAGTGAGTCTGGATCCTCGCCGAGTAGTCCATTTTCACTATATTTTCCAAAAATAAACCACTTTGAAACAAAAACTGACAAATAAAATGCCAAAATAGCTATTTATGATATTAGTGTTAAAAGTAACATTTTATTTATTTACTTTTAACACGTGTTGACGTCTATTGTCAGTTAATCATTTTTTTGACGTTTTAACAATAATTCTCATAATGATTATGTCTCTTTTAACACTAGTGTTAAAAGTATTTTCCTTTTAACACGCTACTTTGTAAACGTCTTCTTTTACCACGTTTGACAGGCATTAAAAATGTCACTTCTAATGGCAGTTGTACAAAAACTTCTTTATACTGTTAAGAACGGACAAAACATAACTTAAAACTTGAAGGGTACTTTAAGTGATCTTTGGTGGAGACTTAGTAAAGGTAGCCTTCAAGGTGGATATAAGCATCGATTAATGTTGCTACAACCGAACTTGTGGATTCCGATATTTCACCATTTCAGCCTCATGCACCTAAACTAATGCTTCGTTAACGTTTACCTGGTTTGGATCTCTCATTTTACCAACAAACTGCTAAAAATACACAGGAGCCAAATAAATATGACATTTGCTAGGTTACGACAATAAAAATGAAGTTAGTAACAACACGTCAAAATTAAAATTTGCTGTGTTGCCACTAAAGTACGGACTAGGAAGAGCGATTTGGATTTAAGTTGGCATTTCTACTGCCTAGTGATTGGTCAGATTGCCGCCCATTTCACACAGCTCCTTTGATACAACTGACAAGGACATTTGTCAGTTTTGTGTTTATTTATATGAAAATATTCATTAGTTCAATCTTCATTACCACTTTTTTGCGTTCGTTGTTTATTGTCTTATTCTTAATAAAGTATTATATTCCAACCAAGTTGATTTCGATTTTGATTATTCATTCAGGTTGATGAACTAAATCTATAGTCCATGCTTGGTTTTTCTTGTTCATAATATTAGTTTCCAAGTGAAATCTTATTTTTGTAAATATCCTTACATCAAGTTTTACATACATTACAGTACAATATTATGGTATTTTTCTTTATCAAAACTTCTGTTTGATTTTAGTTTGTGTTATACCTAAGCTTCAAATGGTATTAAAGAATAATTTAGACATACAATTATATTTTACATAATCTTATCAAAACCATACATTTTTTCACAATAATGTGACATTTGATTAACTACTATCGCCATGGCCTGTGGCCAATAATGATTCGATATTTAGACATTCCTTGATCCCATATTGGCTACGACAACTGCGGGCAGGACAATATAAATATATTTCACGTAATTGTCAATTAGTTTAAAAAGTCTGAACACGACCCTTTAGGAACACACTCCCAAAAAACTTTTAGTGGTGTGATTGAGGTTTGCTCCTCCTATAGTTTAAAAAAAGGTATAGTAACATGCTAGTGGATACTGGTTAGTATAGAATTTAATAGCTATATCCCAACGCTGTGAGTATGAATAAGGCTAATATTTTTTATCGCAACCCTTTCTCACTACCAAACACAATTTAAATTTCAAAATTCCCACTAATATAATACGATAACTGCTACTTGATTTTAGAACAAAAATATACCTAAACTCGAAATGGTCACGATACTGTTTAGGTTTAAGCTATGGAGGGTAGAAGGAAGGAGAAGCATCTAAATGTATTGAAAAGTGTCCATCGAAAGGGAGCAAATTAAGGTGGCCCCATAGCAGCAAGTGGAGATATTTTAAAAACAGCGCCATGAATTATTAGAGTAATTTACTACGTAAATATTTGATATTTTAAATACTGCATATTTCTCAACTACACAAGTCACGAAAAATACTAAATTTTTTAACCCAGCACACTTCACTCGGTTTATAACCGCTAAATTCACATCATTTCCATTAGCTGCACGAGCGCCATTTCGCTGAATCTTCGAATTATAATTTGCTGTTTACAGGTGGACACTTTTTCAACTTGTCCCCCATACAAGACGGTTCTCCTTCCTTCTACCCTCCATAGTTTAAGCACGTTAAGTTCAATTATTCAAAAAACGTTTTAAAAACGATTCAGAAATTAATTCATTTTCATAGACAAAACGAAAAACAATATGGAGGACAAACATTCATCCGCAGTTAAGCTGGTCTTGGGATTTATTCACTTATTCAAACAGATTTCGTTCAAAAAATGATGTTTTCTGATTTGTCTATTTCATCACTTCAATGACCACCATTTGGACTGATTTTATACAGGATATCCCGTTCAAAGTACCGTAAAGTAGAGGAATGATAGATCATTATGAAAAATTCAAAATACCCAAAAACAATGTTCTCTAACCTTTTCAGTTTATGAGATACTGGCAGATAAAAGGTACAGATGTTTACAAAATGATTTAAACACAAAAGCTATTTATGGGTTTGTGACTCATAGTTCTTCAATTAAAAATAGTAATTTGGAATTTGTCAATTTAATTTCCTCTCATAATGTATTTTAAGAAAATATTTAATACCCATTATTGTTCTGTGACTGCACTGATTTTTAACCATAAACTGTTGTAAGGTATGTGGGAAGTTGATACTTCAGATTTGAGCCTACCTACCGTTCGTTCTTAGAGGTCAGATCACTCTCACTTCGGCCGCTCCTTTTAAGGAATCGAGACACTGTAATCCTTACGTGCATATCTTAAACTATATATTTAAGGCAGTGTCTTTTATACAGTGTGTAAAAGCCAAACGGAATAAATTCATTATTTCGGTTACTGTACATATTTATAAAAAATCCCGAAACACGTCAAATTTAAATTGTAAATTGACATTCTTCAATGTGAAAATGCGATCCCTACATTTAACCCCCTTCGAATGACAGATACAACCCCCAATTGTTTAAATAGAAAGTATAGGATTATGATATATCCTTTGAAAGGTCACTTCATTCTCTATCCAAAAATGTCATCGTTTTCAAGTTTATTGTAACAATCAAGATAGAATAAAATAAAATCATGTGGTTACCGAAATTCGCCATAATTTACTCAAAACTTATTACAATATACACAAAACTTATTTCCCGTTTAGGTCTTGATAATAAGAAAGTAAGCAGAAACCATAGCAATGTGTTTTTTAGATGGTATCCATTAAAAATTCCTAAAAGAGTTTCCATGGCAAAGATAGTTGGTTTAAAACGCCTTAGAAAATTGTTTTGTAATTATACATACGTTGGATAACAATATTGTCCAATTAGACGTTAGGTTTTCTGATGAGTGCACTTTATCACTAAACGGTCATGCCATTCGGCAAAATTGCCGCTACTGATCAACGAAATATCCTCACTGGATGAAAAAAGAACACACGCAATACCCTCAAAAGGTTAATGTTTGGGTAGGGATTGTTGGAGACCATATCATAGGCCCCTTTTTCATTGGGGGTAATTTGTATGGCGATCATTATTTGGCACTACTTCAAAATGATGTCTTTCCAAGACAAATTTATATCCTGATCCAGGAAACCCCCAGTGAATACGATATGGTTTCAGCAGGCTGGAGCACTATTACATTATAATTTAAATTTGATGTGTTTCGGGATTTTTTAAAAATATGTGCATTAACCGAAATAATGAATTTATTCCGTTTGGCTTCTACACACTGTATATAGAAATATTTCAGAACCTTTTTTAATTGACAATCTCGTCTGTGGGATTACAATAAATGTCTTTAGATAGAAATTTTTTTAAGTGTTCTGGTTTAGTGTACACAGACGCTTTTATCTATACGAAGCTGCTTACAAATATAGTTGCAGAATTTAGGGAAAAAAATTACTGTAATGGTTCAGTTCACAAGTTCAAAAAAGTGTTAATTCTTGCGATACCTCCTAAAAATTGGATTCGGCAAAACGTCTAGAAATATGTAGTGAAATGTTCTATTTTAGAAATGGAAAATTACGAAAGTTATAAACAAATTGAGATGAAAAAAAAGCATTTAGTTTTTCGCAGTTTACTCAGAAACCATAGGAGATAATTGTCTGAAATGGAGTATTTAAAAAGGAATAATTTCCAAAAAAAAAAGTTTTAATTCTCAGAGCTGTATCTTTATTGCTAGTAATTTTAAGTTAATGCTGAAAATAGGTCTCTACGTGGCTGTTTCGGAATGCGCGCGTGGCCTCTAAAGTAAGTACGTTATTTTTTCTACAAACGTCAGTAAAAGTATACTTTTTAAAGCATGCTTTCAGTGTCTAAAATGCCATTTTATGACACTGGTGTTAAGAGTAAAATGCTTTTAGCACTAGTGCTAAAAGTGATTTATTTTTATGAGAAAATATAAAAACATAATTCAAAATGAAGTGTATTTCAACTAGACGCACAATTAGTGAAACTACAATTATAATAAGAAACTCCATGGCCAGTCTCATTGGTAGATGTAACAGAATTTATTTTGGTGAAGTTTGTACCAGGGCAAATAGCAATGTTATCCGCCGAAGTTTTTGGACAAAATTTGATCCGCAATGTTCTGTTTTCTTTGTAGAGAGTCTTCTACATAACCCTCTGCTACTGTACTGGACTTCCACCCACCGTGTCTTTTAATTGTAGTAAGATTAGCACCAGAGTCCGCCAACAAACTAGCTGAGGAACGTCGGAAACAATGTTCATTATAAAAATGGGCATCAGGCAAATTTAGAAATTCAGCAATTTTGGCAGGCATCTTACCAAATGTGTTGATTCCAACTGGAGTCCTGGCACATTTATTTTTAATGCATTTTATAAAAACTCTTGAATGATTAATATCCGCTGGACGAAGGGCTATGTACTTTTTATAGTAGTTCATATACAATGTACCACTTACAACAAAGGTGCGTTGCACATAAGTTTTTGTGTCTGGTATATGCACAACTAGTGAAGTTCCGGAAATCACCAAAAATCGCAGCAACTTTCTGCGTTAGATATATTCCATCCGGGGCTTCTGCAAGAAATTTGTAGATTTGTTCCCTTGTCAATACTTTTGACTTTTTCGGTCGATATCCTTCACCCTTTCGCTTCAAAAAAGCCACAAGTTTGTAATATCTGCTTATGTCATGATTACTTAAGTTCATCATCGACTTTAACATAGAATAATTCGACCAAAGTGTTGACGATTTCCATATTTTGGACTTTTTTTCAAAGTATGCAAGAAGCACTTTTTCACTGACCTTCTTGTCACTGACATTTTTGTGATTACACCATTTCAAGAAACGATCGTATGAAAACTCGTACTGTCGCTTTGACTTACTAGGCAATAATTCAAAAGTAGCTTTATTGGCAGCTTCTTCAATTTCCGGCGGTAGAAATTCATTTTCTTGTTCACTTTCCATCGAAAAACGAAGAAACGATAAAGAATAATTCGTGATTTATTGACGTTAGTTGTAGACAAAGACAAATCAACAAATTCGGTTTTTGTTTACCTTGGCAACTTGTTTCATGAATAGATTAGATGAAATTGGATTCAAAACTGATAATCTCGAGGCTATTATTTTATCAATTAATTAATGGAAAATATGCGTTAATTTGGATTTTAATGGTGTTTTTAGAAAAAATAGTGTATGATATACCTGCTAAAAGTGATTTTATTTTGTTTGAAGGGATGGAACACTTTGCCTTCGGCGTCGTGTCCCAAACTTCCCTTCTCACAAAATAAAATATCACTTTTAGCACTTATATCATAAATAACTATTTAAGTACTAAATATCAATTAAAAAATTCAAATAGATGATGGTGGATTCCCAACACATGAAGGAATAAGGTCCCGTTGGAAAAATGAATCTTCTAAGTTTTTCAACAAATTAGGCTATTGTTAATTAAACCCTCCAACGTGTTCATTGGAGGCAATAAAAATTGCTCAAATAATTTACCTACAAATTTTTTGCTTCTTGGAGACTGGAAAGATTGGTCATAAATTATACCCCATATTCTGGGGTCAAAAATAGGTTGATTGAAACTCACTTACCTATACACTGTGTCCGTAAAGTATGGAACAAATTCATTTTTAGCTAAACAGACCATTTTAAGAAATAATCCTGAAACACGTCGATTTTTGATTTTAATTTACCGTATTTTAAAATAATAATCTAATATACAGGGTGGATTACTTTCGAGTAATGACGTCACCGTCATTTTTTTTAAATGGAACACAAAAGAGCATATAAAATAAATTACAGGGTGATTTATTTAAAAATTCAAATTCAGTTTTTTCACGTTGCTTTAAAATGGTGTAACGTAAATTTACGAAAATGTATATGAGACACTAGTAGACGATAACACAAAAACTGGAAATAGTAGCGTTCATTTATTTTTATTAGTATGGATTTTCAGAGGGGGTCAGCGCAATTTTGACCCCTGTTATGTTCGTTATTTATTCAATTAAAAGCCATTTGTGTTATTTTAGTTTTATTCACACTATGTCCAACAACTGACTATAACCTCACTTGTTGTTGCTACTACTGCCAATGGCGCGTCCTGGTTGACAGATTGTCATTTTTCGCGGGCTGTCTACCCTTAGCCTGGTTGCCTACTAGAGGTCTAATCACACTACAACCCCCCAACTTTTTTTGAGGGTTACATTTAACAAAATATGGAACGCCACTGGAATAAAACGTCTATTCTCACTTTCGCCTCCTTGTATTTCTTTGTAAACATTTTAGTTTGGGAGATGCAGCCACCGTTTTGAATGTCAATTTCAAAATATCGAGTTATTAAACTGTACTGTATTTTCATAAGTAGGTATCAAAATAGTATATTTCATTACGAGTCCAGAAAATAGGCTTTTCCCTTGTGCGCGCGATGGGTTCCCGTGTGAGGCGTAGCCTCACACATGATGAACGTACTAAAATAACAAGTGTTCAATATGACCACCTCCTTCCTATATACAAGTTCTACATCGTTTTAACAAGGAATACTGAATGTTATAAAAACTTAAATGTTTATGTCGAATCTCGTTAGCAATTTGTAAAATTCGGTTCCTCAATTGTTCTTCACTGGTTATTTCCACAGAATAAACATTTTCTATCCCCAGAATCTTTGATGAAAAATACAGCATCAATACAAAAAGGCAAAAAAGTTTAAAAATAGACGTTTGATTCCAGTGGCGTTCCATATTTTGTTAAGTGTAACCCTTAAAAAAGTTGGAGAGTCAAAAGAGTGGTGACCCCCTCTGAAAATCCATAATAAATAACAATCAATAAACGCTAATACTTCCAGTTTATGGGTTATCGTATACTAGTGTCTCATATAAATTTTCATCAATTTACGTTACACCGTTTTAGAGCAACGTAAAAAAATGAATTTAAATTTTCAAATAATTTTCTTTTTATACAACATGTCAAAAATAGGTTGATTGAAACTCATTTACTTACATACAAAAGTGCATATTGTATGTAGATAAGTGAGGTTCAATCAACCTATTTTTGACCCCAGAATATGTGTTATAATTTATAACCAATCTCTTCGGGACACCTTGTATATTGTATACTCCAAAAGATCAAATCAAAAAAATGTATAAAGTTGATTTAAGAAAAATGCATTTTCTAAGTCAACGGGATGAAGCGAGATAATTGAATGTTGGTTTTTCGACTGTGCAAAAACACGCTGCGACCCAGTACAGGTGCTAGAAGGAAGAAAACCTGAAAGGAAAATCGCTTTCCCAGTATTGCGAAATGAATGCATACTAGTAGAGTGCTACAAAGCAACCTTCAGCAAGCTCATGGAACAGCAACTAGCATTTCTACTATCCGACGAAGTGAAACAGTAATTATTGTCTCCTACATTAACGTTAGAGTGGTAGCAGACATTTCCAGGGCAGTATTGATTTTTACATGTGACATATGCGCATTAGCGGTCCTGTGCTAAGACTGAGAGAGGAAAGTGACAACGCAGTTTGCTGTCTGGTCTCTCTGAATCTTTCGCTAAGAAAGGGCGAAATAAAATTCCTTTAAAGCCGCAGAGATATTGAAGAATTAGAATTTTAAAACAATAAATGTTATAAACGATAATTCTTATCTCTTGTGAGTTTTGTTATATTAATTAAAGACATAGAGATTAACTAAACTGTCGATGTGTTTGGATTTAAATGGAACGACACAGGTATTTATATTTTAACATGGCGGAAGCTTATAAAAAGTGAATATCTGTTCTTCCTATTGAATTTTGCAAACGATACTACTATTCATTTACCTGTTGTTTAATTACTAAATCCTCATATTTCTATTACCTAACATATTTGTACAGAATTCAAAGATAACCAAATTTATAAAACAAAAAAACTTTCAAGGGGCATGTCCTTCACTTTTTTCTTTAGTAAGAAATGTAAAACATTTAATTGTGAAAACTTTTTTCTTTCTTTAAATTTAATTCAATGTAAAACATTTAATTGTAATAAAACCTTTTTTTATTTCTTCAAGTAGGATTTGATGTAAATCATGTAATTGTAAAATTATTATTTTCTTAGGGGGGTTTAACAAATTGTGAAATGATGGAAACTGTTATTTTTTATATCTTCTAGCGGTTTTCTATGAGGTTTTTATGGGGTTCTTAAGAGGTTTCTACAAAGCCTGCTGATGATTATACGAGGCTTGCCTGAAGTGCATACCTCTTAGTGTTCCTGTGTGGAGCTTAGTTCACAGCTTGCCTGAACTTACCGGAATTTATTTACAATTTATCGAAAGACTTATCTAATTAAACATAAGACTTATTAAACGCTCACCTGGAGGTTCATCTGACCTTAAGAGCGGATAGTGTTTTTACTTGTATGGCATTTATATTGTTCTAATATCTTTCCTAGTATTAAATAACACTAACTCAACTAACACTAACTAAAAGCAGTCAAGATAATTTTTGTTTTCTTTGTATAACTATTGTATTTTTTGTATAACTATTCACTATTCATCTCACAGATTTTCATTAGACTTAGTAATCATTGAGACTGTCTTTTATTTTTAACTTCAGCTACCTACCTGCAGTAACCAAGTAAACTTGAAAATAGCTACTACCTAGAGTATTTGTAGGTCTTTTCAAAGTTTTTGAGAAAACTTTGTGGCGCCCATGGTCTTTACTTACAAGATATTATCACTACAATAGCTCTAAATCATGTTATCCGATCAGACTATTCTCTACAATTTACTCTAGGTTCATAAGAACCCACGTTCATGAAGTTAACCCTGAGAAGTGAATAAAAATATTTTTTTTAGTGTCTCACAGTTTTGGCACCCAAATTTAAGCTTATTTTTTTGAGGGTCTCATATTTTGGCGCTCAACATCTTTTATTGGTCTCAGAAGGTTGGGGGGAAATGGTTTGATACCTTTTAGTCCAGCCAAAGATCCCTTAAAAACTGCTGCTCATAAAAGACACAGACTTACTTTTGCTAGTGAACACATCAATTAGATCATGGACGATAGAAAAAATGTATTGTACGGTGTTTATTTATGTCAAATATGCCCGAAATTAGATCTACAGAAGAGTTGGAGAGCGTAATGCGACCTGCACTCGTTCATATTGGGAATTTCTTTCGAGACATGCACGGATCTTGTGGATTACTGGCACAACTATACAGATCAGAAGAATCTTAGAAGACCATCTTGGGAATGATTCTCTGCTAAGGCGGGATAACGCAGGACCACACACTGAAATAATGATGACACAATAATTCTAGAACATTGATATTACAAAAATAAAATAGCCTGCTTAAAGCCTGTAACTTAATCCAATTGAGCATACTTAAAAGACGTATTAGATATCGGATACCTGCTCGAACAGCATGCCAAGAGATTGGATTAACCGCTATTGAATAAATAACATATTTTCTTCAAAAATGATACCTACATGCCAAATCCAATGAGGAGTGTCGATACGCCATATTGACCATAAGTAATATTTGTCATCTCTTGCTTCTTTAGTAATATAAACTGAAGGGTGTATAGTTTGGCAAACATAACTGAAGCTGTGGGAGGAATGCGGTCGAAAACATTCGATATTGCCACGTTTAACTATGAAAAACCTAAAGTGCCAAGTATGTAGTGATAATAATTAGAAAATGGACTTTTTATTATTAACAATATGTCAATAATGATTAAACGTTAGTTCTTTAATGTGCTTGTTTCATTGGATTTTGTCTATTAACATTATTTTTTCAATTTCGGAATATTAAAAGATGAACACTTTTCCAAATATGTTATGGGTTTCCTTAAAGCCGGCAAAGTCGTGCGAAAATCATAATTACCACGCCCCCCGAACTAACTCTATTGGTGAATATTTATCGAAATTCCGTTGCTAAGTAACCACCTGACTTCCTATTGGCAAGCGCGTGCGTGTGTTCCTTCCTGTCACTTCGTCATTTGACTGACATTGATTATCCAGTGGCGTCTAAATAATTGTCAGTATTTACCTTCGTATTTTCAGTTTTACTTGTTATCTTATTATTTCGTATCCATATTGAATTCAAGTACGATTTTTAACAAATGGGTACCGTGTTTTGAAAAATACCTTACCTTTAAAGCAAAGCATAAATCAGTTTCTATATATAATTATCATATAATAATAATTATTATTTTTAATACTTTTATAAAATAGGTACCGTACGCTATTGGTACGTTTATGACAGATATCGGCCATGTTTCCTCCCCCCTTACGGATTCCCCGTAGCTTCAGATAGACTTGCCAAACTATAATTGTTTAATACATTTTTTGGTTTGCGTTTTCTCTGACTCTCAGTGTGTTATTTTAGATAGTTGCTTAGTTTATTTTTTATAACATAATATTTTACTTAGTTGGTAAATAAATTAATATGTTTGGCTACTAAGACATTGTAATCAGTTTAAATGTGGGACAATCGGTATACAACTTGCTGAAATTTGACATTTAAAAAGCATTATCTAATCTGTTTGCATTATTTCTCAGTCTGTCACACCTTTTCTTGTATTTTTCATAGTTGATGGACAGATAAAAGAGAAAGTTATGGAACTAGTTCGGAATTGAAAAAAATAAATGCCAATAAACGCTTTTATTACTAAACGATATGATTAAAAAATATATACGGATCGTATTTGATTACTATATAAAGGGGTAATTAAATTTCCGATCTAATCATTGAATTAGTTCAGAAAAAATGTTAACATAAACGGTGTCCTATTAAATGATATAATTAATTGAAAGGATACCATTCTGGTTTGCAACTAGAAGGGATAACATAACTTGTAGACCGGTTTCGGCGTATTGCGCCTCATCAGTACAAGGTATATGCTATCGTCCGAGAGTTAATCCCGGACTGAAATGTGACTATAATCAACAACGATACATATTGTCCAGTTACGGAAATATTTTGGTTGCGAAAATAGCGGCTTCTCACCTCTAAGACACAAACCAAAATTCGAATGAGACAACAAACCACGTGGGTTTGAAACAAAAATAAATTATTACTGTTTCCTGTAAAATTGTCGTATTTAGTAAAGCGTTTTAACAATAGATGTCGAAGAATAAAAATATATTATTCTAACGCTTTGACAAAGTTTTGAAAAATAATTTTTCCAAAAACAGTGACCGTTCAACGAAGAAGAAACAACTACTTCCCGGGCTACATGCCCCGACAGACATTGAATTACACTTCTAAGTCAAACGGGGTTGGTGAATCTACAAGATTTCATGTCATTGTTAGTTAATAGCTACCCTTCAATAATCCGCTTAATTTACTTTCTTATAACTATGAACAGACTTTACATATTATATCCGATATATATTTTTTCTATGGTCAAAAGTTATTTTGAACTGTTCCTTATTGTATAATTAAAAAATTAATATTTGATATTTGTTGCACTGTTTTTCATTTAAAAATTAATTAGATATGGGATATGGATGAAGTGAGAGATTTATTTGAAATTTTTGATGACTTCTCAACATATGATGAGAAAGATATTATTTAAATAGTTGAGACACCTCGAGAGCCTAGGGTTTTTAGAGATAGAATAGAGACTTTAGATTCCTGGAATGATGAAGAATTCATAGCGCGTTTCCGTTTATCTAAACATTCAACTGAAGATATTGAACTTGTGGGTAATAAACTTAGACATATTACAGACCGGTAAGTAGTCATAAATATTTATAGTAGATGAGAGTAATTGAAATAATACTACAATAAAACTACAAGTACTTGTACCCTCGGGTTAACTGGAGATATTTAACTCTACTTTATAAAACCGGGCATAAACCCGAAAAGAAGAAAATATGTTAAAATTGTTCATCTTAGCTGTTGTCATGTTGTGTTTTTATATTACCTGTTATTTTATTCTTTTTGGCCTTCCTGCATCAGTGCATCACCTACCACAAGATTTATTATCATAGGTAAGTCGAAAAAATCGATTTTTTTATTTTACATATTTCAGGTTAGGTATTCATAATCAAAATACTGTTTGTTTTGCAGTTGAAAATGATGATTACCCAAAGATTTTTATAAGACTTATGCCCATACAAACCATAGTAGGGGTCTACCAAAGGAACCTACGTTTGTGAAAATAAAAAAATATGGTCCTACAAGTTTCTATTTGTGAGTGTTCGAGCATTATTTACATTTGTCATTTGCTTCTATTTTGTTCTTTAGACAAAAACTGTAATTTATTCGATTATTTGCTTAAGACTGTTTGTTTGCTGTGTGCTAAGATACAATCTTGTGCTTTTTGTAATTGGATATTCAACCAGAAAAAATTATTTGATTTATATTTATTCTTTTTCCATTGGTTTTTAATAGGTAGGTAGGTTCTGGTATTGAGTTTTTTTCAGATAATATATGCTTTATATATTTAAAATTAATAAATTATAATTAATTTCACTTGCGAAAGGTTTTTTATTTCATTTTCCTATTATCATTCCTTATTTGCAGCTGGACGATTTAATACAAAACTGTTATTATTAAAGTCCAAAGTAGTTCAATTGCAAATATTGTACAATATTACGCGTATTCTAAAAGGTAGAAATTCAAAACACCGCCATAACTTAGTTATGAACTCATTAACTGCGATCGCTGAGATTCTTCTTTCATACCTTGACACAGGACTTTCACTTCTATAGGTTTGTATGTTTTGTGGTAGTAGTTGTCATATGTCATAATCAATAGAGGAGTTCAGTCTAAGGTCAGTGTGACCAACAAAAAGTGGTTTTTATGACAAGAATGACAGTTAATGTCTACCAATCAAAACATAAGATTTTTGCAGGTTTTTTATCATTACAAACATCTATATTGCTTCATTAAAACAATGAATACACCCCCGAAGCGTAAATCTCAAAATTTAAAATGACGTTTTAGCTGAATTCTCAATGCATCGGTGGCCAGTAATTCCAGGAACTTTCGGCAAATCACCAATTCTCTTCTGTCATTATGTGACTAGTTATGTCAGATGTCAGTGTTATTTGCTTTTGTTGATATTTGTTTAATCGTTTATGTTTATTTTCCATACTTTTATAGTAGTTCTAGTTAGTTGTATCACTTTATTCTTCTGATTGCTTTTTCCACTGACATCTGACGTAACTAGTGACATAATGATAGATGAGAATTGGTGATTTGCCGAAAGTTCCTAGAATTACTGGCCACCGATGCATTGAGAATTCAGCTAAAACGTCATTTTAAATTTTAAAATTTACGCTTCCGGGGTGTATTCATTGTTTCAATGAAGCAATATAGATGTCCGTAATGATATAAAACCTGCAAAAATCTTATGTTTTGGATGGTAGACATTAACTGTCATTCTTGTCATAAAAACTACTTTTTGTTGGTCACACTGACCTTATACTGAACTCCTCTATTCTCTTCTGGCATTATGTCACTATTTATGTCAGATGTCAATGGAAAAAGCAATCAGAAGAATAAAGTGATACAACTAACTAGAACTACTACAAAAGTATGGAAAATAAACATAAACGATTAAACGAATATCAACAAAAACAAATAAAACTGACATCTGACCTAACTAGTGACAAAAATGACAGAAACGAAATGGTGACTCGACAAAAGTTCCTAGAATTATTGGCCACCGATGCGTTGAAAAGTCAGCTAAAACGTCATTTTAAATTTTAAGATTTACGCTTCGGGGGTGTATTCATTGTTTTAATAAAGCAATATAGATGTTCGTAATGATAAAAAACCTGCAAAAATCTTATGTTTTGAATGGTAGACATTAACAGTCATTCTTGTCATAAAAACCACTTTTTGTTGGTCACACTGACCTTAAACTGAACTCCTCTATTATCGTTTGTGTCTGTGAAACCACAGAACTAAACAGTAGTTCTATGGTTAGAGCCAATGGTATTCAGATGGCTCTAGAGCAATAGAAAAAACTGGGATAGGACAGACCAAGGAGGTACATAGCATAAACCACCAAATACTCTGTAAGCTTGTGAAACACCACAAGTATTTTTCAAGTGGAAATTCACGCCATAGGAAAGTGTGCCCAGTGTAATATTGAAAAAATATATGGAAGGCGAAGGATTATCATCATGTCGGATAGACTGAGTTCTTACGCAATCGTTTACTATCGGCACCAAGACTCACTGGAATAGAAGGAAATGAAATAGCAGATGAGTTAGCCAAGAAAGTGTCTGAAACACACTTTTGGGTACCGGAACCCTTTTGCGGTATCACCTCGAGGAGAAGAAGAGGGTAACTGTAGCTGTAGGGTAACTATAAATTGGTATTTCAGTTAAATTGTGAATCATGTGTTTTCGAACCAAACATACGAATTCCAAAATAAATAGAGAAGGAAGATTTATGCGTTCTACAACTTAATCCAAATACGTAACGAGCTGGCTTTTTGTGTAATTAATTAATTTAATTTTTTATTAAAAAAAAATCCGATTTTGGTACATATATATGTTGCCGGCAAAGTCCGTTATGCAGTCATACCTAGGTTTGCCTAGGCAAAGTACGCGTTGTCGGACCACTCATGGTATATAAAATATCAAATAATTTGTATTCCACATGAAGTTTTTCAAAAAGGGGAAGGGAAAAGGGGAAGGGAAAAGGAGAATGGAAAAGGGGAAGGAAAAAGGGGAAGGGAAAAGGGGAAGGGAATACACCATGAGTGGCCCGGTAATACGGACTTTGCCTAGGCAATGCGGACTTTGCCTAGGTATGACTACATAACGGACTTTGCCGGTAACATATACACTGTGTTCATTTGAAAAGGACCCACCCTTAATATTTCAAAAATGGGACATATTAGAAAGAAATGCCGAAACACGTCAACTTTTAACTTAAGGGGGACACTTTTGGCACTAATGTTATAAACGTCAGATTCACCCCCTCCCTACTGGGGACATTTTTTCAAATGTCATTAGGTATCAAGGCACACCTCATTTAAAAGGTCTGGTAAATCTCTATTCAATCATTTTGTTTTGCCTTTGATACGAGCCTTCCATTGTTATTTAATCGTTGTTTAAAATTGGCACTTTTTCAACTTTTATTGCCTGAATGTTAACGGTGGTCACTTTGAACACAAGATTAAATAGCAGATTTTTCATGTTAACAGTTGTCTTTTTACTATTTGTAAATTCTTTATTCTTTAAAGAGTCTTTCTATCATTAACACAATATGGGGGCATACGAAAAGATGAAAAAGAGCCAACTTTAAACAACGATTAAATAACAATGGAAGTCTGGTATCAAAGGCAGAACAAAATGATTGAATAGAGATTTACCAGACCTTTTAAATGAGGTATGACTTGATACCTAATGCCATTTGAAAAAATGTAAGGGGTATCTCCAGTAGGGAGGGGGTGAATCTGACGCTTATGACATTAGCGCCAAAAAGTGACATCCTCAAGTTAAAAGTTGTCGTGTTTCGGCAGTTCTTTCTAATATGTCCCATTTTTGAAATATTAAGGGTGGGTCCTTTTCAAATGAACACAGTGTATAATTAATTGAAAATTTAACTTTTCTATCGGTTAAATATTTATAATAAATGACTATTCGTATCAAGGTCGTACAGACTATATAAATCTACCATTTTTTTGTTGTTAATTATTCAACTGTTTTCATCGAATTCATGCATAAAAATAAAGTTTTGATGGTCTGAAGGTCGAATCTAGCCAATATTGTCTATAAAAACACAACACAAAACTGTCTGAATTAAAAAGTAATTTAATCATGAAACTTAAATTATCTAAGCAATGTTCAAAATCATTTATTAGAATGTAAAATGTATTTATTTTGTCAAAGATCTTTCATAAAAGAACTTTGATGGATAATTTGACAGTGTAATAAACCATATCTTTTAGAATATTCCTATTATAAAAGATCTTTTATAATAAGTAATAACAATCCATTATATTTGATAAAAAAATTCACAGTTCCGAAGAAGTAAGGGTAAAAACATAGTGTTGATGTTGTCGGACAGTGAAGACAAAATTGATAAACTTAAATGTTTCCTCGTTCATTCATAGTTCTTGTAACTTTTTATACCTTCATATCTCAAATAACCTCTTATGACCCAAAGTATTACCCAAAGTTGGTCAGATCTTGCTTTCTTCTTTTTTAGCACCACACACATTGTGATCACTTACCACTTACCGTAGCTGCACAACTTCCTAAATATTGACTATGACAGTGTAATAGAAAACCTCTTGAACTTTTGTTAAAAGAATATCATCAAAGAAATTGTTTAATAGTTATTCAATAAACTAGTTTGTTAATAAAGGCGATTAATAAACGAAACTGTTTAATAGTTGAGTTTATTAATCGCCCATTAACAAATGAGTTGATTACAATATTTTTTCGTTGACCGTAAACTCTTTTTTTGTGAAAAAGTTCACTTTTCCACAAAGACTATCAGGAGATAATAATGTCAACTCCATACCAATGACGTAGAATGTCATTGACTCCATACTTTTTCAATTTCACGTAAAAATCACGTTGGCTAAAAATCTCAGTTATCATAGAAAAATATAAAATGCGAATTGTCAAAAAAGTTGTCACTGTGAAAAAGTTATTGTAAATTCGTAATTGTGCAGTTATGGAGTTAGCTGAAAATATGGAAAATGATTTAAACCTGAATATAAATCATTATTTTGCGGACGGCGTGCCAATACAATATCTCTGACAATATAAAGTGAAGCCTATAGTCGGGTATCGCGGCGGCGCTGATCCCGTGTCGATGCGTTAAGTGAGCTCATACACAACCGTCGAGTTGATCACTCGACGGTGCTGTGACGATGCTTGTCAGGTGTTGTGCTGATAAGTGTGTTTCGATCTTAATATAACAAAAGTGTCAGTCAAAAACTAGAAGTATTCTATTATAGAAGTCTACATTAATAATAATAAGTTTTTTGCTTACAGAACACAATGTTTACAGCAATGTTAGTCTGTGATAATAGACAAACATTTTAAGGGCCGATTCTACAATTTGAGTATAAACCTGGTATTTGCTATACGTAGGATAACGAGACACTATTGCGTTCTACATTAGAGGTATATCTTTATTCCAAGTATAAACCAGAGTATACGTTATCTATTCCAATTTGAGGGAATAACCGAGGAATAAACTTATTCTGCATTTCTATTGGTTGGTTTCGCGTGAAAATACCAACAACAATTGCTGTAATGTCTCGCGTCAGAAGATAGGAAATTGAAGATATAAGACTATACTGATCCTAAAGTATTTAAAGTTATGTAAAGTATAGCATAAGTTGAATGAGGTTTCTAATTTGAAAAATTTGTTATCAGGCAGAATTATTTTGAAGAATATGATGAACTGGAATTTCTTATGTGCTTTTGGCTGCAGAAACAGATATGCTGTCTGCAGGCCTTAAACTTCCCTAGTATTAATGACTGTGTCAGTTTTTTGGATTCTGAAATAAATTCAATGATATGAAAGTTAAATACCTACTTCAAGAATTCAACCTCTTCACCTCTTCCATTAATAGCACATCAATTTTATTGATTAACTTCCTTTTTATTTATAACCAAAATAAGAAAAATAAACGAATATTCTGAAATCAGTGAATTCTCTTCCACTCTCTAATTTATCAAAACAATCCAAGAAATTTGAATAATGGTTAGTTAATATATCAGAAACTCCCGCTTTTCAAAGCGTCAAACGTCAAAACGTTGGTTCATTGGAACTACCTGCGAGATATTCTCGGAATAACTGTACCTGTCATAGGAATCCATTTTAGAACCGACATCCAGTTATTCTCGGTATACATCTAGGTATAAAATATCGAAGGAATAACTATACTGACTTTTATACTGGCATTGTAGAATCGGCCCTAAGTTTACAAGACAGTTGGTAACAAAAAAAAATTGGAAATCGGTTGACCCTAAAGGCCATCCCTGCAACTTCCCGCCAAATTCAATTTTCAAACGCATGCGATTTTGTCACTAGTTGCGATTTTTGTGTTATTTTGAGCTCTTCGAGCTCAAAGATAGAGCTATTCGATGCAAAAGTCTAATCAAAGTTCGATGAAACACGATTTTTTTAATTTTCAAACTGCTATAACTTTAGAATGAATTAACCGATTTTCACGAGGTTGGCGGCGATCGATGTAGTTTTTTGAGCTCTATAAAAATTTCGAACAAAAAAATTGATCTGATGAAACATTTCGGAGTTATTACAAAAAAAAACACTTTTTTCGATTTCTTCCGACAACGATATCTCACGAACGCATCAACCGATTCTGACGCACTTGGTGGCGATCGATGCGGGTTTTCAAGGTCAAGAACTGATTAGTTTTTGAGGTCGATCGGTTCTGCAAATTCGGAGATATTTTGAAAAAATAAAAAAAACAACCTTTTTTTTCACTTTTTTTAGAATTTCTCGAAATTTACCAGTCCGAATTGGTTCCAACATACAGGAAATCTAAGTTTGGCGGAGCCCTTTCGAATGACATCAACTGCGATCGAATCGGTCAAGCCGTTCAGAAGTTATAAGAGGTTTACACGCACACACGCACACACGCACACACGCAGCTCAAAAACGCACGGAAGAAGGAAAATATTTTATAAAAGATCGTATGTATTCCATGAAGTTTTTAATATAGAAGCATAAATAGAAAATATAAATAATATTCCTCTTCCTTACTAGGGAATTTCTGTGAAAATACAACAAATTAATTTCCTTTCTGAAGATTCAAAAAAAAGTAAGATATCTCTCATACAAACTGGGATCCAATTAAAATTATATTAATGCCCATTTGCATTCTATTTAACGTTATAATTTCTTGTATATCAATAACGAACAAACTCTCATTAAAAGTTCATGGCAACCTGCTGGTTGAAAACACACAAAGGATCAATAAGGCTACACAATAAAATGCGAAATAAAATGTCTGTGATAAAAATCTTCATTTAATATCCGTTGAAATGCCGTTTTCAACTTTTATTTGATAATAATTTAAAAAATACATTTCTTTCGAGCTCCGCAAGAACGGTTGAATTCTCTCTTATACACGATATTTTTTTTTATCTAAATGAGGTATTAATATCTAGAGATCATGAAATGTACTTATCCAAGGATTTATTGAAACTCTATAATTATAAAAAAATAGCAAATAACAAAGCTACAAAAGAAGTAGAGGAACTGAATGTAAAAAAGAGAGAGAAAAGTCGGAAAAGAAGTAGAAGAAGAAGAAGAACGTACGCAAATGGGAGAGGTGGAAAAAAAACAAGGAAAACGAGGAAAACAAAAACAAGGAAAACGAGGAAAACAAAAGCTTAATCAGTCTTTGAAGAGGAAAGCGATAGATGACATTGCAAGCCAAGTTGGTATAAGAAAATTCAAGAATTAGGTATTTGCAATGAAAACAAAAAATCAGAGACGATTTCTTAAAGCTCTCTTTTTTCGATTTTTCTTTTCTTCCTCCATCTGAGGTTGATGAATGTTTCAACGATGATTTAATGTCTATATTGCCGCGGGATAGTCGACTTAAAACTTTTTCAAAAAACTATTTAGAGCTGTCCTCGGATTTTCCTCCCCAAAATTTGTTGTAACCGTACTACGAACAGTTGTGGGTCATTTAATTCAATGTATAATGCAATGTTCTATAAAGTATTATTACAGTTTCCCGTAAAATTGTCGAATTTAGTAAGGCGTGATTAAAGGTCGAAACACACCTATCAGCACCTCATAGGAACAGCGACTGATCATCACCAGCAAATTTAATTTTTTATGTGTATTTAAATATACGTGCGCATACCTAACAGCATCAGCACAGCACCGACAAGGCACGTCAACGCCTCAACCACAACACATTTCTCAGAGAGAATATTTTGCGGACGGCGTGCCAATACAATATCTCTGACAATATGAAATGAAGCCTATTGCGGGTATCGCGGCGGTGCTGATCCCGTGTCGTTGCGTTAAGTGAGCACATACACAACCGCCGAGTTGACCACTCGACGGTAATGATCAGTCGCTGTTCCTGTGAGGTGCTGATAAGTGTGTTTCGACCTTAAAACGACATTCATCAACGAGCCAGAAAAATGTCTTGCAGGCAACGACAAGTCTACACACAATACGATTCGCAGGGTATTAGAGAGGGGAGAAGGGCGATTGGAACCACTAAACAACCAACCAGCCGATATCGGGAAGTCGTTAAAAAGTTGGGACAATTTGACTACATACGCTGCAATCTACAGGGACCTTGCAGATTGGCCCCTGCAAATTGCCGTGTGAGTAGGCGGCTTAGTCTTGTAGATCATACCGACCCCGTTTGATTCAGAAGAGTAATTCAATTCATTTAGCCCGGGAAGTAGTTGTTTCTTCTTAGTTGAACGGTCACTGTTTTTGAAAAATATTTTTCAAAGCAATGTATACCTTAATTCCTAATTTATACCAATTTTTGGAAGCTTTAAAAAATAAGCAATGTGAAATTTATTTAAAATTACGAAACAAAGGATACCAGCGAAGAAATTAAGCAAAAAGAAGAATTTTTACAGGAAAAAATGCTTTTGTAATCACATAACACTTTAAGCAGAAAAAACTTTGTAAAAGCAGTTTCAAGTTGCGAGTAAAGTCCAAACTCCATAATATTGCCGGGACGCACCAGTTAAGCACTCATCAAAGAGTAGCTTACTGATAATTCCAATCTCTCATTGCACCATGTTTTGCTTAGTAAAGCAAAGCTTACGTACAATACCGTATGTCTTCACTTGCATGGACAAAGCTGTGCTCAAAATTTCGTGCATATAAGCTTCACTCAGATGATGGTGCTTAATTTGTTAAGCCTAGCTTACTTGTTGAGCCAAGGTGGTGCAATCGGGCATCAGAAGTCAGAAGAATTATCTTTAAAGACAAAGAACAAACTTGGTCTGACGAAAGCAAGAAAAATCATTCTCAAAGAAAAGAACATGTGTGTGCACGAAAAAATGCAAATTTATTGAAGAGCACTTATTGTAACTCGCGTGATCCGAATGGGCTTATGCGCGAATAATAGTAATAACATTAAGCATTACGATGTGGTCTAGTTTGTCATAAATAAATTATTATTTAAATATACCTTTAGTAATAAAATAACTGTACTCTCGCAATGGAAATCGGCCACCCAAAACGACGATGCACTCTTTCATTTTTATCATGCTCGCCACAAATACTTTAAATATCACGACATGCAAATATCTCGATGCTGTTACACAAACTACTGTTAATTTCGAACAGTTAATATGGTTACTGAATTGTGACGTCTTAAAGCATTACAACTTTTATGATGCGCGATTAAAAATAACATGTCTGCTGTCTTTCTAATGAAAATATACAATGTGCAATTTATGGATTAAATTAGCCGTGGATAAATAATTTTATAACAACATTTCGATTCGTTTTTGCAAAGTTATGATTAAACTTTGAATTATACGGAGGCAATTAAGATTCATTTTCGATAATATCGATATTTTTGTATATCTATTAGCTGAATGCCATTATTAAGATTGTTGGTTGATCAATAACAAAGTGCTTTAAGCCAGTGTCGGGTATAAACACAATGGATATTTCTTCTTTATTGAATTTTTGTAGACAAGTTTAATAGTAAAAAAATATATAAACCAGCTTTAGTTTCGAGTTGTACCGTCTATTGTTTCCAGTTGAACTCCCTTTCTTGCATCAGACCAAGCTGTTCCTTGCCTCTTAAGAGTATGCTTCTGACCAACTTTCCATTTAAAAATATCATGCCTAAATATTCTCCTCTCTAAAACATCTACTTCCATTATACCTTCTGTAGGAAAGAACCGATCAGGTGCTATATTTACCAAGCTGCACTGAAGGCACTTAATTCCATAGAGATCAATTCTAAGCTGTCATGGGATTGCATTAGTGTCTTAAGCGCACTCGGGGACCGTTGAAAGGTCATGGATCCTGGGTACCAGGGCACGAGGGTCATAAGAGCAACGAACTGGTGGATGAGACGGCCAGACAAGGCTCATCAATGACATTCATTGGTTAGGTTAGGTTAAGTTAGTGCCTAGACTGTTACACCGTCTGGGGGCGGGACCACTCAGAAGAATACCCCCAGGGGATAGCCCACCTGTCGTAAAAGGCGACTAAGTGGCTAGATCCCCAGGGATCTAGAGGAGTAAACCTCGATAAAACAATCCGTAATCTACGTTGTTAGCTACCGTGGCAATGGATGAATGGCTGCGCGAAGGTCAGTCAGAAACGGTGCTTCCGGGATACCTGGTGACCTCCCGGAGTAACCAGCCTTACCACCACAAGCGGGGCTCTGTGGTGGTGGACATTCAATTCCCTAGCTACTCGTGGGATGGAATATGGAAAAGGAAGAAAGCAAAATAGAACAGGAGGTTGTGGATGAAGGAGGACAAGGAAAAGGAATTTTTGGTAAATCGACGAAGGTAAAACGAACGCCTGATAAGGCGGGGGAGACGAGAGGGTGGAGTGGAGTGAAGAGAAAGGAACAGAAGAGGAAACTGAAGGAGAAAGGAAAGAAGGAAGTGGAGAATGGGAAGGAAGAAGAGAGGGAGAGTGTAGAGAGATTGAAGGATATGGTAAGGCGACTAGAGGAGAAGGTGGAAAGGCTGGAGGAAGAGAAGGCAGCGGCAGAGGGGCGGGTCAAGGAATTGGAGAGGTTTAGGAGGGAGGACGATAGAAAGGAGATAATGCAAACACGATGGGAGGTGGGGCAAAGAAACTGGGAAGGATGGAAGGAGGTTAGAGATAGGGACTAGGATGGTAAAAAGGGAGAGGGAATAGAGGTGAAGGTGGGAAATCCAATATTAGGGGATGAAAAGGTAAAGGTGGTATGGGTGACCAAGGAAGACAGTGAAATGGAGAAGGGAATACAGGAGATGTTCAGGGATAGGTACCCAATGCTAGGAGGAAAAAGAAAGGAAATGGAGTGGGTCAAGGAGGTACGCACCACGGAAAGGAATGGGGTAAGGGTAAAGACGGAGGAGTTGATCTGTCGGATGGAGGGAGATGTTAGGGATGAGAAAAAGGTGTTTGAGCTGATGAGTCGACTGTTTGGGGAAGTGGGGAGCGGGGACAGTGGACAGTGGAAGACTACCTGACGGGACTAGTGATAGTAGACACTAGAGGGAGGAGGTATGATACGGAGGCTGGAGTGCCCCAGGGCTCGGTTCTTGGACCGACGCTATGGAAGTGTGTGTTTGATGAGGTTTGTGGGATAGTATGTGAAGAGGGATGTGAGATTACGGTGTATGCGGACGATGTGTGTCTAGTATGTACCGCAAAAGGAAAGGCGGAGATAGAAAGAGAGGCGGAGAGAATGTGTAGGAAGATTGTGGAGAAGATAGAGCGGTGCGAACTAGAAGTGGCGGAAGACAAGACGGTGGGGTTGCTAGTGAAGGGACGGAGCAAGACGAGGGAAGTGGGGGTGATGGTGAGGAGAAGGAGAATTCGCATGGAGGAGTGTGTGAAATACCTAGGGGTGTGGTTGGATAGTCAGTTATCCTTCCGAACACACATGTTGAAGGCGGCAGAGAAGGGGAAAGTGAGGGCAGCATGGCTGGGGAGATTGATGAGTAATGTGAAGGGGCCGGGAGAGTGGAAGAGGAGGATCATTGGTAGGACGGTAGAGCAGAGTATGCTGAACGGTGCAGAGGTGTGGGGTGAACGAGCGGGAGTGAATGCGAGGGTTAGGCCACTCCTGCGGGTGCAGAGAGGTATATTGCTAAGGGTAGTGCAGGGGTACAGGACAGTGGGTGGACTGGCAGCAGCGGTGCTGGCAAGGACCTGCCCATTGGACGTGATGGCTAGAGCCAGAAATAAACGCTGGAGGGGTGCGACCAGAGAGGAAGTACAGAAATGGATGGAGGAGGAAATGGAGAGAAGGTGGGAGGAGTATGAGGGCGCGCTAAAAGGAGCGATTGGGAATAGGAGAGATTGGATGGATCGGAAATTCGGGGAGGTGAACTACTTCTTGACACAGGTGTTTACTGGACATGAGTCGAGAGTAGGGTACCTCCACAAGATTGGAAAAAGAGAGACTGGAGTGTGCGAGAGGTGTGGAGTGGAGGATGATGTGGGGCATGTGTTCCGATACTGGAGGAACGAGGAAGTGCTGAAGAAGTTGGAGAGGAAACTAGGGGAGGCGGTGTATTGGGAGAATATGGTGGAGATAATGTTAAGGAGGGAGGAGGAATGGGTGGAGGTAAGTGGCGTAGTAGAGAGCATGGTCAGGGGGAGAGAACGACTCGATATGGCATGAGAGGTAGGAGTGGAAGTTAGGGAGAAGACGACGATGTGAGCGGAGAGTGTGCGAGGGACCGCCGCCCGTCTCGAAGTATGCTAGGGTAGTGATTCCGAGGCGGGGGTAACGGCGAGTTTTAGGTGGGTTTGGTTGGTAGGCATCTCCTTGGGGATGAGTCCAACACTGTTTGGGTCCTGGACCCATTCGAACATGAGTTTCCCATCATCCCAAAAAGTGCCTGGGCTGTTGAGCACAACTCAAACGAATGAATGAATGCCATTCATTGGACCGGAACACTTGTGTGGCGTCGTAAGTCGACAATAAATATGGCCACAAGGAAGTGGTTGGCACAGAAATCTCTAAAATGGTATCACCTGGACGGAGACAGGCGAAACAGACAAAGATAGGAGAGCTGTCAAAGCCGTAGTAGATATGCTTACAGAACACTGTAAGCTTGATAGGCACGCAAAGCTAATGGTGTTGACAGACGAAGCCATGTGCAAATACTGTCACCCAGAGGAGGAAACTGCAAAGTACACCATGTGCAAATATGACTGCCTGGAGAATAGGCATTTCTTGTATTAAGCGATGTGAAGAGAACCTGCTGATGATATCCTTCAATATTACATCGTTGATTGTTATCCACAAGCTCATCAAAAGTTGAGTAAGGAGTATAATAGTTCCAGCACAATTTCAAACGAAACTATTAGCAATATATTTTTATGCTCAATAGTGGCACAAAAAAGGTTATTACGAACTTCTGCTCACTACGCTAAATTGCTCTTGGAGCTTCAGAAATATGATCTCACAGTGATCAAAGGAGTTCTTACTGGACAAAGCTCACTCATCTCACATTATCTGCAATCGCAGGGCAATTGTCGGCCAACGCCTTAAATGCCTGGAACAGATCTACTTAGAGCTTGATCAGGCTACAGATCTAGCTCCAAAATGGGTAATAGACCAATAATAAATCAGCTATGGAAGCCTTTTGTTTTATAAGATCATCATAAAAAGTTTTTATAAAACAAAAATGAAAATCCGTTGTGTTAAAATCCGTTAACTGCTCAATAAATATCTCATTACACGGACAGCACCACAGAGCCCCATGAAGATTTCGCGCATAACGTCATGTCCACGTAATCACAGGACCGGACTTGATTAATTTGTTTATTATTTTTTATACCACAGTTTCTATCAAATTTCATTTCAACGTTTGACCATTCGTAACTTTTTACCATATTTTGTTTTTAAATACATTGATTATACAGGGTAGCTACTATTTTGTTAACACAGGTGATAAAGAATAATTTTTAGTAATTTTGTTGGTAAATGACTATACCTATAAACTTCGATTTTTGTTTATTTTTCTTTCGTTTTACATATTATCATATCAAGATTAACCTGTAAATAAATGGTTAGCTAAATTCAGATTCAGCTTTTTTGGTATAAAAAAAAAGTAAAAACATCAAATAGAAAGTAAATATGGTTTTGCACAATTCGAGATATTTTGCCTCAAAACCTAATAAATTTTTTTTAATAAGGCTTTTTAACTAAGTTTTACAAACTTAGTTTTGTAACAAAAAAGACAAAGTTCGTTAAACTGGAATTGGAAGAACTTGAGCTAAATATATGTAACAGAAACACAATAATAGTGGTTTTTAAGCCAAGAACGGTAAAAAGCGACATTATTAGGGTATATATTTACTAATTAATATACACTTTACAAGAAACCAAAATCCTGTGCTCCTAGGCGGGAGGCATTCGTGGTAAAAAGGAAATAATTGCGTTTTATTAAAACATTATACTAAAAAAACTAGTTAATTGTAGGTAAAACATATGTGATTTACTTTTTATAACGAGTACACCTCTGCCTAGACAAATCATGTTTGAATTTTATAACAGCTACATACAGAGCATAATTGTCCTGTTTCGGACAATTTTTATTTATAAGGATCGTATAAGAAAGTGGCCATTTTGTGAGGCTTCAAAGCGACATGCCATATATTTAAATTATATTATTTCGTGTCTATCCTAATATTTTCATAAAAGATAAATATGCTGGACTGGCTAATTTATAATGTAGAAGCCCTAATAAACTATTCACCAAAAACAGATATAATATATTTTTTTTATTAATTAAATTATATTTTAAATTTCCTTAATTATCATAATTCGGAAGGCGCGATAAAATTTTATTAGAATTGTACCATATACTTAACAGTAAATTTAATTTCGCAGCCACATCATCTGCTCCATGGGAGATATTTTTTTAAATCATTCTTTTTATTAAGTACTTTTTATACCGAATCAGCCATTTGTCATTTATTTTATTTTCGCTACCATGTTAACAGACTTTAGTATCTTTCTACAACAACTAAGAGACTAATAATTGCATATTCACGAACAATTTTGTGTAAATAGGAATGTTAAAAAAACTTTTTTATCGTGAAACTATTGGCGCTCGTAGCAAAAGTGTCTCATTTCATCCTATTAACAGAGCTGTTATAAAACAGTTTTATAAATGTTTTTTTTTTAAATTCTTATTAGACATTTATAAATATTCTAAAAACTGATTTATTACAGTAATAAACAACATCTATAGAGCATGTCTAACAGGCGATTTGTTTTATAATCTGCGCCAATTACATGCTTATAAGAGCTGTAAGAACATTGTGAAAGTGTTTATAATAGTATATTCTGTAACAAGCTTAGAATGAAAATCTGATGCGAGTGGAAAGTACCGAGCGCGAGCCGAAGGCGAGCGTGAGGAACCACGAGCATCACGAATTTTCATTCTAACCGAGTAGCAGACTATACTTTCTCCACGATCAAAGATTTTGAATATATATTTTTAAGTGGAAATGAACAAAAGTTAATTTATATTACAGAACTGAATCACAATTAATATATTAGGTGAACACTCATTAATCCAAGAAACATTCTACTTTGTATTAATTGTACAGTTCTCAAAATAAAAAACTGGTGTATTTTCAACAATTGTGTGGTTATGTTAGGTTACGGTTACGTGACAGCAATAATTTTGACACTTTTGACACTACAATGACAATCAACTGCGTCAAGGCTAATGTTATTATTGCTAACCAGTTTGAGAATATCATTCTATCACTAGAGAGAGAATGTAAATACATTTAAATTGCATGGGAGCAGATGTGTTGCAGAATATTTCTTCAATCTCAAGAGAGAGAATTCCAGCATTCTGTAATCAAATTTGATTTCAGAATTGTCAAATTCTCTGATGATCGTGGAGAAAATACGTTCTGTAAACGTTCTAAAAGCCATTATAAAACTTAAATTGCTAGTTGGGGATATTATGGACTAAAATATAGATGAATGTTATACACAAAAGATCTTTTAGGTCGCAGAGTGATTAGGCCAACCAATCCATCGACCCCCTTGTAATCTAATCTTATCTAGTGATAGTTAAGACGATATTTATGCTGAGCTACAAATTGCACTCGCCACGATTTGATGCTCAAATTGTTTATGGCTGGCCTGATTTAATTATCGTGATTAGAACTGTTGGCGTCGGGAACAATTTGGACCTTTCGCAGGTTCCTCACCTTCGGTCTGTCATTTGAGAACAATGAGAGGAAAGAGATGAAATTTCATTTGATGTCTCTAAAAGAACAGACACCTCGGTTCGAGCAGCCAGGATAATATTTTTCACAAAGTGCCTTTGTATAGGTCACCAGAAAATACAAATGTATATAGTTGTTGCTAAGAAAGGATCGAAGGTCGTTCGATCAATGAAAAATGCCGGAGAAGGTTAGGTAAAAATATATTTTCCTTAATTAAATATCATGTAAAATCAATTTATAAGAAAATCGAGGTTTTTACCAGCACTAAAAGAATGTGTTCGTTTTTATCATGCAAAATTCCCATTAACAGGGCGGAAATGAAAGCTTACGTTTCTTTAAACGGTTAGGAAAATAGTCGATACAATAATAGATAGGATGGGATTCAAACGAAATGATGTAAAACATGTTTTCTTCGAAGGAATGTTAAACGGGCGAGATTTAATGGAACTGCAGTGTGATTCAAGGTTAACTTCATTCAGATTGTACCATTCACTTACAAGGAAAAATATCAATTATTCGCACAATACAGGGTCCCACTATCCCACTGTAAAGTAACACATTTTGACGGTTTATTACTCGAGAATAGAAAAAGGTATCGACGTGCAGTTTTCGCTAAACTAATTATATTTCCTTCAAGTTTTTGTTGACATAGTTGCCAAATGTATGTTTTTCCCGAAAGTACTGAAAAAGACAACTTTTGAGACTTGGCAACGGTGTCAAAAAATTTCTAGGAATTTCAGTAAAAGCCCCTGTCTCATTTTCGAGTTATAATGTTTCCAAGCTGCTAAAATGAGCTAACTTACGTTTGGAAGTTTTTGATATCGTTTCATAAAAAATAAAACTTTCCCTAAAAACTTCAGTATAGGCCGATAATGTATACATTTTTGGAAAGGGGAAGAAAAGGACTTTGAGATGGTATTAAAAAATATAGGGTGTTGTATTTAAAATAAAACGATCATTTCGCTTCAAAAAAGGTTATTTTCGGTGCTTTTGGGGAAAAAACTTGAAGGAAATATAAGAAGCGAAAACTGCACGTCCATATATTTTTCCATTCTCGAGTGATAAGCCGTAAAAATATGTTACTTTATAGTGGAACACCCTGTATTTCTAGTCATAAATCTTTTTCTATAGGGTGTACTTTTTTCAGTTCGAATGATAATGCATACTTTCTGAAAATCTACAATACCAAAATGTTGGTTAACTATTTAGTGATAATAAGCTAGTTTAGAAAATAGTTACAAATCGCCCAGTATTCCAGATAGATGTACAGGGTGGCCCATTAAGCGATGTAACCGGCTGTATCTCGGAAAGTATTTGTCCCAAGTTGTGGGGAAAAAATATTGATAATAAAAGTGACCAAGAAAAATTGCTGGAAATTATTTTTAACCTCAAAACTTCACCACTAGGTGTCGTTACTGCTAAGAAAAAATTTAAAGCTTTTTCAGAATGTCACTAAAATAGTGACGTTTCATTTAATTTTTTCGATAAAATCGTAAAAGTAGGTAATCGCTGCATAAAGCGACCTCTAGTTTATCTGTTTTAAAGTAATTGATAAGGTATATTAACGGTCTTCGAAATCCACAAAACTCTCTTTCATATGAATCCGGAAACAGTCGGATAGGTTGAATAGTTAACGAAATATTAAAATTTAATCACTAAAAAATAGATGGTCTTCCTTCTCGCTTATTATGACAGATACAAAGAAATGTCACTATAGAAAATTATCTGGTATTAGACGAGCTTTCAAAGTTATAGCTCATCCTACGATTTTCTGAGATAATAATAATTTTAGATTTGAACATAGCAGTAACGAGATACAGCCGGTTACCTCGCTTAATGGGCCACCCTGAACAATGAACTCACGTGCAATGAGTATCTTAAATATTGCAAAAAATTTGCTACAATTACGAATAATAAAGGAGTTGCATGCTACTTTGAAAGAAGTTTAATTGGAAAAAAAAATATAAACCAGAAGAATGATTTAGAGACAATGAAAATATCAAATAAGTTCACAGTGTGGACCAGAGAATGGAGAATTAGATACTTCCTTGCCACTTTTTATAGTTTAAGATCCGGCTATTTGTTAGTCATGGTTTCAGTTTTAAAGTGAAGTTTAAATTTTTAAATATGAAAAACTGTTTTTGGTGTACAAAATCAAAGAATCTACTTGACTTTAAAGATGCATAAGTATTTCCAAAAGTGTTGGTCAAGTTAATGTTTCGTTGAAAAAAAAATACAAATACCATGATATAATTTCAACAATGGAATCAATGGAAAATTATGGGTATCAAATAGAATGGAATGGAGAAAGCAAAAAGGCAAGGAAGAATTTGAAGACTTTTTAAAAATCTCATTGTAAGTAAATTCTCCATTGAACTTAACAATTATTAAGGATCTATTGACTATATAAATAATATATTATGTAATACCTCATAGGCAAGACCTGAAAGTTGGAGCAACATATTTAAATCTTCTTTGTTTTTTATACTGTGATCCAACTTTTATGCCTCCCTGTGTAAAAAAATAATGTATTTTTAAAAATTATTTTCAAAAAATGTGACAACCAAGTTCCATCTAATAATTCCTGAGGTATTACATTTTGCAGGCACTGGTAGATTAGAAACTCCAATAAAATCAAACATTTTCTCAAAAATGGCCCAAATAATATAATTTCTTTTCAAGTAACCGAAGTTTTATTTTTTGTAAATACTTTCATTTGGTTTTTATTTCATAAATAAATAATTTTTAATTTTAGAATGAATAAATGCTATGATCTGTTATTTTTAATACAGTCGAATAAAATTTTTTTGGAGTATCCTACTACAGTTCTATATCTTTGGTTGAGAACCCTATCTGTCGAGGCATGCGCAACAGCTTCGAAATCTCATACAGCTGGCACGACGACGTTATTTTCGGTTCGCAAAAAATAAGAGTCTCTAGGCACTAATTTTCTAACAAATTATTTCTTATAAATTAAGTTTTTTTTAAATGTTGTAATCACTTTGTCATTAAAATTGTCTATTCCATAGATAATTTTTTTTCCAATAGATAGCATGGAAAGAGCTGTTAAACGATCTTCTGTGATTGAATTACTAAGAAATATTCTAATTCGTTTCAGTGTCGAAAAACGTCGTTCGGCCTCTACTACGGGCTTAAATCGAACCGTACCGTAGGCCTCGATGCGCTGGACTAAATGCAGCGATTTTAAGAGGGAAAATCACGCATGATCACGGCTTAGTTTTAGACGGTTAAGGGAGAGAAGTGTGCAGCGCGGGTGTTTTAAAGTGCTCGCAGAGCACGTTGGTGTGGCCCAGCTATATAAAATATCAACGATCGCGCGAAATACGTTCGTCATTCCACCGGTGGACTTGTTTGTTATTTTCAGATATGGCTTCAGTGGCTTGTGTTTTTTATCATTATGACAATGCGAATTCCTTACAAAATATATCATAAATTTTATATTTGATAAAAGGAAACATTTTAGTTAATTAGAAGATTTTTTGGGAGCACTGCAGCGCTTATGTATTAGCCGCCACTGTAACAAGGTAATACCTGTTTACACCTGGCTGCGAACGGGCAACAGCACCAAGGACTTTTCAAAGTCTTTACATACATTGCTGTGAAGTGGATGATATTTTACTTAACAAATAAGTAAATAAATTTTTTTTCGAAAATTAATTAGCATTATTTTAATTGGAATTATTTGCGGGCACTTTTTGATGGCACCTTGTTAGAAGGGTATTCCCCTATTCATAAAAATATGTGAAAAATTGAGTTGAATTAACCGCATGATGAACGTACTGATTTTGCAACCGGATCCAGTACTATTACGTATCGTAAGGATTTGAGAGATGGGGGTGAAGGAATAAGCAGTAGTTAGACATCTGTATAATTACCTAGTTTCTCGAATCCACGGCTTCATAAGTGAAATCATCTGCATCACTTGCTCCTTAGCATGCACTTGATATGCGGTATTTTTACTGTTCGTTTTCATTTTTTTATACATACCATGTAAAAGGTTATTTTTATGAATGTATACAGCACCGATTTATTAATAATTTAATAATAATATAATAATTTAAAAAAATATGAATGCGCCAATAGGTGTGCAATGAGGCATAAAATTACCCGTATCTCTTGAACCGTTAATTTTATCAAGATGTCACAAGAGAACTTTTTTCTTTAAAATGTTCAAAAGAGTAATTTTTCTACAGTCGCGCGTTAAATGACTGATTACTATATTCAAATGAAATCGTAAAGTTGACAAAAAATGTTACTTTACGCTCTAGCGCAAAAAAGGAATCTTTTCGCTCGCTTATTTAATCAAACCACCCCCTCCGAATTAACTGAATTGGTGAATATTTATGGAACCGCCCTTCTGACTTCTGACCTGACTTCCTATTGGCAAGCGAGTGCGTGTGTTCTTCCTTCTCACTTCGACTATTGACTGATATTCTGATTCGAATTCTGACAAGTCTGAACAAGTCAGTAGATCTTTTTAAGATTAATCATGATGAATAGCAAAAATGACGATTATTCTAGCACTCCTATTATAACATAAGAAAATATAAAAAACTGTTTTAATTATTAAAAGGGCGACTGTAGAAAAAATTATGTGTGTTTTTCTAGCGTAAAAGTAAAATTGCAATCTGTTACTTTACGCTCTAAATACACAAATAACTATTGTTGCATTTGTAACTAAAAAAGGGATATTTAACAACAAACTGCCGCTTCAACCATTGAACTTAGTCCGTACCTGAGTTCACAAGTGTAGTGTAGACTCGTTTATGATGCCAAATAGTGTGCAATTATGCTGTTTATGAATTTTATCAATTCCCAAAAAGCCATTTAATAATTATAAATAATTTTTAATTTTCGTTAACGAAGGACGCGAGGAAAAAATTTTAAATGAAGTTCTATAACTATTTTTAGCCTCTCTGTCCCTGGGACTTGTTTGTTACTCTATAGTGGATCAGGTACAAAAACTAATGAACAGCAAAAATATGGCGGAAAGTATTGTTTAGCAGCCCAAGGGCGCAGAGTTCTTAACGCCACGATTCTGTAGTTTTTCACCATCTGTCACTTGAGAACTTTGACGTTTAACGTAAATATTTTAATTAAACGTCAGTGAATGTCAAAGATTTTTGTCATATTCTCCTACTTTTTGATTTATTTGGTAGGCGAAAAACAGTTGTGTGTCACACATGCAGGAAACGCTTTAGCTTTACCCTCGCTTCGCTACGCTCGCTCGTGCGCCTCGGGCTGCTAAAGCTCATTTTCTGCCCTTGTGACACAATATACTATATTATGAATATATTTTGACTCTGGGTGTTGAAACTAGATGAAAAATCGATCTAAAATTGCTGACAATTTATCTTTTTATAGTCGGTCTTGATAAAAATTATATAAATATATAATTGTGGTTGCTAATATCAAATAATAACTAACCATTTTTCTGATGGTTAATTTAGGAGAAAGCGGATATGATTGAATAAATTGCTTTGTAAATTAATCTCGTGGTATTAAAGTTATAGAATCTTAAATTTCTATCACTGTTTCAAAAAACTTTCATTTAATTGAATTGATTCAGGTATGCGTTACTTCTTATGGGTATGATGTTTTCTCCGTTTAGAAAAATTGGCATAAATTATTGAAATAAAACTCAGCAAAGCAGTATTTTTATCAGTGAAAGGTTACTTTGAGAGAAAATAAACAAGTATGTTTTTTTTATTGGAAATGGTTTTATTGAAATATCAATACGATCTTTGCTAGACTAGTTAATAAGTTGAAAATGGTGAAAATAGAAAAACTGCTCCTAAAAATATGTGTGATCGCTCATTAGATTTGGAATTATTTCTAGAAAAATGTATCGAGAGCGTTTATTAGCATATAATTTTTTTTAAAGTTATAAACAATTAAGATGAAAAAAAGGTATTTCGTTTTTTGCCAATATCTCGAAAAGTATTGACATTTAAGAAATTTGAAAAAAAGATTCTTAAAGAGGAGGCAATTTCCAATAAAAAGTCCCAATTCCCGGACCTCTATCTCCAGTATTTATGATTTTAATTTAACGCTGAAAATAGGTCTCCGCCTGTCATTTAGGGTATACGCGCTCCTCGTCAAAAGCAAATAGGTCACGTTAAAAGATTTTTTTAGGGTATTAATTGTTAATTTGAAAGTGTGTAAAGGAGATGGCAGCTAGATGCCGAAATACTCATCTGAATTCGTAAAGCAGAGGGAAGAGCATTACATTAATTTTGTCTACGAGACAAGATAGATAGATAGATAGATAGATAGATAGATAGATAGATAGATAGATAGATAGATAGATAGATAGATAGATAGATAGATAGATAGATAGATAGATAGATAGATAGATAGATAGATAGATAGATAGATAGATAGATAGATAGATAGATAGATAGATAGATAGATAGATAGATAGATCCCTCCTAGGAGCTGTAAGACCTTGTCGTTGGTGGAGTGGCTCAGTAACTTCTTCTCTTCTCGAGCCGTAAGGACGAGGAGGGACGAGTGAAGCCAAGAAACAGCTCAAAAAATGGTCAGTGGGGCACTGGTGGGGCTACTGATGTCGAGTATGTAGCACCAATAAATGCCAGTAGGAGAGCCAACACGCCCAAGTTATATCAGAACACACTGACAAGCCCTACCAGATACGGAGGGCGAACGGCGAGTTCCCGGCGCCGTAAAACGGGGACCTCTCGGCTATGGTATGGTAACCCAGACAAAAGAGTCCAAGCAAAATGGCAATGAATATGGATCAAGAGATGGAAACGAAAGTTACGGAGCAGGGATTCGGAAGCCCAGTTCTGGTCGGAGATGAGGGTGGTCAAGCGGGCCCCCTCCGATCATCAACCAGCGACCGCGAGACGTCCTCGGTGAGCAACCAGGCCGAGATGTCAAAAAACATTACTGGAACGCAAGACAAGGAAAGCCAAATAGATGTGCTCTCAGGTTTTAAACCAAAAAGTAGTCTAAGGAGAAGCCCTCCACCAATAAGAAGAAGAAATTCGGTCCCAGAAAGGGAAATGCACTTTGATACTTTGTTGCAACAACCAAAGCGAAAAAGAGAAGAAACTGACTGCAACGAGTCGGAAAGGAATAGTTACATACAAAGTATTACAAAATTGTTAAAGCAAGTTGATATGTTGAATCTGCTTGTTCAAGCAGCCTACAAACCAAAAAAGGAACTCACAGACATAGCTACCAGGATGAAAATCCAAGCAGAAAATATAAGAGAACATAAAAGTTGGCTAGCTGAGGATAATACCATAAGAACAACTCAATGTGATGTGGAAACGCAAACACCGAAATGGGGGGAAAATAAGTTGTACACTCTAGAAGGTGTTAACTCACTAGAAGATTATAACCTCGTTAAAACAAAACAATGGGATGAAGAAATATTTACTAATACACAGATTAAAACCGGAAATCCCTTAGATACTGGAAATGATATAGTTAAAGTGGTTATCACAAAAACCGATGACGTGAAAATGGACAAGGGAATACAAAGACTATACAGGGACAAGTATCCGGAGATAGTAGAACTGACGGGAGATCTAGAGGTACTAGAACAGTACACAAAGATAAAATCAAGTGATCCAAATCAACTCATTAAACGCAAAGTAATTAAACTCGTTTACGACGGATCAGATTATGACTTATGGACTAAACTAAAAATGATGCAAGATGAGACGAAAGGAGAAAACATTGCCGTCCATCATCTGAAAGAAAAATCTATCGGAGAACTACAGAAAATGTTCGAAACAATATTTCATGGAACAAATTCTAGGGTGAATATTTTCACAAAAAACGAAATCAATCAAAAACAAGAGACAAAAAAAATTAGAGACACTTACGCCTTAATCGTCGAAGATAAAAACAAGAGTTACAGAGAAGTCCTAAGCACGTTTAAACAGATAGTGCGAAACAATCAGTCAAATAACGTAATTCGAAGTCTCAGAAGCACTAAAGATGGTAAACTTCTAATTACCACTGACAAAAATGATGTGGCTATTGAAGAATTGCAGAAAGCAATCGAAGACTCAGAGAAGGGGCTAAGAACCAGTAAGCTAGGCAACGCACAGGATTTGGAAACAATACACATAAGAGGCATGGCGATCGATGCAGACAAAGATGAAGTCATAAAAGCAGTGAGCGAGAAAATTACTTGGAGTAACAAATGCAAACTTAGCGAGTTACGGCCAAACATCAACAACACCTTGGCAGCAACCATGACATTAGAAAAAAAAGACGCAGACAAAATTCTAAAAGAAGGCCACCTTTCAATCGGTCTTGTTAGATGCTCTATCGAGAGGAGGGTCAATGTTAGTAGATGTAACAGATGCTGGTTATACGGTCACGTAGCAAAAGACTGTAAGGGTACGGATAGAAGACATAGCTGCTATAAATGCGGTAAATCTGGGCATGTAACGAAAGAATGTAGAAATGAGGAGGAATGCCCAATATGTGGAATATTAGGACATAAATCGGGAACACTAAAATGTCCAGTATTCAAGAAGGTATTGAACGAGGTGAAGAGACGAGAAACGAAAGAGAAGAAAAAAGTCCTATCCCACACCGCCGAGCATGTAGGACAGGAAGCTGCTGTGTATTTAGAACCGAACTAATATTAAATAATTCCCAGACCCTGCAGTTTATACAACTTAATGTAGATAGACATAGCACTGCACATGATTTGCTGGAACAAAGTTTAAGTGAAGACAAAATAGACATTATTATAGGACAAGAACCAAGCAGAAAAAAAATAGGAAAACTGTTTTGTGATAATCGAAACGATTGTTTCATTAGAGTTAGTAAAATAATTAAAGTAATAAATGTATATAGAGGAGACGGTTATGTAGGCATAGAATTAGAAAAACTGTATATATATTCGTGTTATTTCTCACCAAATCGACCATTGAATGAATTCGAGAACTATTTAAACAATATACAACAACAATTCGAGAACACTAAAGGAAAAGAGAAAATAGTAGGAGGAGACTTCAATACGAAATCAAGAGCATGGGGAGCTAGGGTGACAAATGAAAGGGCACAGGCTTTGGAAGATTTTATAGAAGCTAATGGTTTGGTAATCATGAACGAAGGAAATGTTCCAACGTTTCAAAATGCAAATGGTAGTTCCATTATAGATATAACGCTGTCTACAACAAATATCAGTAAAAAAATAGGAGGATGGACAGTAGTTACTGACGATGAAAACATGAGTAACCATCGCACAGTAAAATTTCAAGTAAAATGGGAAAAAAGCAGTATAAAACAAAATCAAGCCTCGAACAGATGGAAAGTATCTCAAGAAGGTATGGAAAAGCTTAAAGAGAAGAGTAAAACCCTACAGAACAAAAAGAAAGATGCTAATGAGGCGGCAAACGAATTAATAACAAATATAACAAACATCTGTAATGATACCCTTAAAAAGAGTAAACACCCGAAGCAACATCACACTCCTACCTACTGGTGGACCAATGAAATTGCTGAAAAAAGAATAGTATGCATCAAAAAAAGAAGGCGCTTAACAAGGGCAAATTCTGCACAACACAGAGCAATTGAAAGAGAACAGATGTCAAATGAATACAAAAAAGCCAAGCAGGAACTAAAAACGGCAATTCTGAAACAAAAGGTAAAATGCTGGAAAGATCTATGTGCTGACTTGGATAAAGATATCTGGGGTAAAGCATATCAGATAGTTAGAAATAAAATCAACTACAAACCGACAATAACACTGAATACAGAAGAAAAAGACAAAGAAATTAAGAAACTTTTTCCCACACATACTATTGTCGATTGGCCATTAATTAGTGTTGAACAAGACGAACAGAAAGAATTTACATTGGAAGAGATAATGGAAGCAGCGAAATATCTTAAGGCAAAGAAAGCTCCTGGTCCAGATGGAATACCTAACGAGGTTATAAAAGCCGTTGTTGATGGAAACCCAGAATATATCAGACAAGTCATGAATACATGCTTCATGCAAGGTGTTTTTCCAATTAAATGGAAAACCTCAATACTGACCCTAATACCAAAACCAAAAAAAGATTCAGATGCTATAACACAATACAGACCAATATGTCTTCTAGATACCGCAGGTAAACTGTTGGAGAGACTTATAAAAAATAGAATGGAAAAGGAATTCAATGAAAAGAAACTAATTTCTGAAAACCAACATGGGTATAGGAAAGGGAAGTCGACAATAACAGCTCTAGCAAGAATAAAGGAAATAATAGAATTCACAAGAAAAAAAGAAATGTGTTGCATTATGGTAACGATAGATGTTAAAAACGCCTTTAATTCTGCGTCGTGGCAAGAAATAATATCGGTGTTGAGGAAAGAGAAAGCCAGTTGGAGCCTAATAAAAATAACTCAATCCTACCTAAAAGACAGGTTTATACAAAAAGAAAATGGAAAGCATAGAATAACAAGCGGAGTTCCTCAAGGTTCAGTTCTGGGACCACTGTTGTGGAATGTTCTTTATGATGATGTACTTAGACTTAATCTGAGTAAGGAAATAGAATTATTAGCATATGCAGACGATCTCGTTGTAATTGCTAAGACAAAAAGGAAAGATTTATTGGAGGAGATCATACAGTTTGCAGTTAAAGCTGTAGTAGATAAGCTAAAGAGAAAAGGCTTAGAAGTTGCAGCGGCAAAAACAGAATACATTGCCCTGGCAGGAGAGTATAAAATAGCAAACATGCAGTTTCAAGTGGAAAATCAGTTGATCGGACTTACAAATGAAATAAAATACCTAGGTGTATACTTAGAGAAGGGAGGAAAGTTCAAAGTACACGTACAAAAAATCACTGATAAAGCAAACAAAATTTTAAATGACCTAACTAAAATAACAGCAAACGTAAGCGGACCCAGATCCAGTAAAAGGAGAGTTTTGATGTCGGCAGTCTCATCTATAATGATCTATGGAGCTCCAATATGGCACGAAGTACTAAAACAAAAAAAGTATGAACTCATGCTTGAAAGAGTTAACAGAAGAATGGCAATGCGAATAACTTCCGCCTATAGAACAGCGTCGACTAGCTCTGTATTAGCGATATCTGGTATTTTGCCTATAAAACTTAAAGTGGAAGAGAGAGTAATTGTACACGAGAGGGGCACATTATGTGAAAAAGAGGCTAGAGACACAGTAATGGAAAAATGGCAGAAAATGTGGGAAGACTATAACGGAAGAACTAAGATTTTTATTAAAAACGTTAGACGATGGCAGGAAAGAAAATGGGGCGAGGTTAACTATTACGTGACACAGGCTCTCACAGGACACGGGATATTTGGTGATTATCTCTATAAAATAGGCAAAGCACAAAACAACATTTGCTGGTATTGTGAAAATGTAGATACTATGCAACATACAATTTTTGAATGTGAACAGTGGGCGGAATTTAGAACACAGGCCAAAAATGAAATAGGTCTCGATATCACGGAAGAAAATGTGGCAGACTTATTATTGCATAGTCAGAAATCATGGGATGTAGTAATGGAAATGATAAAAAAAATAATCCAGACGAAAATATCAGACGAGAGACTAAGGCAGTTAACATAGATAGACCTCCTATTTTGTTCAGAAGTAATGCCACTGGCGGTTCCGGAACAAAAGATGGTGAACAATGGAGGTGAGGTTTGGTGGGTAGGCAGGCCAGGCCCTGAGTCCCACACTCCCTAACGTGATAGAACAAAAGCGTAGGGGTAGAACATGAGTTTCCTCACCCGTCAAAAAAAAAAAAAAAAAAAAAAAAAAGATAGATAGATAGATAGATAGATAGATAGATAGATAGATAGATAGATAGATAGATAGATAGATAGATAGATAGATAGATAGATAGATAGATAGATAGATAGATAGATAGATAGATAGATAGATAGATAGATAGATCCCTCCTAGGAGCTGTAAGACCTTGTCGTTGGTGGAGTGGCTCAGTAACTTCTTCTCTTCTCGAGCCGTAAGGACGAGGAGGGACGAGTGAAGCCAAGAAACAGCTCAAAAAATGGTCAGTGGGGCACTGGTGTGGCTACTGATGTCGAGTATGTAGCACCAATAAATGCCAGTAGGAGAGCCAACACGCCCAAGTTATATCAGAACACACTGACAAGCCCTACCAGATACGGAGGGCGAACGGCGAGTTCCCGGCGCCGTAAAACGGGGACCTCTCGGCTATGGTATGGTAACCCAGACAAAAGAGTCCAAGCAAAATGGCAATGAATATGGATCAAGAGATGGAAACGAAAGTTACGGAGCAGGGATTCGGAAGCCCAGTTCTGGTCGGAGATGAGGGTGGTCAAGCGGGCCCCCTCCGATCATCAACCAGCGACCGCGAGACGTCCTCGGTGAGCAACCAGGCCGAGATGTCAAAAAATATTACTGGAACGCAAGACAAGGAAAGCCAAATAGATGTGCTCTCAGGTTTTAAACCAAAAAGTAGTCTAAGGAGAAGCCCTCCACCAATAAGAAGAAGAAATTCGGTCCCAGAAAGGGAAATGCACTTTGATACTTTGTTGCAACAACCAAAGCGAAAAAGAGAAGAAACTGACTGCAACGAGTCGGAAAGGAATAGTTACATACAAAGTATTACAAAATTGTTAAAGCAAGTTGATATGTTGAATCTGCTTGTTCAAGCAGCCTACAAACCAAAAAAGGAACTCACAGACATAGCTACCAGGATGAAAATCCAAGCAGAAAATATAAGAGAACATAAAAGTTGGCTAGCTGAGGATAATACCATAAGAACAACTCAATGTGATGTGGAAACGCAAACACCGAAATGGGGGGAAAATAAGTTGTACACTCTAGAAGGTGTTAACTCACTAGAAGATTATAACCTCGTTAAAACAAAACAATGGGATGAAGAAATATTTACTAATACACAGATTAAAACCGGAAATCCCTTAGATACTGGAAATGATATAGTTAAAGTGGTTATCACAAAAACCGATGACGTGAAAATGGACAAGGGAATACAAAGACTATACAGGGACAAGTATCCGGAGATAGTAGAACTGACGGGAGATCTAGAGGTACTAGAACAGTACACAAAGATAAAATCAAGTGATCCAAATCAACTCATTAAACGCAAAGTAATTAAACTCGTTTACGACGGATCAGATTATGACTTATGGACTAAACTAAAAATGATGCAAGATGAGACGAAAGGAGAAAACATTGCCGTCCATCATCTGAAAGAAAAATCTATCGGAGAACTACAGAAAATGTTCGAAACAATATTTCATGGAACAAATTCTAGGGTGAATATTTTCACAAAAAACGAAATCAATCAAAAACAAGAGACAAAAAAAATTAGAGACACTTACGCCTTAATCGTCGAAGATAAAAACAAGAGTTACAGAGAAGTCCTAAGCACGTTTAAACAGATAGTGCGAAACAATCAGTCAAATAACGTAATTCGAAGTCTCAGAAGCACTAAAGATGGTAAACTTCTAATTACCACTGACAAAAATGATGTGGCTATTGAAGAATTGCAGAAAGCAATCGAAGACTCAGAGAAGGGGCTAAGAACCAGTAAGCTAGGCAACGCACAGGATTTGGAAACAATACACATAAGAGGCATGGCGATCGATGCAGACAAAGATGAAGTCATAAAAGCAGTGAGCGAGAAAATTACTTGGAGTAACAAATGCAAACTTAGCGAGTTACGGCCAAACATCAACAACACCTTGGCAGCAACCATGACATTAGAAAAAAAAGACGCAGACAAAATTCTAAAAGAAGGCCACCTTTCAATCGGTCTTGTTAGATGCTCTATCGAGAGGAGGGTCAATGTTAGTAGATGTAACAGATGCTGGTTATACGGTCACGTAGCAAAAGACTGTAAGGGTACGGATAGAAGACATAGCTGCTATAAATGCGGTAAATCTGGGCATGTAACGAAAGAATGTAGAAATGAGGAGGAATGCCCAATATGTGGAATATTAGGACATAAATCGGGAACACTAAAATGTCCAGTATTCAAGAAGGTATTGAACGAGATGAAGAGACGAGAAACGAAAGAGAAGAAAAAAGTCCTATCCCACACAGCCGAGCATGTAGGACAGGAAGCTGCTGTGTATTTAGAACCGAACTAATATTAAATAATTCCCAGACCCTGCAGTTTATACAACTTAATGTAGATAGACATAGCACTGCACATGATTTGCTGGAACAAAGTCTAAGTGAAGACAAAATAGACATTATTATAGGACAAGAACCAAGCAGAAAAAGAATAGGTAAACTGTTTTGTGATAATCGAAACGATTGTTTCATTAGAGTTAGTAAAATAATTAAAGTAATAAATGTATATAGAGGAGACGGTTATGTAGGCATAGAATTAGAAAAACTGTATATATATTCGTGTTATTTCTCACCAAATCGACCATTGAATGAATTCGAGAACTATTTAAACAATATACAACAACAATTCGAGAACACTAAAGGAAAAGAGAAAATAGTTGGAGGAGACTTCAATACGAAATCAAGAGCATGGGGAGCTAGGGTGACAAATGAAAGGGCACAAGCTTTGGAAGATTTTATAGAAGCTAATGGTCTGGTAATCATGAACGAAGGAAATGTTCCAACGTTTCAAAATGCAAATGGTAGTTCCATTATAGATATAACGCTGTCTACAACAAATATCAGTAGAAAAATAGGAGGATGGACAGTAGTTACTGACGATGAAAACATGAGTAACCACCGCACAGTAAAGTTTCAAGTAAAATGGGAAAAAAGCAGTGTAAAACAAAATCAAGCCTCGAACAGATGGAAAGTATCTCAAGCAGGTATGGAAAAACTTAGAGAGAAGAGTAAAACCCTACAGAACAAAAAGAAAGATGCTAATGAGGCGGCAAACGAATTAATAACAAATATAACAAACATCTGTAATGATACCCTTAAAAATAGTAAACACCCGAAGCAACATCACACTCCTACCTACTGGTGGACCAATGAAATTGCTGAAAAAAGAATAGTATGCATCAAAAAAAGAAGGCGCTTAACAAGGGCAAATTCTGCACAACACAGAGCAATTGAAAGAGAACAGATGTCAAATGAATACAAAAAAGCCAAGCAGGAACTAAAAACGGCAATTCTGAAACAAAAGGTAAAATGCTGGAAAGATCTATGTGCTGACTTGGATAAAGATATCTGGGGTAAAGCATATCAGATAGTTAGAAATAAAATCAACTACAAACCGACAATAACACTGAATACAGAAGAAAAAGACAAAGAAATTAAGAAACTTTTTCCCACACATACTATTGTCGATTGGCCATTAATTAGTGTTGAACAAGACGAACAGAAAGAATTCACATTGGAAGAGATAATGGAAGCAGCGAAATATCTTAAGGCAAAGAAAGCTCCTGGTCCAGATGGAATACCTAACGAGGTTATAAAAGCCGTTGTTGATGGAAACCCAGAATATATCAGACAAGTCATGAATACATGCTTCATGCAAGGTGTTTTTCCAATGAAATGGAAAACCTCAATACTGACCCTAATACCAAAACCAAAAAAAGATTCAGATGCTATAACACAATACAGACCAATATGTCTTCTAGATACCGCAGGTAAACTGTTGGAGAGACTTATAAAAAATAGAATGGAAAAGGAATTCAATGAAAAGAAACTAATTTCTGAAAACCAACATGGGTATAGGAAAGGGAAGTCGACAATAACAGCTCTAGCAAAAATAAAGGAAATAATAGAATTCACAAGAAAAAAAGAAATGTGTTGCATTATGGTAACGATAGATGTTAAAAACGCCTTTAATTCTGCGTCGTGGCAAGAAATAATATCGGTGTTGAGGAAAGAGAAAGCCAGTTGGAGCCTAATAAAAATAACTCAATCCTACCTAAAAGACAGGTTTATACAAAAAGAAAATGGGAAGCATAGAATAACAAGCGGAGTTCCTCAAGGTTCAGTTCTGGGACCACTGTTGTGGAATGTTCTTTATGATGATGTACTTAGACTTAATCTGGGTAAGGAAATAGAATTATTAGCATATGCAGACGATCTCGTTGTAATTGCTAAGACAAAAAGGAAAGATTTATTGGAGGAGATCATACAGTTTGCAGTTAAAGCTGTAGTAGATAAGCTAAAGAGAAAAGGCTTAGAAGTTGCAGCGGCAAAAACAGAATACATTGCCCTGGCAGGAGAGTATAAAATAGCAAACATGCAGTTTCAAGTGGAAAATCAGTTGATCGGACTTACAAATGAAATAAAATACCTAGGTGTATACTTAGAGAAGGGAGGAAAGTTCAAAGTACACGTACAAAAAATCACTGATAAAGCAAACAAAATTTTAAATGACCTAACTAAAATAACAGCAAACGTAAGCGGACCCAGATCCAGTAAAAGGAGAGTTTTGATGTCGGCAGTCTCATCTATAATGATCTATGGAGCTCCAATATGGCACGAAGTACTAAAACAAAAAAAGTATGAACTCATGCTTGAAAGAGTTAACAGAAGAATGGCAATGCGAATAACTTCCTCATATAGAACAGCGTCGACTAGCTCTGTATTAGCGATATCTGGTATTTTGCCTATAAAACTTAAAGTGGAAGAGAGAGTAATTGTACACGAGAGGGGCACATTATGTGAAAAAGAGGCTAGAGACACAGTAATGGAAAAATGGCAGAAAATCTGGGAAGACTATAACGGAAGAACTAAGATTTTTATTAAAAACGTTAGACGATGGCAGGAAAGAAAATGGGGCGAGGTTAACTATTACGTGACACAGGCTCTCACAGGACACGGGATATTTGGTGATTATCTCTATAAAATAGGCAAAGCACAAAACAACATTTGCTGGTATTGTGAAAATGTAGATACTATGCAACATACAATTTTTGAATGTGAACAGTGGGCGGAATTTAGAACACAGGCCACAAATGAAATAGGTCTCGATATCACGGAAGAAAATGTGGCAGACTTATTATTGCATAGTCAGAAATCATGGGATGTAGTAATGGAAATGATAAAAAAAATAATCCAGACGAAAATATCAGACGAGAGACTAAGGCAGTTAACATAGATAGACCTCCTATTTTGTTCAGAAGTAATGCCACTGGCGGTTCCGGAACAAAAGATGGTGAACAATGGAGGTGAGGTTTGGTGGGTAGGCAGGCCAGGCCCTGAGTCCCACACTCCCTAACGTGATAGAACAAAAGCGTAGGGGTAGAACATGAGTTTCCTCACCCGTCAAAAAAAAAAAAAAAAAAAAAAAAAAAAAAGATAGATAGATAGATAGATAGATAGATAGATAGATAGATAGATAGATAGATAGATAGATAGATAGATAGATAGATAGATAGATAGATAGATAGATAGATAGATAGATAGATAGATAGATAGATAGATAGATAGATAGATAGATAGATAGATAGATAGATAGATAGATAGATAGATAGATAGATAGATAGATAGATAGATAGATAGATAGATAGATAGATAGATAGATAGATAGATAGATAGATAGATAGATAGATAGATAGATAGAAAATTTACAATTTCACATTGGATAATATGATATAAAATCGACAATACCTGTATAAAAACTTCAAAATACAAATAATCCTATACGTTGATTTTGTTACAAATATATTAAAAAAAATGTATACGAAAAAAACTAAGAAAACATGTTACTCAATTAACAATTAAATGAAACTGATTAACAAAATTGATGAATAAAACTAATGAACAAAACTAATGAACTCATCTACACTGTAAAAACAGAAAATCTTTTACAAGCGAATGCAATCTTCTCCGTGTATACTTTTGGAAATTACTATTGGTGTATTTCTGTAGTTTGTTGTACAATCTCACATCACATTTATTATTTTGTGAAACGTGTAATTTAGATTTCAAGGGTAATAAACTCATTGCGTTCCTAGTGTCGTAATTATGAACATCAGAGTGAGAAACCAACGCATCCTTGTGTTCATGGATGTATAAGATTTTCTGCAAAATATACACACAAGGGAGCGGAAGAATCTCGTATTTTTTAAAGAGAGGACGACACATATCATCATAATCAGCGTTATCGATAGTGCGAATTGCTCACTTCTGCAATGAAAAAATTTTATTCGCTGATGAACTGTACATATAAAAAGTATCCTATAAGGCTTTTTGAGTATTTTTGGTATGCGTGCGCCTCGTCAAAAGCAGAAATTTTTTAAGGTAGGTATCAATTTTTGGGGAAGTTTGCATTTGTATTTCAGACAGAAATCTATGCTATCGACACGTGTGTGCAAATGAACATCGAATGAGGGTATAGAGGCCAAAATATCCTCATACTCTCAGATAGTCAGGCATCACTGAAATATTTAGCATGTCCCAAGATCAGATCTAGACTGGTCAGGGACTGCCTACGAAAACTTTTAACCCTAGCAAACCATAATAGAGTAGCTCTTAAGTGGGTCTCGGGGCACAAGGGTATTGTAGGCAATGAAAAGGCAGACACCCTAGCAAAGTAAGGGTCTGAAACTGCATTCACTGATCATGGACCAGTATTTGGAACATCAAAATCTACTGCACGTGGTTGTACATCTCGGTGTATTCAAACTAAACATCAGAGGTACTGGAGACACGTGCCAAAACAGGAACACAGCAAACTCCTGGTCAAAAAACCCTCGGAGTCCCTGAGTAACCTCAGCAGGGGCCAGATAAGGACAGTGACGGCATTACTCACCAGTCACTATATAGGGAGGATCCTATCTGTCGGTTGTGCATGGAAGAGGAGGAAACAGAGTATCCAAGGGATGATTTCTCCAAGTAGAAATACTGTTGAGCCTGATAAGGGTTGCTGGTCTCTTCACATAAACGGTATAACGAAGAGCACAAAAAGCATAAAGGAAGAGGCCTCTAGCCTCTGACTGGTGGTGCCGAACTAATCAACCAAACAATCAATCAAGGTATCAATTGTTGGTTTAAAAATTTTCAAAAATCATAGTGTATTCAGAACACTTCAAAGAATCAATCTATTGCCGTTTGAAAAAATTATTATAGTAAATTTTGTAACCAGTTAGGCAATTGTTAATTCACAATTCTCGAACTTTCTTCTTTATTAAAAGAAATGTAAATAATTGTCGTAAAAATGTTTTGCCTCGTTAAGCCCTTCCTATACACAATTTCAATGTTTTGTTTAGAGAAATATTTATATTGATTTATGATTAAAAAGACAAAAATCAATTTAACCCTGATATAGCGAATAACCCAGCATTCCTTCAATACAATATGGAAATAATTAAAATTTCTGGTTCGCTTTGCAATATTATAATTATAAAAACCATTTCCATTTTCCAACAACAATAACCAGAATGACAATACAAAAGTGAGAACGAAATACTATTCTACAATTAAAGTAATATTAAAATTTTAATCGACTTGGTACTTTTACTTTTAAGACCAATTTTCTATTCATTTGTAACAACAATGCGTCCGTAGAAAACTTTAAACATCTGTTGTGTCTATTGTTCACGGTCAGTCCTATAAAGAGAAAACTGTGGCAATAATCTTATAAATAGGCTAGTTCTACTGCTCCAAGCAATGGTTCCATAAGTGATGATTGGTCTCACTAAGGCAGTGTACATCCAGGTCAGGATCTTTGGGCTACAACCCCAATTTTTCTTTGCCAGGCTCCTACACAACATTAGAGGCATTTTTGCTTTGTATTTCTTTTCGTATTTGTTCAACAAGAGTTTACTGTCTAGTCAGACCTAGATATTTGACCTCTTGTTTCCATTCAACCTCGCTCCCGTCAAGATTATCGGTTTTGAGGTTAAGTTTTCTTTTCTTAGCGAAGGCTATTAAGATGGTTTTGGTGGGGTTGATGTTAAGTCCCACTTGCCTTCACCAGCTATTTGTATGGTTCAGACCCCTTTCTAGGATGTCACAAAGGGTATTCTCGAGTTTTCCCCTGGCTAGTATGCACAATGTCATCGGCATTTCCTTGACAGGATATTCGGAGGTCAGTCAAACCACACAAGGGTTCGTCAACCGTCATGTTCCACATTAACGGGGATGTATCATCCTTCTTCTGGACATACTCTGGTTGTGTAGATGGGTCTTTACAAGTCCTCGTCTTTGCTACTCTAGTGGAGAGAAGTTCCGACATCCATTTGGATGGGGTTTACAGTAAAAATACCAAATGACAGATTTTACGCGTAAATGAGTGTAAACAAAATTATTCAAACCTATGGGAGAATCAGCATTTTCACTCCATGGTGCTGATATCTTACGGAAGTACTCTTTCTACATGGTTCATAAACAGCTTATGCAAGTACTATGTAACGCAACTGTGAAAGGGTAATAAACAAAATTTATTATTTACACTCACGTGTTAAATGCAACATGCAACTATTGCATAAAACGCTCCGTAAATTATAATAAATGAAATAAAAACGCGAGTTAAAAGTTGCTTGTTCAGTGAACGCGATAAGAACTAATCATTGCCGCATAATTAAAGATATAACTTGTTTATGGTGTCGAGATAAAGTTATGTACAATTTCGAACGTTAGTGCCTTTATTGGACGTAATTATCATGTTAAAATTATAATACTAATTGTATAAATTGCTCATTATAAATATTATTTGGTAAGTGTTCTTTATCCATCCTTAATAGAGTCCTGTGAAATATTTGAGAAGGTGTAATTGACAAAATTATCAAAGGAATAGTTTGATCCAGTGTTACCAACTAGCAATTTGTCTTGGAGGTAGATATGGTTTCAAAAGTTGGTAGTATCCTACCAATCACTGTCAAAAATGGTCGAAATTTTTGAAAAATTGTCAAAAATGGTCAACATTTTTGAAAAATTGTCAAAAATGGTCAATCATTGTCAAAACCTGCCAAAAATGCTCAAAAATTGTCAAAAATGGTCAATAATTGTTAAAAATTTTCAACATTTTTGAAAAATTGTAAAAAATTGTCAGAATCTGTCAAAAATTGTTAAATATTCTAAAAAATGGTAAAAAATAGTCAATAATTGTCAAAATTTTTGAAAGTTGACAAAAATGGTCAAAAATTATCAGACACTGTTAAAAATGGTCAATAATTATGAAAAACTGTCAAAAATGGTAAATAATTGTTAAAAATTGTCAAATTTTTTAAAAAATGATCAAATTTTTTGAAAAATGATCAAAATTTATAAAAAAATTGTCAAAAATGTTAAATAATTGTCAAAAATGGTCAATAATTGTTAAAATTTGAGAAAATGCTCAAAAATTGTCAAAAATTCTGAAAAAATGGTCAATAATTGTCAAATTTTTTGAAAATAAATATGAAAAACTGTCAATAATTGTCAAAACCGTCAAAATTGGTCAATAATTGTTAAAATTTGAAAAAAAAGTCAAAAATTATCAAAAATTTTGAAAAAATAGTCAAAAATTTTGAAAAAATCGACAAATGGTCAAAAATTGTCAAAATTTTCGGAAAATGGTCATTATATTGTGTATAAGAAGCAAGCTTCTGTCGGCGGTCCGACCTTTTTAAATCAATAGCCGTTTAACTAAAAAGAAACAACTAGATTTCAGGCTATACTAAATTACACTCCAAAGAAACATGAGATGGTATTATCTACTAGATTTTCACAGTAACAGTATTACTCCGAGCAAGCATGTAGCAAAAAAAACAGAGTGAGGTCCGAAAGACAGACCAGTCAACAAACGAAAAATTTTACAAATCTACGAAAAACTGCTTGGCTGCGTTGGCTTCTTTTCAGAAACCGCTCCAAAGTACTTAGACCGGTGCACCAGTGCAAATGAATACAGGGTAATCAAACCACCCTTTCTAAATCCTCAACATGCCTCATACAAAGACGGCAAAAAGACGTCAAGGACGACGAATTACCTTAAGGATTAACTTGAAGAGGCGTCCAGCTCTTCTAAACTTTCACGTCCCCTAATGGACAGTTCAGTTAATCCATATAAACAATATTATTGCACCAGTCTCCTCGTCCAAACCATCCAAAATTCCCTTATAGAACAATTCGAAGCTAGTCCTGGTCTTCGAAAAAACTTCTTATAGGCTCAGGCAGCAAAATCTCCCATCTCATTCATCCCCCTCTTCTCAGGCTTCCTCAGTTTGCGGAGTATCCATCTTCAGCAAAATTGACCAAGATGCCTCAGTCCGGACTTTTTCGTCCAAATCATCATCCCACTCTTCAGCTCCTCCTTAAACAATAAATATACGAAGCCTCCCAACCAAACACTGCTCTCAGAAGGAACATTTCAATTTGAACAGAAACGAAATCTTACGAGGCCAAATCTCTTACCTCAAAGCAAATTCAAACTGCACTGCCCTCCTCAAAATTCCGAGGCACTTATGCCATAAAATACTCCAAACCAAAATGTCATCGGAGACGAGAAAGTGTTATGCATCCTCTTACATCAACAATCTCCTTCTTCCAGGAAAAACAACCCCACCAAACAGCATACCCCTAACTTTTAATTTGTCATTTCCAACTTCGATAAGAATATCTGTAACGACGAAATTTCCGATCTACTTAAAGACCTCCAAATAAAATTCATAGTGCTGGAGAATCGTCTCTAAACCCACCTCCATCTGACACTCTCCAAAGGAATTTTCCTTTACGGCCTAAGCCACCGGTGTGAAATTTAAAACGTCAACCCTCTTCCTTCCTACAGGAGCAGCAGCAGCGGTGCTGGCAAGGTCCTACCCATTGGACGTGATCGCTAGAGCCAAGAATAAACGCTGGAGGGGTGCGACCAGAGATGAAGTACAGGAATGGATGGAGGAGGAAATGGAGAGGAGATGGGAGGAGTACGAGGGCGCGCAAAAAGGAGCGATTGGATAGACCGGAAATTCGGGGAGGTGATCTACTTCTTAACACAGGTGCTCACTGGACATGGGTCGAGAGTAGGGTACCTCCACAAGATTGGGAAAAGAGAGACTAGAGTGTGCGAGAGGTGTGAAGTGGAGGATGATGAGGGGCATGTGTTTAGATGCTGAAGTAACGAGGAAATGCTGGAGACGTTGGAGAGGAAACTGGGGGAGGCGGTGTATTGAGAGAACATGGTGGAGATAATGTTGAGGGGAAGGAGGAATGGATGGAGGTAAGTGGCGTAAGAGAGTATGATTAGGGGGAGAGAAGGACTCGATATGGCCATAAGAGGTAGGAGTGATAGATAGGGAGAAGCCGACGGTGTGAGCGGAGAGTGTGCGAGGGACCGCCGCCCGTCTCGAAGTATGCTAGGGTAGTGATTCCGAGGCGGAGGTAACGGCGAGTTTGAGGTGGGTTTGGTTGGTAGGCATCCCATTGGGGATGAGTCCAACACTGTTTGGGTCCTGGACAGGACCCATTCGAACATCTCGACCCAGAAAAAAAAACCTTCCTTCCGTAAATCGAATTGGTCATCCCTTTTTTTGGATTCAACCATTACTTAGTTTTGTGGTTTCCATTAAAAATCATAGAGTTAATGGTATTCAATTAGTTATTTCATGCATATGCATTTTGTGGTCCAATTTAAAATATATATGTATATTTTCGACCCATAACTATAATTTTAACTTTTATTGTATGAGGTTTGACACTTAAATCCAATGAAAAGCTCGTTGCTTCATACGTCGATGATGATTTAAAGTTAATAAACCTCACCGCAGATTCATGTCAAAAACAAAACGATGTTTAATCTTACAATTATGTTACTCTCTTGGTTGGGCACTAAAAATGCCTTCATCGCTTAGTAATACAATGTTACAAACGAATTTCTTTGGGCTACGTCTTAACAATAAGAACTAAAAGTAAACGACTCGAAATCAATAGATTCTCGATAGCGCATCGTAATACATTACTATTTTAATGAAAATTTACACAATGGTCAATTATAGTTATCGACTTTATACCACAACAAAGTTCCATAGTATTAATTTTATATATGAGGAGATAAGTATACGATCGGTTCTGATCGAAGAAGTGATGATGGATGTAGCGGTGCGACTGCCTTAGGTTTTCGTGTTTGATATTTCTTATCAAAAGCTCAGTAGCAATTTTCTATTTACAAAGCATCTGTGGATTGACATTCACTTATAGGCGTAGATGTTTCTGTTGAAAATAAATAATTTGTTGGTAATACTTGTTGTGACATGTCCTTACTTTGTAAAAATCTACTCATATTAATGTGTATCTAGTTTCAAAATTTCTACTGGTTTGACCAATATAGACTGCATTACATTCTGGACATTTAAGTTTATATATTCCAGACTTTGTTAAGGGGGATATTTTTGTTTTTACGTTTAACAATTTTTTACTTACATTGCTTTTTGTTTTAAAAGAAATTGCTGTATTTGTTGCTGAAGATCGTTTTGAACGGGACTATCCCTTTTTGTAATTACGAGTCCCGGTGTCCACGAAATGAACTATGGGACGCGTTTTCGGAAACAGCGCGAAAATTTAAGTAGTCGAGCCGGCCGGACAGCCGCCGTACTGTTAAAAAAGGAAGATTAAGTCTAATTCATGATGTTAACGTATGTCAAATTTAGGATAAACCAATTGAAAAACTTAAATTTGGAAAGAAGGGCTATCTAAAAAAAATTGAGGGAGGTTGCGAGATAATTCAATTACATGAACCGAAATTATAAGTAAGAATATGGAATCAATAATATGCAGAACATGAAGTGTTAGAAACACAGACTTTTAAATTTTTTGTCAGAATAAAAAATCAATGGACAAGAAATTTCATGATATGAAGAGTTAAAATTGTAGAGGGGAAGAAAAAACAAGAAAAGTAATTTTTAACTAATAGAAATTTCAAATTAATCTCAAATTATTTGGTTCCGTAACAATTCATATTATGATATTATAGAATTATAAATTCTCAGAAATTAATAATATTTTGGACATTTTTCAAAATTAAAAATAATATATTTTGTGGGGAATATAAAGTCATAATAATAATAATTATTATATTTGAACAATAATAATTCTTCATAATAAATTTTAAGTAGGTAATTTATTAAAGACTATGTAATGTAATTATTTTATTGTATCATTATAATTCAATATAAAAAATATTTCTGGACAATTTTATAAAAAAAAATTTTTTAACCGCAACCTGAGAAGAGTTAGTAGCTGGGGCACATAAAAAAGTAATTGATATTAATTAAATTAAATTCAATATAAAAATGACGACCAAATGTGGGGCATTAAAAATAATATTAAATTATAGTTTATGGGGATTTTAATAGTAAAATAAAATTTTTTTTTTAAATTTTATTATATTTTAATCTATTAAAATCATTAAGTTAATAATATTCTAATATACTAATTAAGTAGAAATGAAAGGAAAAAGCATCATGGACAAAACAGAAGAAGGTAGTCAACCCATGAAAAAAAAAACAGAAATTATGAGAATAGATTACGTGAAGGGAGAAGAAGGAAAACATAAAGAAGACAAGTTAATGAAAATGATGAGTATGATGATGCACAAATTGAAACATGTACAAAACAAAGTGAAACAAGTACAAAACAAAATGGAACAAGGGCAGCATGAATTAAAAATGATATGAAACAAGGACCAGATTAATTAAAAAATAATATGAAACAAGGACAAAACAAATTGGATTAAGGACAAACCAAGATAGAAAACAAATTACAGGAGATGAAGACGCGATTAGAGAATAATTTTGAAGAGGGACAGAATAAGTTGGAGAGGAATATAAAAATACAAGTTATAAAAAGTTTTGAGCAAAGAAGAGAAGAGTTAGTAGCTGGGGCACATAAGAAACTAAAACTAATTAATAATAATCAAATTAATTTCAATATAGTATATTAGAATGAGTATGATGAGTATGATGATGAACAAATCGGAACAAGTACAAAACAAAATGGAACAAGGACAAAACAAATTGGAACAAGGACAACATTAATTAAAAAATCATATGAAACAAGGACAAGATGAATTAAAAAATGATATTGAACAAGTACAAAATGATATGAAACAAGGACAAAACAAATTGGATTAAGGAAAAACCAAGACAGAAAAGAAATTACGGGAGATGGAGACGAGAGTAGAAAATAAATTTGAAGAGGGACAGAATAAGTTGGAGAGGAATATAAAAATACAAGTTATAAAAAGTTTTGAGCAAATAAGAGAAGACTTAGTAGCTGGGGCACATAAAAAACTTAAACTAATTAATATTATAGTATATTAGATTGAGTGTGATGAGAATGAGTATGATGATGAACAAATTGGAACAAGTACAAAACAATGTGGAACAAGGACAAAACAAATTGGAACAAGTGAAAAACAAAATGGAACAAGGACAAGTAAAATTAAAAAATGATATTGAACAAGTACAAAGTGATATGAAACAAGGACAGAACAAATTGGATTAAGGACAAACCAAGACAGAAAAGAAATTTCTCTACGATCATCACAGAATTCTGGAATTCTCTCTCTTGAGATTGAAGAAATATTCTGTAACACCTCTGCCTCCATGCAATTTAAATGTATTTACATTATCTCTCTTGTGACAAAACTTGAGTAAGTGTCAAAATTAGTGTTGTCACTTAACCGTAACCTAACCTAACCTATCCACGCAATTGTTGGAAATTCCTCCAATAATGCACCAGTTTTTCATTTCGAGAACTGTACAAATATAACAATTAATAGAAAGTAGAATCTTTCTTGAATTATTGAGTGTTTACCTAATATAATTGTGATTGAGTTCAGTAATATAAATTATCTTTTGTTCATTTCAATTTAAAAATATATATTTAAAATCTTCGATCGTGGAGAAAGTATAGTCTGCTACTCGGTTAGAATGAAAGTTCGTGATGCTCGTGGTTCCTCACGCTCGCCTTCGGCTCGTGCTCGGAACTTTCCACTCGCATCGAATTTTCATTCTAACCTTGTTACAGAATATACTGAGATGGAGGCGAGATTAGAAAATAAATTTGAAGAGGGACAGAATAAGTTGGAGAGGAATATGAAAATACAAGTTATAAATAGTTTTGAGCAAATAAGAGAAGAGTTAGTAGCTGAGGTACATAAAAAACTAAAACTAATTAATATTAATTAAATTAATTTCAATATAGTATATTAGAAATTTCCCTGTGCAAATGATATTTTTTTATTTATTCAGTGAATCGACAAGCATTTTAACTGCTTTGTCGCTCAATTGCCCTGATGAATTGTAAGAGGAGATCCTGTTTCTCTGCTCAAAATAATTCGTTTTTTTTTATATATTACCTATTTTAGTACCTCTCGAGCCATCTAACGGCAATGCCTAGGAACGCATTTAACTACATTTAAATATAATGTCGACGCACGTTAGATTCCTTACTTATGTTCTCATATCTTTTCTGAGAGGGCACTGCTAAAGATTTAAAACATCCGAAAATTGTCAGAAATGATGTGCGCAGAAAAGTTTGTTGGTAATTAGATACCATTTTGGAGGCAAGCCTGACCAGCGTTCTCTTGATTGTCTAAAAAGAAAGACAATTATAATGTGAGTTGTGTCGAAGGAAATTCTAAGTAAGTCAATACCTTTTTATACATTACTAATGATTGTCGTGTATATATCTTTGAAATGTTGTGGGATGACTCTGTCATTCTAAATTAATTGCTTCCGCCGACAGCACTTGTTGCTTGTAGAAGCTTCTAAAAATTCCTGTGTCTTTTTAGATTGCAACAACTCTACGTTCTACATTCTACCTTCTACATTCTACGTTCTCCATTCTACGTTCTCCATTCTACGTTCTGCATTCTACGTTCTACATTCTACATTCTACCTGATTCAAATAGCAACTTGATTTGAAAATCAATTCAGTTTGATTCTCTACTTCCGACACTACGTTATACTTGCTTTTACAAGTATGGATCATATTATGTCCAGTAATTTATTGACATAAAATTCGTTTCTCTTCTCCATTGGAGAATACGAAAACCATTTATAGATGCATAAGCCGATATATATTTCTTTGATTCATCAAATTGTTGTAGAACCTCTAGCATTGAACTAATTTCCCTCGAAATCTTATCAATTTGTATACTTAATGTAGGACGGCCAAGGGCCATATTTCTTTGATTCATCATATTGTTGTAGAACCTTTAGCATTGAACTAATTTCCCTAGGAACCTAATTAATTTGTATATTTAATGTACGACGGCCAAGGGCCATATTTGTAAAATAGTAGGGACCAAAGTCGACTTTAAGTAGGATATTCTTCATTAGATTGTTAAGTTACTTTCCCGATTTTTATTTAATGATCATCTAAGTACCTATAAAAAACCATATACTCTGTTTTTCGTCATTTGATCAGGGTAAATTATATTATTTCATTTTACAAATGACGTGGCGCTGAAACAATTTATATGCCAGACAAATTTTTATTATCTAAGTGTTATACAACATTTAGGCGAAAATTCACGACCCATTGTTTTACCTAGAGCTTAGTCGAAGGCATACCGTAAGTAATACTAGAATTATTATCTTTTTATCGTTATATCTACCTATCTGTTATTTTGATCGTCTTTGAGTTCATTTAATTTTGATTTGGTGCTTTCTTCCACATTGCTTATGTATTTTAAAAGCCATACCTGACTGTTTATATTATATCAATATAAAACAACCAAATTACAAATCTAAAATCTATCCTTATAATCGTTTATCCTCAGGGAGACTGTCAACTTGTAAGTTGGTGGACATGCCCTATTATACAACCGAGCCACATCAACGCGTTGCCCGGTTCTAGCTAGTTTACAATAAAAACGAACACAAACAAAGTCAAATTAATAGTGAAATAATTTATATTCTATTGTTCCGCAACTCTTTATTCTGATTTTAAAACCCATCAACAATTGCTTGGATGCACAGGTATTAATGATCAGCGATGCCAACATAAAACGAAAAGTAATAACAAAAAAAGTTACATAATTAAGTCGGACAGTTGCACATAGTCTTAAAAGGAAAAGCTTGCTTAATTTCGGTATCGGTTAAGAGATAAAGAAGCATAATTTATAACGACTTAAGATACCAATCATTTGTCACTTTCTAGGCTGTATATTATATCGAAGAATAATTGTTTATGTTTTAAGAGTAGATAATGATACTGACACGAGACTTTTAAAACTACTTTTTTTGTGTAAAAAAAAATCTGTTACAATAACTAAATTACAGTTTGTAGGGAGTCAGTTGGAACAGCCAATATACTTATAAATGCTTAATAACCCAAAAAAGATTCAAAGGAGCTTTAAGTGGTCAACAAATGGATTTTTGAATTTTATTTCGGGCTTTTTATGTTTATGTGGGTATTAATAAATCCGTGGGCTGTTCCATATGACTTGTCTGAAAAAAGCAGGTATTAGAAATAGATGTTAACGTCATTCTAAATGCGTAAAATCGGCTGGAGTTTGAGATTATCAAATGGCAGAGGCAGAGGCAAATTAGTCATTTATTGTTAACATAAAAAAATTATTATAAATAAAGTACTGGAACTTTTCAAACTTCCATGACGTGATCGTGTTAAGTATGTAAATATGAATAGCTTCACGAAGCGAAACATTTTTACGACCATTACCATTAACAGCTAGGATACCGTTAACTGCTAGGATACCGTTAACAGCTAGGATACCGTTAACAGCTAGGATACCATTCGCTCCTAGGATATCATTAACTGAAAGAATACAGCTAGTAGTATTAAGACACCTTCAAGATACCTCAAGGACCTCTCTGAAAACACCACTGGGATTCCTCCAGGTTCACTTCTCTGCACACCGTTCCCGAAGAAAATACTTAAGATAAGTACCAGAAAAAGTACAGGCTTTATTTCATTGTTGATCCGTTCCTGGCAGAAATAAAATTAATGTTCTAATTTTTTTGAGCTGTAGGGGATCGTGTCCGAGCTAACGTAAGTTTTTAATTTTTTTATATATTAATTTAATTTCTACAAGGTGTTTCTACCTTTTTCACCTCAGTTTTCTTTTTGTTCAAATTCATTTTGTTCTTTCGTCGACGTCTAAAAGGTAGTGGCGCCCTAAAGATTCTTACAGTCTGACAACCTCTGACATACCTAGTGCAGCACTAACATGGAGTAGAACCACCCTTGAGAAGAGTCTCATGCCGGCATCTGTCTCGAGTGGCCACTCTAGCGCCCAAGTCACGAACAACCGACTGATACGGTTACAAAAGAGGAAAGTTCAAGATCATTTTTTTTATTAGCAATATCCTAGCTTGTTGAAAAATTAACTTTTTTTCACCATTTTCAACTTATTGATTAGACTAATGAATAGACCAATGAAACTATTGCTCGTATATAATAAAATCAAAATCCTGCCCAAAAAGCCTTTAAAATAGGATACTTTTCATATGTACAATTCGCATAAAAATTACAGTGTTGAAAAATGCTCTAACAACAAAAGCAAAGAGAAAAAAAGCATGTAAAATTAATTAGAGAGTGATATCAATTGACAATCAAAAATTTTAAAATATTAAAGCTTAAGTTCCAGCAGATGTTTTTTAAGATTGAAAGTTGACAAAATAAAAATTAAAATGTCCTCAATAGAGTTTGTTAATTTAAGTGTCCTAGGAAGGAAACTATTCATTGCATAGTTGTATCAGTGGCGGCTCGTGAACTTTTTAAGATATAAAACGTTTTTGTAAAAATATACGCTATTTAGGCAATTAATTTAATCTTTGCGCAGCGACCGTACCAGCTACTTCAGTGACAAAATTAAGGCTATTCGTTCCACAAATGACCTTGAAATTTCAGATTTCGAGGGTAGCTGTCAATACCAACACCAACACCAACAAGTACAGATGCTACAATAAAATGCGGTTGCCCCCGTCAGTGGCTAATTTATGATCGAATTGATGAGTAGGTACCGCTGTAAACAATTTGTTGCCCAGCAAGAACCAACGAGGAGGTATAGAGTTTCTCTTGCCACAATTCTTTTTTGTTCGTTTTTTGTTTTTTCATATTTTCCCCTTTTTTTTAATTAATATTATTAACTTTTTTTATATATTAACGGAATTCTACGGTCTTTAGTTTGCGAAAAATGATCCCTAATATTATCATAAAATTTATCATTTTGTTTTAAGTGTTTTACTAAATCTTTTTCGATAGATATTAAACTAACATTGTATAAACGATTTTGGCCCATTGTATTTCGCAGGTAAGTTTTAATTCGTCTGAAAAATCTGAAAAATCAAGGGACAAGAAAGATGGCCAATAAAAATTTCTGATGTAGACACCCTGTATATCATTGTACTAATTTCAATAGTAAGCTGACTTAATAATTAAATCAAAATATATTTAGATTATTTAATAAATCGGTACGTGACTTTATTCAAAACTATAATAAATTACTTATAGATGGTATTCCGAAAATATAGGTTGAATATAATTAGACTTTGTGCATACTGACATTGCATTCTTATTACTAATGAAGGTATTTGTAAAAGTGTGGTTTTACAAGAAGAGTTTTAAAAATAAATAGTAAAAGTACAAAAGGACTTTTAATCCACCATACTGAGATCAATAATGACCTTTATGTTCGACTCAATCATAATAGGTTAATCTGTGACACTGTTGAGAATCCATAATTTGTCACTTTATTGGTCCATAATGATAAAGTAACTTGGACTCCTGTCAGTGTCAAATTATTTGAAAATTAAACTTAAAAATAACGATTTATTTTAAACAAGAAATACACAAAACGTGAGCGCTTTCCAATAAAGTTTTGGATTTGCTGGGTAAAAGCATTTCTCTCACACTCGATGCTATTTGTCTTATGTTTTCTGTACTGAAAGTTCCATTTTTTCTGGTAGATGCATTTTTAAACTACCAGAACCAATTAATAATTATTTAATCGACGCTTTCTGACACATTTACAAATTTCAAACATCTACGTATCAATAACAACGCAGAAGGCACACTATATAACATTTTCTATTGCAAATTTCACTAAATAAAATATATTTTCCTAGACATTTTTTGAATCGAAAATAAAGCTAAGCATGTTATTCGTACATAATCAGACTTAATTAACTCGTCTTTATTATTGGCCTCGGTCAAATAAAGTCTTAGATTATGTACTTGTTACATAAATAGCTATTAAAGGACCCGTAATAACAAAAAATCGAGAGTAAATGTCTATTATTAAGAAAAATATGAGTAATTTCCCGACACTCGAAAAAAAAGTTATTACAAAATCTTGGACCCATTTTATAAATATGGTGGAAATATAAAAATGGGCCTTGAATCATCGAATATGATAGCTGTGGATTTCCCCTTTCATCTGAATTTTGAATCGTAAAAAAATATGCATTTTTACCCTAGATATTGAGGATATTGAGAAGGATCCCGCTTGAGGTCCATTATTTCGGAAACTATCGAGTTTTCGGCAAAAATTATCGGAATCATTTTTGTAGATAATGACCGGATCTTCATTTTTTCTCTATAAAAAATTTCTCTAATTGCCATATTTTAGGATATTGGCGGGAAACCAGTTTTTGGAACTTTTGTACGTAAAAAAAACAAGAGTTCGATTGCATCGGTCCAGTATTAATTTTAGACTGGAAAATGTAAGTTGCGGTTTATCAGAGCAACAATAAACCAAAATGTGAGACATTTAAAGTAGGTATATAACGACGAAGGTGACGATTCTCCCAAACCAAGTGAGAAAACTAATGGAATTTTGTTGTTATTGTGTCTATAATAAATTTGTCAAGCTTTTTACGAAAAGATAATAAAAAAAATCAACATATGCAAATAGGAATTTCGATAAATTTATAAAACGTTCATTGAAAATATATTACCAAGAACAATTCTTATCGTAACATAGTGTTACGAAAAGCATATTGAAGTTTAGAAAATGTTTTACGAATTCGGTTATACTGTAATGGGTATTTAATTATTTAGGTTAGAATTTATGCTTATTGTTAAATTATAGGTTATTAACTTTAGTATCAATGTATTTAATTATAATTATGGAATATATCGACCAAGCAGTTTAGTTATAAATTGTTATTCGATATAAGTAACAATTGCTAGATAAGCAGACACGCGCTGTATTGAAAGAATGTGTAGATTGGCAATTGTTGCTTTTGGTTTTGTCAAGGAGTTCAAATTAAACATTTTGTCGAAGAAAGATGTGTTTTATTTAAAGAACGTCAACCCTAATTAAAAGGAACCTAAACCGAATAATTTAACATTATTAGGATATATTGTAGCTATTTTTGACTAGATAAGAGGGATGACATTTAATATCCAATTGAAAGCATGCTTTTTTATTGAGCACCGTCCGCTATTAAAATGCAAGGAAATATTCATTGAAAACCCTTTTAAGTGGTAAAAACGTAATTTTACAAAGCATACATCTAGGGACAATTTACTGCTTTTTATAATGAGCAAAAGTACAATTTAGAGAGTCAAACTACAGATGAGAATCTAACAAATATACTCAAAGATTCGGCGTACAATATGCGGAAAAATAATGGCCAAGACTACAAAGAAAGCACAGTTAAAACTACCTCAAAAATACTTATGGAAAAGTCTAAACGAAATGAGCTCTAGTCCATTCCGGAGAATAGAAAGCAGAGCTCCATATCTCTGCTACAATGAGTTCAAGGAACTTGTCGATATACGCGAAGACAATAAACCAGATGGGCTAATCAAAATAGTATATTGTGCAACAAGTGAGAGAAGTACTTTCCCCACATGTTGCACACTATAATTTTTCTACAACTGCACAAATTTAAAGAATACAAGTAAAGTAACTTAATATTTATTTTTATGGTTGGTAAAACAAAAATAAAAGGTGAGCGGTCGTCGGACCGCCGACAGAAGCTTGCTTCTTATGCACAATAGAATGACCATTTCGACCATTTTTCGTAAATTTTTAAAAATTTTTCAAAAATTTTGATAATTTTTGACAATGATTGACCATTTTTTCAAAATTTTTGACAGTTTTTTTAAATTTTAACAATTATTGACCACTTTTGACAATTATAGACCAATTTCGACAGTTTTGACAATTATTGATCATTTTTGACAATTATTGATCATTTTTGACAATTTTTCAAAAATTTTGACCATTTTTCCAAATTTTAACAATTATTGACTATTTTTGACAATTTTTGACCATTTTTGACAGGTTCTGACAATTATTAACCATTTTTGAGAATTTTTCAAAAACTTTGACCATTATTCAAAAATTTTGACAATTTTTTACAGTTATTGACCATTTTTGACAGTTTTTCATAATTATTGACCATTTTTTCAAAATTTTGACAATTTTTGACTAATTTTTCAAATTTTAACAATTATTGACCAATTTTGACAGTTTTGAGAATTATTGATCATTTTTGACAATTTTTCGAAAATTTTGACCATTTTTTCAAAATTTTTGACCATTTTTTCAAATTTTAACAATTATTGACCATTTTTGCCAATTGTTGATCATTTTTGACAGGTTCTGACAATTATTGACAACTTTTCAAAAATTTTGGCAATTTTCAACAATTATTGACCATTTTTACCATCTTTTTATAGTTATTGCCAATTTTTTCAAAATTTTAACTATTTTCGATCATTTTACAAAATTTTATCAATTATTGACCATTTTTGACAGTTTCTGACAATTATTGATCATTTTTGACAACTTTCAAAAATTTTGACATTCTTTGATCATTTTTCACAATTTTAACAATTATTGACTATTTTTGACCATTTTTTAAAAAAATTGACAATTTTTGACAGATTCTAACAATTATTGACAATTATTGACAATTTTTCCAAATCTTTGACAATTTTTAACAATTATTGACCATTTTTGACAGTCTTTTTTAATTATTGACCATTTTTTCAAAATTTTGACCGTTTTTGACAATTATTAACCATTTTTCCAAATTTTTGAAAATATTTGGCAATTATTCACCATTTTTTCGAAACTTTGACAGTTTTTGACAATTTTTGACAATTATTGACCATTTTTCCAAATTTTTGACAATTTTTGACCATATTTCAGAATTTTTGACAATTTTTTAAAATTTTTAACATATTTTCTAATATAATCTGACAGTTTGGTGACAACTAAGTAGGTATTTAAAGATGACAGTAGCCTACAAAGTTTTTGTCGATTTTATTTGATTCTCCATATAAATATATGTGGCGTGGGCAAAGTGCCGTGAGAAATATTATTTCTCACAGTATGAGCAATATTTGGTTTTGAAATCAAGTAAGGTATGAGAAATACGTCACTTTTCATAGCAGTTGTAGAAAAAGGTATTTCATGCATTTCCTTGCAAACTTGCAAGGAGAGGCGAGAAAATGCATGGAATATTCTGCCAATTTTAAAGCACACGCCCAAATTTATGACTGCAGAAAAACACAGTATACCGGGTGTTAATGAGTCATGAGCCATCTCGGTAACTTCTAAAAGGGTTAATGGATTTTGTTTAAATTTTAATAGTTTATATTGGGGACAATTTTTTAATATTCTTACATGTAAAATTGAATTGAATTTATAAAACCCAGAGGGTGTTGTTTTATTCAAACGTTAAATTATTAAATGACAACTTTAAACAAATTATTTTTCTAAGATTAACTAAAAATTAAAATTTTTGACATTAGATGAGTAAATGTTAAAGCAGGAAAATCCAAATATGTAAAAATATACAGGATGTTTCATTAACATTTTTAGTTTTTAGACAACTTTCGGAAGTCGGCCATATTTATTTTATATGTGAAATAATTCACTGGTCTGCAACAAAATCCTCCTTCAATGTCAATAGATATGAAGATTTTGATGCTCTGAATCTGTTCCCGGTGGCCGATTTTTTCTATCACGTCTAGATTTTTCAAAATGAATGTTTTTCCAAAATATCATAAAGTCAGGTTTTTTAAATTTTACTTACTGGATTGCAAGGAGGATACACCAAGTTTTGCTGTTTTTTATATGAGTGGTAGGTGAAGTAACATTACAAAGTGAAAACTTGGCCACAAAGAAAAAGCTTGACTTAAAAATGTATCTCAAGAACCTCTAGTGACAAGTGACAAAATTTTTCTGCCACCACTTCATATAAATTTGGGAATCATGAAAAACTTTGTGAAAGCTATGGACAAGGATGGTGCAGGCTTTCAATATCTCAAAACAAAATTTCCTCGAATCAGTGACGCGAAATTGAAAGAAGGGATTTTGTAGGTCCGCAAATATGAGAACTTATGACGGATGAAGTTTTCAATTTGAAGTTAAACAAGGCTGAAAAAAAGCTTGGGTGGCTTTTGTAAAAGTGAGTGATAATTTTCACTAGTAATACCACTAGAGGTCAAATAATTTCAGGATTTAATTTGACCTCGTGTGGTATTCGGTAAGAAAATTCCACACCAAGTTGTGTTTGAAAATCAAATAATTAAAATTTATTTTTCGATTTCCAACAACGTCAATTTTTGACGTTTGAGGTTTAGTCGACTTGATTATTTAGTTACCATGGCAACCAAGTGAAACCCTAACCTAAAAATTATTTCAGTTTTGAAGCTGTCAAGCGGCACGACGTAAAAAAGACCTTTAAATTGTTGATTTGTAGATGCACGAAAATACCATCTCAAGACACAACACAGTATATCATTCAATTTTACATATGTTTTGAGTAACTAGAGTGGTATACAATTGTTTTTTTGCAAATATAAACTAGAGTATCAAAAAAATATTCTGACATTATAAACTCCAAAAAAAATTTCCAGTATAATTCATCCGTTGTCAGAGTGATCTGTCAAAAAAAACACGTTTTGATTGATTAAAAATTACAGGTGTGGAATTTTCTTGGTAATACAAAAGGTGACAACTACCGACAAATCATTCGAGAGCTTCTTTCTGCTTTTTAGAGGTGGAGAACTATCGATAGTCTTGACTATCGAAATATATCGATAGTTTTTTTCAACTATCGATAATATTCGCTAGTTTACTGTATCGTTCATCACTGGGCTAAAGTTAGGTTAGAGTAGAGTTCTGCGACGGAATACGTTTCTCCTATGTATACGTTAACATGACGGAGACTGTTTGTGCCCGGTCACAGAATATTTATTATTCTGTGGTCCTGTCACTTCGTCACTTCACTTGTCACTAGTCAGTAGTCAATCAGAAGTATGTATATTTGATCATTATTCAATATTCAATTTAGAATCCTATCGTGCTGAATGCAAGTATTAGTTTCCTTACTATCGAAAACTATCGATAATAATCGATAGTCAAGAAGCCGACTATCGATAGTTCACCACTTCTACTGCTTATAAAGCTTTAGGATGCAATATGTCACTCAAAATTCATTTCTTAGACTCGCATCTAGATTTCTTTCCGTAAAATCTCGGTGCCGTATCAGATGAGCATGGTGAAAGGTTTCATCAGGATATTATGCATATTGAAAGACGCTACAATGGAAAATGGTCAGCAGCAATGCTTGTTGATTTTTGTTGGTCGATTCGCCGAGAAACTTCGATGTAAACGATGAAAAGAAAAAAAACTACAAAATAACTTGAATTATATTACCATATTGAGATAAATATACTGATATTCCTAACTTGTGACTGTAAAATTAGCATATTTCACTGTAAAACTTAGACCGTAGTCTTTTTTCACTTTTTTGTAATTGTTGTTACTTTGATAATATAATTTTTAAATTAAATAAACAATATAATATCGTCACCCTAATTATCAAACCTCGTAACTCCAATTTTGGTCAAAAATGAGGTTTTGGTGCCATCTGTGAGAGAAAAAAAAACTACCTATGATGGTGAAAACCATTTAACTCCACATTACTTAATTTAATAATATGGAAAGAAGAGAAAACCTCTTAACTCCATATACATCCGCGTGCCCTATAGAATACCTCGCAACTTATCTGAATTTTTTGGAATGTTTTTTGTGTTTCCTGTAAATTTTGTGATTTTGGAGTTACGAGGTTTGATAATTAGGGTTTGATAATTAGGGACGATATTTAAAATCTATCTGCTGTATTTATTTGCATGTTAAATTCCTTGATTAGAGCACCGAATATTTTTTGCAGACCAGTGAAATTAGCCACAATATAACCCACCAAAATTTGAACTCAATTTATTTAAAAGTTATAAGGTTGGCCCATAACTTATTCACACCCGGTAGTCCAATCTTCACCGTAGACAGAAATATTTATACAAAAACCTAAAAAGCAAAACTACTATGTTCAAATATTCTACTAGACTCAACCTTGCACATTTTGAAGCACTCTATTCATTGTTAAATGCAAATGTGATGATTTGAAGTGCCATTTTTCACAGGAAAACAACTATCCTTTTGCAAATAGGGGCTTTCTAGTCCAATATGTTGAAAACGAACTTAAAATTAAAGTAATCAATCCACCTTTTTTTTTTAATAGAGAAACCCCCAGCAGAAGAAGAATGTCTGACAAAAAAGATTTCCAAAATCTACTTCTACTTAGTTCCTGAGAAAAGTCCCTTTAGGCCTATTTCCCGGAGGAATGTCTGCAGGCTTTAATTTAGGTAAGTGTCCCTTCTTCTATGCCCCAGAATCTACATTCTTCTTCCTCCACTATTTTGAGCTTTTTCAGGCGACAATGTCCCATTAGGCCCCTTGTTAAGACTCTTAGTGAAGTTTTACTCTGACTTAGGCAATCATTTGTTCTTGGTTACATATATTTTGTAATTTAAATTAATATGTATATGTTTTTGGATAACAACCAAAGTAATAGTTGAATTTTATACAAATCCAATTAGTGAAAGTAAAAATAAAAGAATAAATTAAGAGGGTACAATAGATTATCTAGGTCTATCTTTCACCCTAAAAAACATACCTCATTTAGTGTGTGCATTCTATAATGTCTCAATTTCATGATATGAATTTAGTTTCTTATTAAATATGCATATAGGAGCATTATTCAATTATCCACGTTCTTGAAGCTTATTTTAAATATTTGTATTTATGAATACACTTCAAGTTCTGAAATTTGCCAGTACTGATTTTTTAAAAATGGTTGGGAACAATTTTCATAATCCAGTAATTCTATGAAATTATCACTTATAATATCACAAGAGTACAAGAGCTTGAATTATTTCCGGAAATTTTATTTTTTCGTTCATAATAAAATGTATGTTTCGGGAAACATTTATAACGGATGTCCCACGACGTTTTGACAGTACAATATGTTGAAAACTGTTCATTTATGACTGGTATGAGATTTGGCAGCTATAAACAGCCGAAATTAAGGGTTATAATAAATTATTATAAAAACACAGTTTTCATACATTTTTAAAATTTTAACTTCCTCCAAACATTTTTCACAAGAAAATTCCCCTATTTATATCACAACCCAATATCTTTTTTTTCCTCTTCCAGGAGTGTCTGTTTTAAAAATTTTAATTTTTCATTGGCTTGTTCAGGGAGAACACTCATTATATTTTTCAAAGTACTCAAAAACATCTCCAAAATGCTTTTTTAACGAACCCCAGCATAAAATTGAAAGAGTTATGATGAAAACAAGTCAGTTTTTCCTGAAAAAAATTCACAATGATAAAACTCGAACATTGATAGATAACTAGGTACTTGTTGCAAAAAGATTTCTAAATCTGTCCTTGGGTTAATACTACTCAGAATTGATCTACAGGCTCCTTGTAGCATAATGAAAACCTTGACATTTTTTCTAAATTATCCAAAAACATTTTCCGACAAACGATAATATTTTTTAAGTTGATTGTTGATTAGTTCGACACCTCCAGTCAAAATATTCGTGCCCGAAAGAAAATTTCCAGGAATAACTTAAGCTTGCGTGGTATTCGGTGAGAAGATTTCACACCATAATTTGGAAAAAATCAAAATCAAGTGTAACAGTTCGTTGAATTTTGTGACGAAAAGTTTGCATTATTTACAGGTATATCTACTATGTTTACCTTTTTACATGTCAAAAAATTTCCACTTAAAGATAGTGGCGCCTCGAAAAAATTTCCGGAAATTTTTATAGTTGCTATGGTAACTAGTGAAAATTAAGGCATCCTATTGGTTAAAAAATAGAGGTGAGAAATTTTCAATAAATATTCTACCTTAATAACATATTAATATAAATATACGTGTAGTGTTTAAAGAGCGCCAAATAAACAGTGACATAATGCAATTACAGTAAATATTTTCCTACATTATCTACCTACCTATTATCACTACTTATTTTATTATTTATAACAAATACCTACAAACAAATACCAGTTAACGTGACACAATTATAAAAACGTATTGTCATAATGACTGGAATATTAACATTTTTCTACTACTAAATTACTGATAACTCGTTAAAAATTAAACACGTACCTGTCTAAAACAAGCAATTACCAAAACTGCTACAAAAATCCCACAATTGTCACTAATTCCACGCATTTTCTTTTATGTTATCGAACGCTATTGAGAAACTAACACTCTATCAGAACTTTAAAAAACTAAATCACATGTTCTGTCACCGAAAAGGGCAGTAAATTTTCCTTTTATTTCAACCGCGCACAACGAACAACAAGAAAAGCAACTACAAGAATGAAAGTTAGGTTCGGTTTGTTGCCTATACGATCGTTGAAGTCTTCATGTTGGATGGCGACAGCGTTGCCAGATCAATTAAACTAATTTAACTATGAATATTTTTTAAGTGTAGCATTGCTTTTAAGCTGTGCATTTTTTTCTTTTTGTTTTGGGACACTGCGAGCGTAATTAATTTAAAAAATGATCGAAACTCCATTTTTTGGGTTTTTAATTTTTTTGAAAAACTGATAGTTAGTCGATTTCTCACCTTAAAAAACCTTGTTTTCTAAATTTTTAGTGTTCTATACAAAAAATGTTGTATCTTAATTTTCTCCCAAAAGGCAAGCATGCAAAATTTTCATTTTTCAGCGATTTTGTTATAAAACTCATTTATGAAGGTATCATTTTTGTGTGAATTGAATATTTTGAGTTATGAGCTCTCTTTGTGTTTTTTTATTGGCTTGATAAACATTATTGCGATTTGTATGATTTTTCAATTAGCTGATGAGTATTTTTTAGAAACTCGATTTTGAAGTAAACTTTTTTTTGTAAACTGATATTCTCAGTCAATTTCTTATCTCAAAAAACCTTTTTTCCAAATTTCCAGATTGTTCCTGAACAAATTTTTTTAAATTTCTTGTAAAACTGATTTATCGTCTTCAAAAAACTCCATTTTCCAAATTTTCAGTGTTTTTTTAAGCAAAAAATTTTATTTCTAAATTCATTCTCAAGTTATAAGCATGTAAAATTTTCATTTTTCAGCAATTTTGTTATAAAACCAATTTATGAAGGCTGCATTTTTGTGTGAATTAAATATTTTGGGTTATGAGCTCTCTCTGCATGTTTTTTATCGGTCCAAATTTTCAAATATTTTTGCTGCTACTATTATTTTTGTTCCAGATTGCTCATGTAAGAGTGTTTTGTTTAAACTTGGCTCAATATCAACAATATTGTGATTTCTATGATTTTTCAATTAGATGATGAGTATTTTTAAGAAACTTCAAAACTCGATTTTCAAATAATTTTTTTTTGAAAATTGAAATTCTCGGTCAATTTCTTATTTCAAAAAAACCCTTTTTTACAAATTTCCAGAGCGTTCCTGCTTCCTGAACAATTTTTTTAAAAATTTTAAAAAAGTGTGAATTAAATATTTTGGGTTATGAGCTCTCTTTGTGTTTTTCATTGGTCCAAATTTTCAAATATTTTGCTGCTTCTATTATTTTTGTTCCAGATTGCTTATGTAAGAGTGTTCTGTTTAAACTTGGCTTAATATCAACATTATTGTGATTTCTATGATTTTTCAATTAGATGATGAGTATTTTTAAGAAACTTCAAAACTCCATTTTCCAAATTTTCTGTGTTTTTTTAAGTTTTTTGTTTCTAAAGTTACTCTCAAGTGATAAGCACGCAAAATTTTCATTTTTCAGAGATTTTGTTATAAAAGTAATTTTAAAAGGTAGCATTTTCATGTGAATTGAATATTTTGGGCTATGAGCTCTCTTTGCATGTGTTTTTTATTGGTCCAAATTTTCAAATATTTTTGCTGCTACTATTATTTTTGTTCCAGATTGCTTCTGTTTAAACTTGGCTCAATATCAACATTATTGTGATTTGTATGATTTTTCAATTATTAGATGATGAGTATTTTTAAGAAACTTCAAAACTCGATTTTCAAGTAAATTTTTTTTTGGAAAATTGAAATTCTCGGTCAATTTCTTATTTCAAAAAACCCTTTTTTACAAATTTCCAGAGCGTTCCTGCCTCCTGAACAATTTTTTTTAAATTTCTTGAAAAACTGATTTAACATCTTGAAAAAAACTCCATTTTCCAAATTTTCAGTGTTTTTTTAAGTTTTTTGTTTCTAAATTTACTCTCAAGTTATAAGCATGCAAAATTTTTATTTTTCAGAGATTTTGTTATAAAACTAATTTTTAAAGGTAGCATTTTTGTGTGAATTAAATATTTTGTGTAATGAGCTCTCTTTGCATGTGTTTTTTATTGGTCCAAATTTTCAAATATTTTTGCTGCTACTATTATTTTTGTTCCAGATTGCTTATGTAAGAGTGTTCTGTTTAAACTTGGCTTAATATCAAAATTATTGTGATTTGTATGATTTTTCAATTAGATGATGAGTATTTTTAAGTAACTTCAAAACTCGATTTTCAAGTAAATTTTTTTTTTTGAAAATTGAAATTATCGGTCAATTTCTTATTTCAAAAAACCCTTATTTACAAATTTCCAGAGCGTTTCTGCTTCCTGAACAATTTTTTTAAAATTTCTTGAAAAACTGATTTAACATCTTGAAAAAAACTCCATTTTCCAAATTTTCAGTGTTTTCTAAGTTTTTTGTTTCAAAAGTTACTCTCAAGTTATAAGCACGCAAAATTTCCATTTTTCAGGGATTTTGTTATAAAACAAATTTTTAAAGGTAGCATTTTCGGGTGAATTAAATATTTTGTGTAATGAGCTCTCTTTGCATGTGTTTTTTATTGGTCAAAATTTTCAAATATTTTTGCTGCTACTATTATTTTTGTTCCAGATTGCTTATGTAAGAGTGTTTTGTTTAAACTTGGCTCAATATCAACATTATTGTGATTTGTATGATTTTTCAATTAGATGATGAGTATTTTTAAGAAACTTCAAAACTCGATTTTCAAATAATTTTTTTTTGGAAAATTGAAATTCTCGGTCAATTTCTTATTTCAAAAAACCCTTTTTTACAAATTTCCAGAGCGTTCCTGCCTCCTGAACAATTTTTTTTAAATTTCTTGAAAAACTGATTTAACATCTTGAAAAAAACTCCATTTTCCAAATTTTCAGTGTTTTTTTAAGTTTTTTGTTTCTAAATTTACTCTCAAGTTATAAGCATGCAAAATTTTCATTTTTCGGAGATTTTGTTATAAAACTAATTTTTAAAGGTAGCATTTTTGTGTGAATTAAATATTTTGGGTTATGAGCTCTCTTTGTGTTTTTTATTGGTCCTTTTTTGCAAATATTTTTGCTGCTACTATTATTTTTTTAAAAACTTCAAAAGTCAATTTTAAAGTGGAATCTTATTTTTTTTGGAAACTGATTTCTTATCTCAAAAAACCCTTTCTTCCAAATTTCCAGTTCTTTCCTAAACAATTTTTTTAAATTCCTTGAAAAACCGACTTAGGGTGCATCCATTTATTACGTGAGCTCTTTTTCGGTCAGTTTAGACTCCTCCCATCCCTTAGGTGCGATTTAGTGAGATTTGCTTGGACCCCCTTCCCCTTACGTGAGATTGACGCTAAAAATATTTTAAACTTAATTTATTTTCATTATTCGGGAAAATAATAAATTTTTCAGATATACTATAGGTACTGAGATTTATTTTATCGGGCAAAATGAACACTCGTGAAATTTTTTTTTCGATATCTGTAACATTTTATATTTTTTGAAGTTAACGTGAGATTTTCGATTATCCCCCCGTCGGTTTAAATGGTGAAATTGCATTGGGCCCCTTCCACCCTATTCTCAGCTCACGTAATTATTGGATGCCCCCTTATCATCTTGAAAAAAATTCGATTTTCCAAATTTTCAGTGTTCTTTTAAACAAAATATTTTGTTTTTAAATTTGCTCTCAAGGTATAAGCATGCAAAATTTCCTTTTCCAGCGATTTTGAAATTAAATCCAATTTGAACTTTGATCTTGAAGTAATATTATATCACATAATTTATTACTCATAAACATTTTGACTTGAAGGAGCGATCTCTTGAGTTATTTACAACACCAACATTGTATTTTCAATGCTGACGTTGAAATGTCAATGTTTCTTATGATAAATTGTACACATTGGCAACACTGGTTGATATCAAATGTGGGCTTGTTTTTGTTCTCTTGGAACTGTGTACTGAGTCGGTGAATCACAGTTAATGAATAAATAGCAGAAATACCACGTACCGCATATTCTGGAATATAAGCTAGTATTACATTACCTGAGATGTTCTGGTGTTAATCACATATTATGATGCGGGTTTGGTTGATATTCAAACATATTTTGCAAGGAAAATTTCTGGCTTTAAAATAATAGTTATTTATGTATCAAGGGTACTAAGTACATGATTATGCCCTGAGGGCGATAGTCTTATAAAACCGAGGGCCTCCGGCCCGAGGGTTCGTAAGTCGCCCGAGGGTATATATCTATTAGTACCCGTGGTGCATACTAACTTTTATGTCATACCAGTTCGTTTTGAATGATAACTATTTTTTTTAATTTAATTTGATTTACCAATTTTTTATTTTTACATGCGACATTACTTTGACATTATTATTGTCTGCGTTTTTGTTGCTAGGGAGATAAGTATTAAAATGTATAATGTGTCAAAGTCAAAAATCGAAAATGGAACAAGATTTTGAAATTCCCGACGAAATTGCAAAAAGAATATGACCAATTTTTGAAGTGGATGTCAGATAAACTTTCCCCGAGCACCTGTGAGCTAAATATTCGATGATAAAGAAGTCTTCAATGTAGAAGATAGAAAATCAGTCAGTCAGTCAGTCAAAACTGACGAGTTTTCACCATTGTTGATGATGACGAAATGAAGATTTCGAAACTTAGAGATTATATTTCTTTGCGGCCACATGGCTTCTCAGAAAAAATACTACTTTTAAGCTGCAGACAAGGCCACTGTACTGTACAACCGGTTGGAAAAAACACATTAGGGAAAATTCCCTGTATTGCTGCAAAATATTTTGGTTTGAACAACCCCTAAAAGTACACTGGTCATTGTTTACGTCGAACGTCGGCAACTCTTTTAGCAGAAGCTGGAGCAAGTATGACTACGCTGGAACACCATGGTGGATGGAAGTGTACTACAGTTGCTGAAGGATATTTAGAGGAGAACATATCCTCAAAAAATGAAATTTCAAGGATGTTGGCAGGCGTACCATATGGATCCCGCATTTCCTCACAGAAACTAGAGACCCAGACAATGAATCATGAGTCAACCTTTGCTGCAGGAAATTTAGCTATCAGTGGAACCTTCCAGAATTGCCAATTCTAAGTAACCACAACCAAATAATATATAAACGTAAATTTATATTTTGTTAATGAAGAATAAGCAATCGCTTTAATGCCCGCGCGGGCCATAATAGGGTAATCCGAGGATAGATGGCCCAGCTTGTGAAATTTCATTTTATTATTATTATGCGTCGAATTAGAATTGCCGTTTCTTTTCAAGAATAAACTTTATTGTGTTAGGAGCATGTATTGAGTAACAAAAGTGAATACAAAAATAAAACTTACAATTTATGGAAAAAAAATAGTTAACAAACTTGGAGCAGGAATCGTGAAACCATTTGGAACAACGTAGGCATTTAACCAGTGCAAGATTCGTCTCCGTCGTCTACATCACCTGAAGAGTCATCCATTGTCGGTGCTTCTAAATCCTCGTCCGAAGATGAGTTGGAAGCTTTGTTAGGTTTTCTTTTGATTAATTTGGATTTCTTTAAAACTGGTTCCTTTTTATTAATGTCCTTTCCTTTCTTTGTTTTTTGCCGCTTTTTTCTTTTTCTCTTCAATTGTCGTTTCTGTGGTTAATATTTCTGCCAGCTGCTTGATCCTTCGTCGAACGGAATCGACTTCAGCAGAAACAACTGGAACAGGCGAGGTTATATCCAGTATTTTTCCAGGAGTATATTTTACAGGAGTAGTTTCATTGGTTCCTACAAGCACAGGTAGTCCGTTTTGTTTTGCTGGTATAGTTTCACCTACAGTCTGCCAACTACAGCAAGGTTATTGATTATCATCAGCTAAAGCTTTGGGAAAACTTTGAGAACTACCAGCAGAATTTTGTTTATTTTGAACTGCACCAGGGACATCAGCTAACTTACTATTTTCAGTCAAATAGGCCTCATCTGGAATAGCAGAAGGGTTAAATGGCACAATACCAGTAGCCTAAAATACTGAAGTTCCATTATTTACAGTCGAATACTTGTTCCATCCTTCAGCAAGTAACTTTCCAAACTGTAATCTAGTGAGCTTTCGTCCTGGGTTATTTTTAATGTATAAATTACAAGCTGAGTAGTAGTTTAGTTTTAATGATCTGAAAAAACACCTATCTAGAGGTTGCAAAAATTGAGTCGTATGACTTGGCAAACAAAACAATCTGATGTTGTGTTCAACACAGTATTCTTGCATCTCCACTTTACTGCAGTGTGAAGCAATAACAAAACTGTCTCTGTCGGTTTTCTGGGAACAAATTGATCTTTAAGCCATTGAAAAAATATGTCACTATTGACATACGCTGACTTTTTCGACATGTACACTAAAGATCCCGGGGGCATCCCATCCTCAAACTTTCGTTTTTAATTTTTGCTTTTCATTACACAGCAAAGGGGAAAAAACGCCTTCTGCGTTACAACAAGCAATAACCGTGATGGTTTCTCCTTTTTCACCAAAGCTGATACTTGCGATATTTTTAGATCCTTTTTTAACAATTACGTGGCCCGGCCTATTATTTAGTTGCAGACCAGTCTCGTCCATATTAAAGATATAAGATTGTTTTCGGTCAAAGTATTTTCTAGCAGCTCAAAATAAACCTGAACGTCTTTTTTATTCATTCCCAAGGATCGATTAATAGACACTCCTTCTGCTTTTCCTACTGACAGCCTTGGAGTTCTATGCAGAAATGACTGAAGTCACGGAAAACTAGCTAATCTTGATTCCTTACTGAAACGGCCAACTTAAATGCCATTCTTCGCACGTCCAATCGAGAAGGAGAAAATCCGTTTTTTTGAAGTTTGAAGATGTGTTTGACCAACTTTTCTTCGGCAGCTGCACCTAATGTAGAGGAGGGTCCAAGAGGACCTTTCTTTATATTTCGTGTTGATTTCCTTCTTCGTAGTGTAGTGACCGGTACCCCAAAATTTCTAGCAGCCTGATTAACTCCCATTCTGTTCAAAAATAAGTGAACCATCTATCCTCGTCATGAGAGGGGAGATGGCGCACCTAATAAACTGAACACGTTTCTAAATATTCGCCATTTTAAGGTTATAGAACAGAACTAGAATGTTTTCACTTACCTAAGATGATAACTTGACTAAAATTATTGGTAAATTCAGAGTTCACCAGCGCCAAGGAAAAATTCGGAATAATATTTTTGGCCCAACCGGATCATAGAATAAATAATTTTTAAATAGGCTTGTTACTTGTAAACATAGACGATATGGCGGCTTGTTTAATATGAACTGAAGGCTATCAAGACGTCTCTATTTGTCTGTGGCACTAGCGGTTGCGCTGTAAAATGTAAAACCATTGTCTGGGCCATCTATCCCCGAATTACCCTATGCACTTTATGTAGATGGTATCTAAGGTATAAAAACACAATAATGTACTGCTATAACATAAAATTAGTAGTTTGTGCAACTAGTGTGGATATGATGGCCATATCGCACGAGGACGAAGTTTGAGCACGACGCCGTAGGCGGAGTGCTCAATCGTCCGAGAGCGATATGGACAATCCACACGAGTCGAACAGTATATTTTTTCTACGACCCACTTAAGAAAAAATCTAGAAAATAAAATAAAATTAAAATTTAAAAAAAATTTCCCAACGGGGAATCGAACTCTACCGCGTGAGAGGCTGGGATACTTACCACTGGACTATCGATGAATATACTAATCATCTATCTATAACGTCAAATGTATTAGATAAAAACTGACGTTTGTCAGGAGTACCCTTACATATTCAATTTATTTTGTTTCTATACGTTATACGTCTCCTTTGCGGCTAAGCGAATATCTGGTGGAAAATTATTTATTGATTCATCACTGGAATCACTCATTTTTACTAATATTTTTCTTTAAAACTATAGAAATATTTTGACAAGTTATTTTGACGTTTCTATGAAATTGAAAAAAGATTAGTTGGCGGGTACTGAACGCAAATGCTGATTGGTGGATTTCATATACGTTCTAGGATATATATGAAATCATATCCGTTCAGTTAACCGGAATGGCCTACATTTACATTCTGTAAATTGTGCAGAAAATGGATAATATACATGTGGGTGTAGAAAATAGTTATTTATGCAACTATAGTGCATAAAGTGGTGCTTTTTTTCACGAGTGGAAAAGTTGACGCATGAGCCGCAGGTGAATGCGTTAATTCCATGAGTGAAAAAAAGACACTTTATGCATGTGTTGCATACACTATCTCTTCTACAATCAAGCAAACGGACTAATAATGGAGTCGATTTGAATGTTTATGTTTGTCACGATGATAAGTAAAATGTCAGATGAGTCGTGCAATCTGCAGAGCCATTAGTGGAAATATTTAAAATTAGCGTTAAAAAAACTACTTTATCTCAACCTAATGTCACTTTATCTCACCCTAATGTCACTTTATCCCACTCTAATGTCACTTTTTTAAGCTGTTTAACAAAAACATATTTTATGTACGAAAATCGATTAAAGAAACGTCACTTTTATTAATGATTGTAGAAAAAATATATCGATCCATTCACATAATAAGTACTAAATAAAACAAATAATGCGCAACAAGTGTTTAGTTTAGTAATTTATTATTTATTTTTCAGTTCGTTTTAAAAACGTGGTATATTAAATTTTTTATTTATTTCATTTATTTATCAAGAGATTACATGAGATTGTTTTGTTTTTTCCCCTGTAGTACTTATTCCTTTGGTAGGGAGCAGATACTACCTACATCTTTTTTAATTTTAATGTTCTTGCAAAAAGCATGGAAAAGTAAATATGAAGTTAAAGTTTAAATTTGCTGCTATAAATAATATTAATCAACGTACGTTGAATCGATTGTTCATACAGCATTGTAACTTCAATTCAATTTTGTTTAGACGCAAATCAAATCATATTATTTACTATAAAATTATATATCATATCCGGGAAATATAAAGATATCAAAAATGATTTTGGAGCGATATAATTCAATTGGGAGTGTATACTTTTATATTTATCGGTTATTGTACTTCGAACCGCAAAGAAATAGTTTCCTACTTTGGAGAAATCAATAAAATTGTTGATGAAATTTCAAGAAATTCATAGAATGTATTGTTATTGTATCAAATAATATCAATTTAACTATTTATTGCGAATATTATACATCTTGATGTATAGTCCAGTAAATAAATGGTCCCAGGAGCGATTATACCTGCCGGTCCATGAATTTTCCGTGAAGGGTAGGGTTTGACTAGTAATTGAACATCCAGAAAATTCACACACCTAATCGCCATTTTGGGGGGGGTACTCCCTGCCCCATAGTTCCAAAAATTAGTTTACCTCCAATATCTCCCAAAATATGGCATTTAGAGAATTTTTATTGAGGGGAAAAATGAATATCGGGTCATTATCTACAAAAATGCTTCCAATGATTTTTGCCGAAAACTCGATAGTTTTCGAGATAATGGCGCTCAAGCGGGATCCTTATGTTGCACTTACTCATGACCGGGTGAGAAAATTATTCAATTTCTCGGGTAAAAATGGATATTTTTTTACGATTCGAAATTCAGATGAAAGGGGAAATCCACAGCTATCATATCCGATGATTCAACAAGGCCCATTTTTATATTTCCACCATATTTATAAAATGGGTCAAAGACTTTTTTTCGAGTGTCGGGAAATTACTCATATTTTTCTTAATAGTAGACATTTACTCTCGATTTTTTGTTATTACGGTTCCTCAAAATTATGGATTTTTCAACATCGGTTTTTGCGAAAAATATTAATGTTGCGAAAAAAATCATGGGGACCATTTTTGTAGATAATGAACTAGTCTTAATTTTTTCCCAATATAAAAATTCTCTAAATGCTATATTTTAGGAAATATTGGCGGAAAACTAATTTTTGGAACTTTGGGGCAGGGAATACCCCCCAAAAATGGCGATTCGGCGTGTGAAATTTCTGGATGTTCAATTACTAGTCAAACCCTACCCTTCACGAAAAATTCATGGTCCGGCAGGATTTTTGTACACTTTGCCTACTTTGCATCCTCTTTTACTGGACGTTTCTTTTTCTCACAGCCACCATCAAGTAAAATTAACCTTACTCAAATGTGACTCATTTGATTATCATAGTATTAATATCTGGCAAAGCTGCGTAAAAGCAAAAGAGATATGTTTATAGTAGCTCTTCCTTTTTTGGCCTGTATACGTGGTTTATTCGATAACTTTTTGGCTTTTCTTATATATTTTGAGTCCCTTTACCACCCATGTTGTACCCGAAAAGTTTGGAGTTGTACCCGAAAAGTTTGCTGGTCTTTTTAGTTTGGGGTATTTCACATCTTACAGTTGACGAAAAACTAATGTCAGCTGTCAACACATACGTATCATTAAGGTATTAGGATCAGGTATTATTCACCATTCTTTGTTTGTGTTTCTGGACTCTTTTATATGTATTTATAGATTGAGGTTTCCATATTTTCTATTAGGCCAAGCAATAGGTAAATATTTTTGACAAAAATCCTGGTAGAAAACATATAAAAGACATTAAGTAGTTTAATTTTGATATATTTTGGACACGCAAATGTTTTTCAGTAATTTGTTATAAACATTTAAAACGAAAAAATCCTCCTGTTTTTAGTTTTTTTCATATTACGTAAAAAGTACTGAAGCAATCAATCACAACGGTATGTATAGATAAATCGTAGGTAATTAAAATACAGACGAGTTAATCGGATCGAACCGAGAAAATAAGAGTTGAAACTTGGTACAAAGGAAGTTCTCCATATGCACTTTATATGTGCGAAGAGCAGACGCCAGGCGACGGTTACTTTTATCGCAATTGCAAATGTAATTTTCTGATACGATAATTTACAACGTGTCTGGATGCATTATCGATTGTCCGATTTATTTTAAATTTTAACGCGGTTTTGAAAAGTATACATGTAGAGCAGCGAACTTATATTTTCGATTTGTAATAAAATTATGCGAAATTGGTCAAACACGCCCAAGAACACCGCCGAAAATGACTGGTTACGCCGCTCGCCAGTACGATCGTATATGTATACAGATACATTCAAACACAAACGGAACATAGGGATTTTAAGCATTGTATCAGAACTGCTTTTGAACTAGTCGACCAACATCCAGCTTCAACAGATTAAAAACACGATTATTACAATCGTTTATTTGAACACCTATAACATATCGTACAATTCCCACCACTCCGTATTCTCAACTGTGGGCGGTCCTTAATTAGCGTCAGACAGTCAGTTAACAGCAGTCGGTAGATGAGAGCGTTGCCTTGTTTCAATTTAAATAATGCTATTTTGTTTTATTTACGAATTTATTTTTATTTTGAAAGCCGTTATTGCCAAAGAAATCAAAACATATTATCCTAACTCGAAACATTAATTGTTAAAGAGAATTTAACAATTAATTTTCGATTTTAACAACATAAAACGTAATGCATATTGTTTCAATATGTAGCGACGTTTACTACCCCCATCAAATAATTATTCAATACTTAATCGCAGTTCGCACACCTCGCACATAACTAACAAATTTTGGAAGGAGAAGGAGCGGGGTTTCTTACATTGGTTCTGAATCCAGCTGTCCAGACTCTTTAGATCGGACAATACATTAAATCCCTATGTTCCGAGCGTTTTTGATCTACTTTACAGCATTTGATAACAAATGAAAAATATATGTTTTGTTGCCCTACATTTTGAAATTTGAAATCGAACAATAGACAACGCATCCAGACACGTTGCAAATTATCGCATAAAAAAATTACAATTGCAGTTGCGATAAAAGTAACCGTCGCCTGGCGTCTGCTCTTCGCACATATAAAATGCATATGAAGAACTTCCTTTGTATCAAGTTTCAGCTCTTACAATTGAAAAATGACGAAAATATGAGTTTCCAAAAAAATTACTAATTTTCCGGTTTTTTCAAATTTTCTCGGTTCCTAATGATCCGATTAACTCGCTCGACCCCTCTTTTTGTTCATGTTATAATTACCTACGACTAATCTATACATACCATTGAGATTGCTTTAGTACTTTTTACGTTATATGGAAAAATCTCCAAAAATGGAGGTTTTTTTCGTTTTAAATGATTATAACAAATTACTGAAAAACATTTGCGTGTCCAAAACATATCAAAATTATACTACGTAATGTCTTTTATATGATGGCATCATCCGTTTTCTACTAGAATTTTTGTCTAAAATTACTATACTTGCTTGGCCTATGATTTAACTAAGTAAATAAAATAAAGTATTGAAAGAAGCATTATATTTTAATTACACCTTCAATTATTGGATTTGTATAAAATTCTCCAGCCATTTGGTAGTAATCCAAAAAGTTTATAGGTACATATTAATTCAATCTACAAAATATGGTATCAAGCAATATTTCAAATACAGAATTTTTCCTACGATCACTACCCAAAGTAGGCTTTTGCACACTCAAATCTAACCGCAAAGTTGTTGTTTACCGCGAGCTGTCATAATTTGACATTATTTTGGCGCTCTTAAACAGAAAGTAACTTTGGCGCACGCCTAATTTTATTTATAGATAAAAGAGAGCTAGTAGTTATTTTAATATAAACTGTAGAATAAATAAATATTTTAGTTGATTTTCTAATATGTTAAAGCATCCAACAGTATTTTCCGTAATAATTTAATGAGAAATAGGGGAATCTAAAAAATATCTGACATTAATGTAATAAATATCTGACATTAATGTAATAAGTGTTGCCTACGTACATAGGTACACGAAACTGCAATCTGGAAACTGCCAAGTACAAACAATGGCAATAGGTAGGCAACACAACATACTTGCAAATAACTTACGATTATAAGAAACAAGTATGTCTATGTCAAAGAAAGAACCTAGTGCATTCTCACTGAAATATTGTTTGAGATAGTTCTGTGCTGTGTAATTGTATTAATATTTTACTATAAGTCAGTAAGTACTTAAAAAACAAGAAAAATGGATACAAGTGATACTGATTTTTCAAATACACCGCCAGATATTGTCGAGGCGGCCAAAAAAGTCACTTCAAATCAACTTCCGGAGAAATCCAAATTAAAGTACGAAAATGAATATAGTCTATTTATAAGTTGGTGCAGATCCAAAAAAATTGAAAGATATTCAGAAAATGTGTTATTAACATATTTTGGAGAAAAAATCTTGTGTGTATTTCGAGCAGAAAGTCCTTTGGTAGTCTCGACAGATTGCCGCGCTCCGCTGACGCGTCGCGCGGCAATTTTCTGTCTCGACTGCCAAAGTACTACTTTCTGCTCTTGATACACAAATAGCTATTATTTAACCAAAGGTTTTTCTAAATTCACAAACATAGTATAGTTTGGCAAATCTATCTGAAGCTACGCGGCATCGGTAAGAGGCGAGGAAACATGGGCGATATCTGTCATAAACGTACCAGTGGCTCACTATTCACTTAATTACCTATAAACATTAGCAATAACCTCTCTAGTTTTGGCTATGAACTGTCTTTTCAAGAGTATATTAATTCATTTTTGAAAATTGAACAAACAAAAAACACTACACAAAATCACAAAAAAGTTTATTAATACTAAGCACAAAATACAAAAGTTTAAAAAGCCAAATAAAACTGAAAATACAATGATAAACACTGACAATACAAACGCCACTGGATAATCAATATCAGTCAATAGTCGAAGTGAGAGGGAAGAAAACACGCACCCGCTTGCCAATAGCAAGTCAGGTGGTTGCATAGCAATGGGTAGTTCGATGAATCTGCACCAATTGAGTTACTTCGGAGTACGCATATGATTTTCTCACGACGTTGCCGGGTTGAAGGAAATCCATAACATATTTTGATACGTGTTTACCTTTTAATATTCAAAAATTGAAAAAATACTGTTATTAGACAAAATCCAATGAAACAAGCACATTAAAGAGCTGACGTTTAATCATTATTGATATATTGTTGATAATTAAAAGTCCATTTTCTGATTACTATCACTATATACTTAGCATTTAAGCTTTTTCATAGTTAAATGTGGAAATATCGAATGTTTCCGGCCGCATTCCTTCCACAGCTTCAGATACGTTTGCCAAACTATAATAGGACACCGGTTACTTAATTTTTTGTACAATTTAATCCTACGAATGGCACGTTCAACATGAATTCTGGATTTGGCAATGTTTTTTGTCAGACGTTCTTCTTCTGCTGTCAGCTTATCCCTTTTCAAAAGTGAACACTTTAATGTTAAGTTCATTTGCGACATCTTGTCGTAGAAAGTCTCTACCTGCTAATAAACAGTCATTTTCTTGCAAAAAGTTCTTCATATCACACTGTACAAACAGTTCACTATCAGATATGGAGACTTCAAATCCTACAGTATATTATGGCACCACTAACTGCAGTTACAATTAGACATTTAATCGTATTATTGTGTTTGTAACTGGAATAAGTATTTCCTTGCTGCCTAAAGTTTCTTGCCATTTGTAATGATATCTCAGTGGCAATATTTCTACCTGCCAAAAATAAATCACCTCTTAGTTCAACAATTTGGTGAAACATAAATTGAACCTAGGTAAAAAATATCACTGATATGTATGATTTATTTGTATTGCAAAAAAATGTGAATTCTTGTAAAGTGTATCCTCGTCTCAATCTTAATAGCAACATAACTTATCTCTATTAGAAAATTTTGAATAGAAATTCATTCTAACTCTAAGGTGCCTTTTATTACATTACTGTGGACACCATTTTCTCAATATCTCATCTGTCATGAAGAAAGATAAGTATTTGGCAAAACTTATTGCGTGTACATTAGGCTTGTGCTCACTTGTTTATGATTCACACCAAGGATTTTAACAGCAATTTAAACTGCACGGATATATTTTCATTACATTTGAGTTGATTAAGGCTTTATTTAACCTTCTATCTGGTTTAATACACACCATATATCTTGGATTTGTCTATCAAAACAAATCAATTTAATCTAAACAATAATATCGATAACATATCGTTCAAAGAACTTAATAACGTATGAAAATATGTTCGGTATTCTTTGTTTACCGAAATATATTGTATTTTTACTATTTCGCAATTTGTTTATCAGGTAAGTAAAAATTAAAATATAAAAACATAAATAATATTTTGATTATTGACAGTTTGAAAAAAATCATGTTATACAATTAACCTACCTTCCTGGCAATAGATATATCTGTAGATCACCAGGTCAAGTCGCGAGTTAAGCAACTTGCCTTTGCACCTGCTAGGTTTGGTTCTACTTGACTTGACTCAAATATATCTGCAGGTAAAGTAACTTGCCTTTGCACTTGCTTGGTTTGGATCTACTTGACTTGACTCAAATATATATATTTAGTTAACTTGGGTAAAATTGCAGAAAATGTAACTTGCCTTTGTTCTTGCTTGGTTTGGTTCTACTTGACTTGACTCAAATATATCTTTAGTTCACACGGGTCAAGTCGCGGATGAAGATACTTGACTTTGCACTTGCTTGGTTTGGTTTTACTTAACTTGACTCAAATATATATATTTCGTTAACATGGGTAACATTGCAGGAAAAGAAACTTGCCTTTGTTCTTGCATGGTTTCGTTCTGTAATTTACACAGGTGAAGTTACTTGCCTTTGCATATGCTTGGTTTGGTTCTACTTGACTTGGCTAAAATATATCTGTAGTTAACACGGGTAAAGTCGCAGGAAAAGTAACTTGCCTCTGCACTTGCTTGGTTTGGTTCTACTTCATTTGACTCAAATATATCTGTATTTAACACAGGTGAAGTTACTGCTTGGATTGGCTCTACTTGACTTGACTCAAATATATCTTCAGTTCACACGGGTCAAGTCGCGGGTGAAGTTACTTGACTTTGCACTTGCTTGGTTTGGTTTTACTTAACTTGACTCAAATATATATATTTAGTTAACATGGGTAAAATTGCAGAAAAATCAACTTGCCTTTATTCTTGCTTGGTTTGGTTCTACTTGATTTGACGCAAATATATCTGTACTTTACACAGGTGAAGTTACTTGCCTTTGCATATGCCTGGTTTGGCTCTACTTGACTTGACTCAAATATATCTTCAGTTCACACGGGTCAAGTCGCGGGAGAAGTTACTTGACTTTGCACTTGCTTGGTTTGGATCTACTTGACTAGACTCAAATATATATATTTAGTTATCATGGGTAACATTGCAGGAAAAGTAACTTGCCTTTGTTCTTGCTTGGTTTGGTTCTCCTTGATTTGACTCAAATATATCTGTATTTTACACAGGTGAAGTTACTGCTTGGTTTGGCTCTACTTGACTTGACTAAAATATATATCTTTAGTTCACACGGGTCAAGTCGCGGGCGAAGTTACTTGACTTTGCACTTGCTTGGTTTGGATCTACTTGACTAGACTCAAATATATATATATATTTAGTTATCATGGGTAACATTGCAGGAAACGTAACTTGCCTTTGTTATTGCTTGGTTTGGTTCTCCTTGATTTGACTCAAATACATCTGTATTTTACACAGGTGAAGTTACTGCTTGGTTTCGCTCTACTTGACTTGACTCGAATATATCTTTAGTTCACACGGGTCAAGTCGCGGGTGAAGTTACTTGACTTTGTACTCGTTTGGTTTGGTTTTACTTAACTTGACTCAAATATATATCTAGTTAACATGGGCAAAATTGCAGAAAAAGTAACTTGCCTTTATCTTGCTTGGTTTGGTTCTACTTGATTTGACTCAAATATATCTGTACTTTACACAGGTGAAGTTACTTGCCTTTGCATATGCCTGGTTTCGCTCTACTTGACTAGACTCAAATATATCTTCAGTTCACACGGGTCAAGTCGCGTGTGAAGTTACTTGACTTTGTACTTGCTTGGTTTGGTTTTACTTAACTTGACTCAAATATATATCTAGTTAACATGGGTAAAATTGCAGAAAAAGTAACTTGCCTTTATCTTGCTTGGTTTGGTTCTACTTGATTTGACTCAAATATATCTGTATTTCACAAAGGTGAAGCTACTGCTTGGTGTGGCTCTACTTGACTTGACTCAAATATATCTTTAGTTCACACGGGTCAAATTGCGGGTGAAGTTACTTGACTTTGCACTTGCTTGGTTTGGATCTACTTGACTAGACTCAAATATATATATTTAGTTAGCATGGGTAACATTGCAGGAAAAGTAACTTGCCTTTGCTCTTGCATGGTTTGGTTCTACTTGATTTGACTCAAATATATCTGTAATTTACAAAGGTGAAGTTACTTGCCTTTGCATATGCTTGGTTTGGTTCTACTTGACTTGGCTAAAATATATCTGTAATTAACACGGGTAAAGTCGCAGGAAAAGTAACTTGCCTCTGCACTTGCTTGTTTTGGTTCTACTTGACTTGACTCAATTATATATATTTAGTTAACATGGGTAAAATTGCAGAAAAAGTAACTTGCCTTTGTTTTTGCTTGGTTTGGTTCTAGTCGATTTGGTTCAAATATATCTGTATTTTACACAGGTGAAGTTACTGCTTGGTTTGGTTCTACTTGACTTGACTCAAATATAACTTTAGTTTATAAGGATCAAGTCGCGGGTGAAGTTACTCACTTTTGTACTTGCTTGGTTCAATTATACTTGTCTTGACTCAAATATAACTTAGGCAAAAGCGGTGCCACAAGGTTTAGTAGATATTTAAGTGTATACGTATTTAAACCAGAATGACAATCAAATTATAGTGGGAAATTATTTAACAAATCTTCTTGTGGAAGAAATTGAAAAAGTCTTGCAGGAAGAGAGAAATTCTGAAAAGAGGATATTGTGTCGGGAGTGGTTGAATTGACAGGAAATTAAAGGATCATCTGACAATTTGATGACAGCTGCTTGAAGATTTTCATGAATATGAAATAATGCTTTGGTCCAGGCTTAATCAAAGGACCTTCGAAACTGAAAGCAGAAGGAGGAGGTCAGGTCGATAACTGGAATCCTCACTAGACAATTCAGGCTGAACTATCATATGGGCAGAATAGGGATGATCGAAAACACCTAACACCGTGTGTCGTCTCTGACTAGAATAGGATGAAACCATCATAGATTATCAACTTCCCTGGTGAGATTAAACTTAGGGTTATCTAATTTGTACTAAGGCGCAATAGGCAGATTCTCAGAGGCCTCACCATACCAATTTTCCCTCTTCAGTCACTATCTCAGTTTAATCCTATAGAAATTCCATGTGAAGCTCTATCTGTTGATAAATAGTCAAATTCAAGATTTTTAAAACTTTTTTCATTTTTCTGCCAAAAGATAAAATTGAGATGAATTTTTTCAGGATGTTTTCCGACGACGCACCTATGGAAAACATGGTAAAAATTTACAAATGGGAGCCAAGATTACCGTACGTAGGCCATATATCCATGAAACTATCCGACAACACCTACATCAGTTTTTGGCCGCCGTTAACTTTCTTTTCTGCTGTACCTAAATTTAACGGAAAAGAAACCTACCAAAGCGATGCAACTAGTGAAGGTCGCCCCGCTGACGAAATCATTGCGATACCAGCAAACAAAGAAACTCAAGCCAGAATAAAACAATTCTGGAATCAATATTTATGTGAAAACACCTACGATTTACTAACGAATAATTGTGCTACGGTGGTGAAGAAAGCTTTGCGTCATGGATGGAAATCCGAAACGAAAACCGATACTCTTCAATTTATAGATACTCCCAATAACATATTTTCCTGGGCGATTCGTAATTTTCATAAAAATACTGGTTTTAATCTATTTCGAGCGATTTTTGATTTGATACGAAACATTTTGACTTTAATTGTGATTTTCAAATTGGGATCGTCATTGTTCGTTACGAGTACTAAAGATAAAGTTGATTCAAAGAAGTCGGATACATAGTTTACATTGTAGTTTACAATTCTGTTTTTATGATAGGTAATAAAAAAGTTTAATAGATAAGGCTTTTATTTTATGAATATTCATCCTAACTAAGAAGCAACAACTACTTCTCGGGCTATATGCCTTGACAGACATTGGATTACACATCTGAGTCGAATGGGGTCGGTATATCTACAAGATTCAACCAACCATTCTGGTTTGCAATCAGAAGGGACAACATAACTTGCAGACCGGTTTCGGCGTATTTGCGCCTTATCAGTACAATGTATATGTTCTCCGTCCGAGAGCTCTAAGAGCCTAGTCCCGGACTGAATTTGACACTAAAATCACAATCAATACATGTCTTCCAGTAACGGAAATGTTAAAGTTGTGACAATAGCGACATCTTCACCTCCAAACGCAAACCAAAATTCGAAAAATTTGACAGCAAGCCCATAGGCTTGAAACAATAAAGTATTATTACAGTTTCCTGTAAAATTGACGTAAATAGATGTCGAAGAATAAATATATTATTCTAACGCTTTACAACAAAGTTTTGAAAAATATTTTTCAAAAACAGTGACCGTTCAACTAAGAAGAAACAACTACGTATTCGTATTGAAGCATCATTGGGCATTCCACAATACAATTCAAAAAAATTTACATGTAAAAAAATTTATTTCTCGTTGGATAGTATCTAGTAGGTTTCGTTTGGCAGGAGAGTTTTTGGACACCCTGTATTTATGAATATTCGCCAAACTTCTTGAATGTTCCACCGTGTAGGGGAAAGAAGTTACAAGTGTACATACTCGCGTTCAAGAAGATATCCGAAAACTACCCTAACTTGAACTAGAGGGTATGCGTATTATTATCGACGAAATGGTTGCTGCAACGGCCGTCGTGCGGCGTTGAATTCGCCGCCCTTTCGAAGTAGGATATTCAGTTAAACTCATACTTCCACGCAGACTTGATTTTTTCGTGAATTTTCCAAAAAATTGTTGGTGAAAAGTTAAGTGATTACTTCGAAATTTTTTAGCTAGATTAGAGGTAAGTGTATAGGCAATTTTAAAATCGGTTTTTGTATCACGTGTTGCGGATATAATAGGCGAATTAAATTGGTTGGAAACTTTGTACACGTTGCTTAGGTACGTGAGATGTACAGAGTGTACAATTTATTTTATTTTTAATAAATGGAAGCTTAATATTATAATGGTTGTTATTTAATTGGCTCAAGTAAAAAGTTCATTAGTTTATACATTTAGTTGAAAAAGCATGACCATGTTTACATAAAAAATATAACGATAAAATTCAATTACATTAAATTTATTTAACTTTAGCTGTAGCTTAACTGTAGCTAAACTGAATTTTTTGTCAGTCGAAAATTGAAATTATAATTTTCGAAGGCAAGAATGCCTTGCCGAGTTGGTTTCTGTTTTTGGCAATGAAGCACACCAATTGACTCTAACTGCTTTCTGTCCTTCCGTCAATAGATGCGGTATCCAGCAAGAAACTAATTTTTCCACCGATGTCTGATGACTGATGAGGTGCTTCATTGCCGAAAGCAGAAATCAACTCGGCAAGGCATTCTTGTTGAGACAACTGTCTTCGAAAATTGTAAAAAATTATTGCGCGAAAATTTTCTCGGCTTAATTCCATTTTTTGACTGACTCTATATAGCTATAAAAAATGGAACGTTTCAACATAAAATAAAAAAAATTCTTTAAAGTGAAACTGAACCAAAGGAAAACTTTAAGAACTTCGTGGTTGAAACTCTATAAAGTGTTGATGCTATTCCTATTTATCACTTGATATTCACTTAGGTCTACATAAATAGGTGAATTATACAGGGTGCTACTATATTCGACCGACAACGCTCTACCCCAGAGAGCTCTCGTTATTCGATAAATTTTGGTATAGGAACATCAACCCCTAAAGGGATTAGTTACCGAAATACAGGGTGTTAAAAAGTTTAAGTCAAAATTCAGAATTTGCTATAAATCAAAAACGCCTTGAAATATTTTTTTCAAATTAAGTGACCAATATGCTCTTCAAGAATGTAATATTGTGACATGAGCTAGGGGTGCGCGATACTATCCGATATTCCAGTGTATCGATACTTTTACTTTCGATACTCGATATTTTGTATCGATACTATGCTTTTCGATGCATTCCAAGTATCGATAAATTTGTAGTGTATCGATACCTTGCGATACGAGAATTTAGTGGTAGCGGCAAGTGGCGTTATCTATAGTGCTGAGCGATATCGTGATTTTTTAATCACGTTGTGAAATGATGTCGTGCTTTTTTTAACTAAACTAAAAATAAAAAACGAAAAATGTGGAGTTTTTTGCGTTTTTCGAGCTAATTTTGAGGTCATGTGAAAAAGTCACTAATGAAAAAGTTGTAGATTTTCTCAACATCTACAACTTTTATAATCAACTTTTTATTCTAGGAACTCAACAACCCCCCCCCCCCCCAAAAAGTGTGTTTTACCGAAAAAAACGCCATAACTCGAAAAATTTGCAATATTTCAATTTGAAATTTTTTTTCATGGTTTGTGACTTTTCTAATCTACCTTCTACTAAATTTTCATCAAAATCGTACATTTTTTAACGAAACTAAAAATAAAAAAACGAAAATGCAGTTTTTTGCGTTTTTCGAGCAAATTTTGAGGTTATGTGAAAAAGTCACTGATGAAAAAGTTGTAGATTTTCTCAAGATCTACAACTTTTATGATCAATTTTTTATTCTAGGAACTCAACTTTGGCCGGAAATCGCAACTCCCCAAAAAAGTGTGTTTTACCGAAAAAACGTTATAACTCGAAAAATTTCCAATATTTCAATTTGAAATTTTTTTTCATGGTTTGTGACTATGACAGCTACCTTCTACTAAATTTTCATCAAAACCGAACATTTTTTAAGGAAACTAATAATAAAAAACGAAAAATGCAGTTTTTAGCGTTTTTCGAGCTAATTTTGAGGTTATGTGAAAAAGTCACTAATGAAAAAGTTGTAGATTTTCTCAAAATCTACAACTTTTATCATCAGCTTTTTATTCTAGGAACTCAACTTTGGCTGGAAATCGCAATAATGTCTTTTTCCACCGCCCCCCCCCCCCAAAAAAAAGTGTTTTTTACCGAAAAAACGTCATAACTCGAAAAATTTCCAATATTTTGATTTGAAATTTTTTTTCATCGTTTGTGACTATGAAAGCTACCTTCTACTAAATTTTCATCAAAATCGAACATTTTTTAACGAAACTAAAAATAGAAAACGAAAAATGTGCAGTTTTTTGCGTTTTTCGAGCTAATTTTGAGGTTATGTGAAAAAGTCACTGATGAAAAAGTTGTAGATTTTCTCAAGATCTACAACTTTTTTGATCAACTTTTTATTCTAGGAACTCAACTTTGGCCGGAAATCGCAATAATGTCTTTTTCCACCCCCCAAAAAGGTGTTTTTACCGACTATTTCACTAGAGTAAATTGATAACTGACAAAATTTGAAGGTTTTGAACTGGCAATTTTTTGTCTTGTCGCGGCAATTTTTTGACGTTTAATATATTAAATCTATGTGTATAAAATTCTATCACTCTGTGATAAAATTCAATATAAAATCTTTGTTACTGGTTTCTAAGGAAACTGAGTTGTTTATTTATTTATTTAACTGTCTAAAAATTATTAAAACTGTTTCAAAAATTTAAATAAGTATTATTAACATGAATAATACAAGATTTGGAAATAATTCAATAAATGAAATAGAGAGTACAATTAAGCAAAGTATACTGCGAAATACAATGAAGACAAAAAAGTCTGCGTAGGAACAGTTTAGAATGTTTCTGGACGCACGTAATTATACGTTAGAAAAGGATACTTCTGAACAAGTTATATAGCAAAAATTCTTGAAGATAAATTTTTTTTTCATAATGTTATTATTTTTTTGGCTTTGTATAATTGAAGTTTGCAATAAATAAAACGTTTAAACATATGATTTTTTAGTTTTTCTCTCGTGAAATAGTCATGTCGAATACCACTCAATTAAAAATTTTGTAAAGTAAAATTTTTCTCTTGTCGTATTCAAGTTTGTTGCTTTTAGGTAATTTTGCTCATGACATTTAATCCAAAACCACTCGCCTGACGGCTCGTGGTTTTGTTAAAAATATCATTCGCAAAATTGCCAAGCAACAAACTTTCATGACAATCGAAAAATTTTGCCGACAAAATTTTCACTCTCGTGGTATTATATAATGAAAAAACTAGTATCGATAAGTTAATATTCGATATTCTACTGTATCGATACTTTACATTCCGATCCGTATCGACACCTAATATCGATACTTTCTAGTGTATCGCGCAACCCTAACATGAGCTAACTTTTGAATAATTTAACCAGTGGCGCACTATCGGGATTAGTGGCAACTTTCATCCCCTTATTGTTTACGCCACAGAAAATTTTTTTTTTAATTTTTTGTTCATTTTTAGTTAAAAAAGGAAAAACATTTGATGGTGCTAAAATGAAGGGTGTTGTAGAAATTTTCTTCTAAGCAAAAGTCTGCAAGTAATTATTTAATTTGTAACTACTCAATATTTGTAAATTCTAATCTAGCAGGCACATGTCAAATTTTTAATAGTTCTTTTGTTGGACCAGATCCTTGTAGATTGAACAATTCAGTTTTAAACTAGTTGTTAAATTAATTTTGTTGTTGCAAAATGAAGAATTGGCCGATATGTTAATAAGCTACGGGAAAGCTCAAAAAATGGTAGAATGGCAACTCGTTTATACCAACAAAGATTCCGCAATCGTCGAATTCTACATCTTTCTACATTTGGAAGTATTGAAAGAAGACTGAAAGAATACTGAAAGAAGCTGGAAACTTCATCATTAAGAGAAGTAATGTCGGAAGGTCACGAACAATAAGGACTGTGCGTCTGGAAGAGGAAATACTAAATAATATTTCTGTACTCGAACTCTAGGCCGTGCATTAAGAGTGGACAATTGTACTGTATGGAAAGTTTCAAAAGAACAAATGTTGCATTCTTATAAATTCACCAGGGTTCAAGCATTAGAACCTAGAGATTTTCCGGTACGTATGGAATTTTCAAATGGGTATGTACAAAAGTGTCATGAAAATCGAAATTTCCCAAAATATGTGTTGTATACAGACGAGGCCAAGTTTACCAGAGAAGGAGTTTTTGATTCCAGAAACAGTACGTTTGGGATGAAGAAAATCCGCACTCTGTTCGTGAACGTGGATTTCAACATAAATTTTCAGTAAATGTGTGGGTGGGCATGGTTGAGGATTGTATAATCGGGCCTTACCTATTGTCAAATAAATTAAATGGAGATATTTATACGTGGTTTCTGGAAGAATTGTTGGAAAATGTACCGTTAAATATTAGACAACACGTGTGGTTTCAGTACGATGAGGCATCTCTTCATTTTGTTGCAAGTGCTAGAAATTTATTAAACAGACGTTTTAGGGATTGGCTAAGGCGGACCCCAAATTTGGCCTCCAAGATCACCCGACTTAAACCCGGGCGATTTTCTCATCTGGGACTACATGAAGTCCTTAGTGTACGAAACCATCGTCGAAACTGAAGAAGATCTGATAGCGAGAATTCAAGCTGCGTCAGAGCTCATTCAGTCCAATCCGGAGTTATCCTCAAATACACGTTTTTCAATGACAAAGCGTTGTAGAACGTGCTTTCAAGTAAACGGCCGACAGTTTCAACAACTATTGTAGTTTTGTTATTGTTGTAATAGGTATTACTCCTCATAGCCGGCAGTTTTCATAACCTTACCCTCCACAACCGCGTTCAGAGGTTTTGGACAAAATATTGGACAACATGAATGAAGAACAATGGCCCTCAATCGTCATGCAATCATTCGTGTATTTCCGTTCACGTCCATGTACTTCGAAGTACCTTGAAAAACCTAGAGATGGTAGCGTGCTATATAAGCTTCGTTCCAACTGGCGTTAGAACTATTTTTGGTATCGTTTGGTATTCCTTTCACGTTCCAACTGATTAAAGTATCGTTCTTGGGACTGTACACAGACTGTACCCTTTGAAAGTGGTGATGAAGTTAATGTGTCCATCCCAAATTCCAGTTTGCGCATTATACAGTACTAGAAACGATTCCAGTACAGTTCATAAATGCCAGTTGGATCAAACCTATTGGCACCTCGATGCTCATGCATTTCAAGTTCTATGGTCGGTAAAAAGTGTACATAATACAGTACTATATTACTGGACGAATCACAGCTTATGGCCTAGCGAGGCTAATTGGGTAAAATTGATAAGTGACAAATGGGATATCCAGAAATAAAATTAACAGAAAAAAATGAAAACAAAATTTTACTGAAACTATGCAACTTATAATGCAGATACGTCACTAGTTTAAATGTGAAGTTGTCGATAGTCTTCCTTTGCTGTTCCATGTTTCAGCTTCTTGTTCTTTCTCCTTTATTGGTATGATTGACATCTGACATTTATCATTCTGTTGTTTACCTTGTTTAATTTGAATTTGAAGCATTTTATTAATAAAATGTATAGAGCTTAAGCTCGAACTAATCAAAAATTTAAATCAAGACACTGTCACACTAACCTAAGCTTTATCTTTTTCACTATTTCTTATGATTATTTTGTTTCATGTCAAGATATGCGACTAACTTCAATTTATAGTAGTGACGTCAAAATCTAAAAGGCGGATTTTAAGAAATTTTTAAAATAGAATTTTTTAAATGGGGATAAAACAAAAAACACTGGATATTAAATTTGATAAAATACGGTGCGTCGAAATTTATTCCCTCAGAATTAACGATCTGCTAATCATTAACAAGAATCTATTTTTAGTTGCTCACACTATTAACAAGGCAAACTAGGCAGCTTTATAAAGTAAAGTGAAAGTGAAAATAAAGTGAAAGCGATTATAGCAAAGAATACACCACTTAACAAGAAGCGAAGCTTCCGATCATTTTTTGTATGCGCATGTCTGAAAATCGCCATTTTTATAATAAGATACTTGTCATACTCCCCTTTGTCGACCAATTATATCGCCGATATTTGAAAATTTTTTTTTTAATTTTCTCAGCGTAAGTTATTTGTCAACGACGGTCTCTCATTGTCATAAATTTTGGTTACCGAAACATCAAAGAAAATTCGTCGGGCTTCGCTTCTTGTTAGCTGGTGTATTCTTTGGTTATAGTAGATGCTCAAAATGATGTCCGTTTACTTTAGTAGAAGTTCGAAATTCTGGCATTTTAATCCATTTAAGAGAAGATAAGTTTATAATAGTTCCAGAAAACGGAAGATCTGACAACTATGTGAATATATACTACCATCACAAAACCCTCGCGAACCAAAATTTATGAAAATCGTGTCAGCCGTTTCTGTAATAATTGAGGCGTTCCATACTTAAAAGTCACTCTGTATGCATAATAAATTCTCGTAGTTAGAAATCATGCACTGGTGTAATTTAATCGAAAAATAGAAAAGTCTGAAAATGAGTAGGTACTTGTTGTTCTATAGCTGCTGTAATAATAATTTCGTTAAATACATACTACTTACTCATCCCTATTCATTTTAAATTGAAAATTTAATTCTATATTATGATAAAGCTCTGGTCAGTCACGGAAGTGAAAAATTATATTTATTTATAATAAAGCTAGGAGTTACCGAACGAATGAAGTTCTCGTTACTTGGATAAACAATTGGATGTTTAATTGGTATAGGAATATCATCAAGAAATTACAACGTTTGCATATATAGTTAGATTTATTTTTAAACACCTTAAGTTAGTTTTGTTGTGAGTGGGCTTATTCGACGACCAATGACGTATTCTATAGACCATTCCAGAATAGGTGTTTTTGACAGGTCGGCCATATTGTGCTGAAGGGCAACCAAATCGATTAGTTAGCGTTGAACCATGTGTGTTTTTGCAACTATATAGTTTAGTTTTCTGGTGTTATTTCCATAAAATTGTAGTAAATTTGTCTCGAAGTACGTATTATTTATCTCTAAGTGGTGATATTAAGTGCCGGTACAAAGAAAAAATTCTGATTACAGACAATATCGACCAAAGAACATTCTTGGAACCTTTTGAACTACCCAATTTAGTAATAATGGATTTGGTGAACTATTTAATTTTAATTCATAGTTTTTACACTGGTGTACAGTTAAAAGCTTGTAAAAGCTTACAAATACTACGAATCGGATTCAGTATTGGGGATATCATCGAAGCAAATTAATCTGGAAGCCGGAAATCGAAAAAAATATACCTTATCTCTTTCTCTAGCATTGTTTACCTGTAAACAATGAAAACCAAATATAATGTATGCCTTCCAGCACAATATAATCGACCAGTCACTGACGTCATTCTGGAATGGTCTATTATGGTTCAGACCGAGACCATGTCAAACATCAGAAACCTGATTCGGATCGGGGCAGGCACAAAGTATATGCTCTACTGTTTCATCATCTTTCAGACCAAAATGGCACCCTGGATCTTAGACTTACTACATGATGATTCAGACGAAAGTGGCTTGTTGGTTTGTAAAAACTCAATGAGATGCTAATGTCCGGTTCTGGTCCGATAAAACCCCCTGTATCTAGATTATTATCGTTTCTATAAATAAAGGCTCCTTAGGCTAGTATCTATAAAATAAAATGAAATGAAAAAGTACGTAAAGTAATGAAAAAATATCGTCAACGATCCGCCATTACAATTCGACTCAAATAACCATTTGTTCGAAGAGTTCAGCGGTAATGTTCTGATAGTTATCCTTTTAAGCTGTTTAAACATTTGTGTGGCATGCATTTCAACGAGCCCTGTGATGTAAGCACGTTTTTCGATTGGTAATTCCTTGTGTTTATTTTCCAAATTGATATAATGTAGTTGAATGAATTCACCCTTTGTTATACAGAGTGAGTTTCATGAGGATTTTGTGATATAGCCGATCTTATGATGGTATTAACTGGTATTAACATTATAGACATTGTCATTCTTATCTGAGATGGATCATTATACTTACTAGGCAGACAGATCTACGGAGACTGCGAAGGTACAGCTGACGGAAGATATTCGAAGGGCCGAAGCAACCAAGAAACTGTAGTATGTGCGTTCTTGGACATGGAAGGAGTTTTTGACAATATTTCATGTGAGCCTGTCAAAAGAGCATTAATTAGAAGAGGTGTAGACAGCTCAACATCCAAATGGATGCTGGAACTTCTCATCACTGAATTAGTAAAGACGTGGACCAGTAAAGACATCGTATCCATCTGCACAAACAGAATATGTCCACAAGAAGTAGTAGCATCTCCATTAATGTGGAGTCTGACAATAGACGAATTCCTGTGTAGTTTGACTAGCTTAGGAATATTCCGCCAAGGACATGCCGATGACATAGTCATGACAGCCAGTGCAAAATTTGAAAATACCCCTTGTGGCCACTTTGACTGATTTATACGAATTGCTGGAGCAGGCAGGTGGGACTTGATTTGATGAGGTGGCTAATCGGCCTATTTCACTGCGTCCTTTTCAAATCTATTGTGTGGTCCTCTGAATCTAGATTACATTCTCCAGCCCGACTCTTTTTAAATAGCCGATCAGCCTGGATAATGTATCTTCCATGTAATTTCTTTTCAGTGGCTTCTCATCACCCAGTACAAAAAATCACACATTCGCCAGGAAGTCCTACTGGCATAGGATGTGCTCTGCAGCTTCCCCCTCCATGTGGGAGAATCTGCACATAGCTTCGTCCCATTACAATGCTTACAGTGCTCTGTTAACATACCTACTACCCCATCTTAATGGCATTCAATCTTAAAACCGTTTAACTTGATTGAAGCTGAATAAGTTAAATATCTAGGTTTGACTCTAGATAATAAACTCCATTGGAACAAACACGAAAAGGAGATTATAAACAAAACAAAAATGGCTTTAATAGTGTGCAGGAACCTGACATGGAAAAATTGGTTTTGTGTTGTACTTCAATACAAAGTAATGGTAGAGGACGCACTACTTGAAAAATATTCTGTATTCCTTAACTGTTTTACAAATCGAAAAAAAATATAGTGTTATCCATTTGAGATAACAAAGTTCATTATTTTTCCAACAGGAAAATCTGACAATAATGTGAATACTACTAAACCTCTACAACCCAAAATTTATGGAAATTTTGTTAGCTGTGCTATACTTAAAACTCACTCTGATATTCCTTTTATCCAAATTCACAAAAAAACTTGTTAGATAACATCCAATTTATTTTAAAAAAGCATCGGAAAAGCTCTCGACTGCCATTTTACGTAACGTTAAGGCGTTATCCTTTCTGAAAAAGTATCCAGAGACTATTGGCCCCATTACGTTTCTCTCGATTCCACTGCGTATTGATCCAGACGGACTTCCTACACAAAGTTTAATGACGGCTGAATGTACTGGTGCTTCCCTTTTTGCAGACTAATAAGCGGCAAATCCACAAACGCTATTTTGGTTAGAATAACAATTTCTACTGGTTCAATGATGAAGAGGATAATACTGGTATAAGGAAACAGGGTATTGAGCTACGAGACTAGATTGATACAACTGACAAAATGGGAAAAAGGGAATTTCACGTGTTTTAAACATTATTTTTGGCGTGAGAAAACAATCACCGAAACCAAGAAAGGATTGATAAATACTATGGGGACTTTCCACCATCAATTTCAGTGGTTAAGAAAGAGAGAAAGAAATATGCTTTTATTTACAACCATATTTGAAAAGCCGTAGTATTTGACTGGTTTTCAAGTTTGAAAATATAGAATTAGGCAACACAGATCACGTGACCTAATATGGCCGTCGAGGGCAAACAAGTTGGACAGCTGGTCAGTTTCACAGATCATATAACTACTATAAAATTAGGAAGATGGCTCACTTGAAGTACACGACTTATAGCCCGTTCGGTACAAAATCCGTTGCACGTCATCAAAGTGTCGAAAAAGAGACGTTCGTTTATATCATGTCATTCGATTGCTGCTGTCAATCCTCTGTCAATCACTATGTTAAGCCTCTCTAAACTCAATAAATATTGAAATTTATAAGTCGCATTGTATTAAAAAATAAAAATATATGTTTAAAGAAAGGTTTCTTAATTAATTTCATATCAAATACAGCTCGTAGGTCAATTAAATATTAAACTCAAACTAACGTCAGTCTTAATAAAAACATTTTATGTTGGCAAAAATGCGCGCTGTTGCCGCGATTAAAATGGTTTATTTCAGGTTCAGTTGACGTCTTGACATTTTTGGGGTTATGTTGTGACAAAAACTGCAAAGAACTGTGAGTAATTTTTCACAAGCAGTGATGAGTTATTAAAGTTAAAGTCACATCCAAAAAAACGTATAAATGAAACTTAATAATACTGCAATAGTTGATGCATTTACTCCTGCTCCTGATACTATTTACAGCGTTTATGAAGCAAGTAAGTATAAGTTTAATATTATACCCAAACAACTGTATTTATTATATTCTGTTACATTATTCTTAATACTTGGCAATTATACATGGACATTTTTTTTATAGATAATCATGTCACTTTAGGAATGTTACTGCAGTAATTGGAGGAAGAACAATAATTATTAAATGTAGAATGTTCCTGAGTAGTTTACTAAAATATGATACATCCACAAAGAGGACTTATGGAACTTTCAACAAAAATAAACCACTGTATACATTTGTTTTTATTAATGAATCCTGAATTTTCCAAAATGGTTTATGTCAAAAGGTATGTTACAATGATTATGTAAAATTTTAGAATGCAAAATTGTTTTTATTCTAGATATTTTGTATTACATGCTGAGAATGAAAATGGTTATATTGATGGAGCAGAAAGTATATTTTTATATGAATCTCAGTTGAGTTATTATCATGGGAAAATGAATGAAGAACATGTTTTTAAATGGTTTGAAAACCAATTACTATTGAATCTTTCTGAATCTTTAATAAATTATGGATAATGCTTTTCGATAATATTAGGTTAATGACACAATATAGAATTCAATCAACAAATGTTGAAGCTGAGCTTATTTATATTGAAGCCTAGTAAGTAGATACAAACTGTATTTGAACAGTGATATAGCAAATTATATGTTAGAATTCAGAAGACTATACAACTAGTTTAATACATTTAAAATTCTTACTTCAAATTATACCTAATAGACAATAAATGCTGTTTTACTTTTATTTTTACAAAAATAATAATATAGGTATATTTGAAAAGAAATGAATTGGTTATTTGAATACTGCCCTTTCAATAAATGTTTTTTTCAGAAACAAACCCCCAACAAAATACATTGTGGATATGATAGAACAGTATAGTCACGAAGTATTACCTACCATCTTTTTAAAAATCCTATTGAGTTAATACAGGATACTGCCAAGCAAGCCGATAGATGCATTCCAGAAGTTGCGGGTTGGAATTGGTTTGTCCGTGAACCTCTCAAATTTGAAAGATTTCTATTTGACAATTATTGTTCTACCTTATTTAAAAAAATAGTATTACAAACTTTTCGGTGTAGTAACTAATTTATAAATTTGCAATGTTTCTTTTTAATAAAACAATTCCATAAAAATTGGGGTGGCATTATTTATTATTTTATTTTAATCATGATATTCAAAATAAGTAATTCAGGCAGCATTTTCTAAAGGTAAATGTGTATATCACAAAGTTTTATAAAAACTACAAAGAATTAATTTAATAGTTTTTATTGAATTGAAAGGTCTCATTCGATCAATCATTTATTAGCAATACTTTCAGTTGCGGTAGATGTTGGCGAGCTAAAACAAAATAGTAAATATAAATTTGGATTGATTAGAAGATGATGGAGTGATAAATAATTCACCAATATACTGATAATTATAATATGTATTGATTTCAGTGCTACGATTTAGTCAATCATTTGCATATACCTTCACTCGGAGAATAGAATGGATTTGCTCTCCTTTTCTGAGCTGTGGTGGTGCTTGCTGCACAATTTTCTTTTGCTATGATCAATGATCATATATCTCAGGATGATTTTCCTTGTTGAGAATGACCTACACACTAAAGCTTCACATCCCGGCTTTTCTAAAAAAAATTTAAGATTTATTTCAACAAAATATAAAATAAAATTGCCTACCTTTAAAAAGGATGTAGATCCAGGTTATCAGAACTTTCTTATTTATAATTTGTCTGTAAACCTTACATCAATCTTTCATATTGTAGTGACAACATTTTAGAAGCCAACATGTACTTAGGTAATTGTAACCTAAAAATTATATTAGATAATATTTTTTCCTTGATACTATTTATACATACATGCATTTTAAATACTAGAATAGTTCCATAACTTCTAACTAATTAAGTGTGTGGTATAAACATACAAATAAAAGTGTTAACTATTCCATACGTACCTTTTTAGTGTTAAAAATAATTTCATAGTTTTTAAAATAAGAATTTCTTAGTGCTGTACTGTTAACATACAAATTGCACGCAATAACCATCAATAACTAAACCTAACCTAGAATATTTGATAAACTTCATTTGACATATACTAGATTCTCATATTATTTCAAGAGCTTGGCAACATAGTCCAGTTATGACAGATGTGACGTGCAACGGATTTTGTACTGAACGGGCTATAGTTACTACTAGACTAATGCCATAGCAGTGACATTTGAGAAATTTTTGTTCTGTGAGTGACATGGACAATGTCATTGCCTTGCGGGAATATTTAAAATTTTAAAATGGCGCGATTTTTAAAAATTTTAAATTGTCGGGTATGCCTTTCAATTTTGTTAGACTAGTACAAATCAACCGGCTATATTGCAAATTGAGAACATGACTACTAGTAATTATATACAGTTTCCAGTATTTTTTTAATCCATAGCAAGCTTGGAGAAGTAGCATTAATCTCTAAATAATTTCATACTGCATATTTTACATTATACTATTTCAGTTGATGGAATTTTTTTCTGCACAATTTAAAAGGACTTATTTTTGTACTGTGAATTTAGTTCAATATAAACTAGGAACAAAGTGGTTAATACTCTTTTCATAAATAATTCAATTATACATTTTACAGAGTTTATAATACTTAAAATTATAATTCAGAATATAACCATCACATTAAATATACAAATACACACAAAACAATTCCAATATTACTTCCTGATATTTATTATTTAAAAAGAATTAGTGCTACATTTTGAGTTCTTTATGAATAAAAGATTATGCATTTTAACTTACCTCAAGGTCATTAGGAAAAGCATGCATTCGCTTTTCAGTGTTCCTAAAAGAACAATTGGGTACACAACACGTAAATACCATCATTAAAATGAAATAAGAATAATGAAGTCGAAAGCACAAAATAACGAATATCCAATCCTCTGAAATTCAAACATGGAAAATGGTTAGGTTGACGTTGATATTGGTCTATGATCGACAACAGCACATTTTGCCAACAATAAAATATAATTTATTGCCAGCTGCGGAACAACAGCGCTTAGGTGGTCTTACTCAAAAGTAGAAAGAGAACATGCCCTGGTCAGTTTTGTATTGTCTATTGAATGGTAAACAGTGTTCAAGAATTTTTTCGTCGATTTAATAAGGTACTGTCATTTGTATGGGTATACGTATGGTTTGACTTTGTCGTTCCTTGAAAACCTTCATTGCATTTTAACCACATTTGAGAAATGGATGAACTCTTAGATATGGATATAAATAATTATTTGTAATTTTCACACAGTTTTTGCATTGAATTTGGCTGTATGCAGAAAAAAGGATCTACTTTAGTCAATGGAGTATTTGTTTTAGTACGCAAGGTTTATTATTTCGAATGTTGTAATAGCAATTTCCCATATTTGGAAAAAAGTATTTAAGAAACCATACCACACGTAGAGGAAGCTTCCAGCTAGATCAAGAGATAGTTCAAAATTTTATTTCAAGCATATCCTCATCCCATGCAGAAGTTTGACGAGCTGGAAAAGCTTTTTTTAGTAATGATGTTGATGATGATAGACCAATGATATTCTGTGATCACGTAAATTTTGACTGCGTAAATTCAAAACACTGTTCCCTGCGAATGGTATTGCAGTGTGTATGAAATAAGTTTATTCTTTTTTGGAATGTAATTAAAATGAATTGAAATTATTTTTTTCTACGCCCATGTCCGTAAACGTCAAAAATCGCACTGTTAACATTCCTTGTAAGTGACATTTAACAATAACATGCACGTAATGAGATCTCATAACACACACGTACGTTTAGATAAGAAAACTTAAATTTCTTTGTTTAATCAAATTGCAATCAAATTTTTATCCACGTACTACTTTATTTGGTCTATTTACATAAATTTTATCAATTGGAAAACATAAAAGCTTTTAGCATTAGTGAAATACATTTTAGATTAGAAGAGTAATGCCCCCAAATGTCGGCAACACATTATACAATTTCTCAAAAAATAAGTCGCGTTTTTTTAGCATGATATGGAAATAAACGTCATGTCATTTATGCTGTCAATTTTTGTAACAAAATATAGTTTCTTCTACAGTTGCGGAAGGCTATGTGAATCACTCTCATAAAAATATAAATGACAACGCTTTATCAATTACCAATCTTCATCTTCTGATGTTCCGTGCAGTACTACAGTAGATAACCGTTCATCACCGTTAAGTAATAAGGCACCAACGACTTACAATCATTGTTCAATTGTTATAAAAAACTATTATAATAAAGTTTAAATAATTGCGATTTTCTTTATTTCATAGAAGAAAATTGATGGGCGTAGAAAAAGTATAGTACGTTACACGAGTTGTAATTCCATTACGCACTGGTGAAATTTACTTTTTCACTTCGTGCGTAATGGGTTACTTACAACTCTTGTTACGTAATATACTATTAAATTTGTGTGATCTAGATGTTAATAGTACAGAGCATTTCAATGAAAACTATCCAACCACATCATTCTGAAGGCGTCACTTTTATGAAAAAATGAAAGAACACATCAAAAATCATATAAAGGGGGTCGTCTTTTTGCGCATATGTAGACGTTATAACTTTCACCCTCTCCCCCCTAGGGTCTCCACAACCAATTTTTCAAAGCCCTATACATTATTGCATTGTTGGATTCTCCTCTACAAGAGGATTACAAAAATGTATAATATATGAGTGAAAAGTCAATCAGTTGGGAGTTGCGGATAATTCCAATTTACTAATAGTAACATTTTAATTCGTAACAAATCAGCAAAACAATACAAAATCATTTTATAAAGTGCTCAAATTGACTTCCATTGGTTTCTATACAATGATACAATCGAGCCTCGAATGAGTGTAATATCATTGTAATATTTCTGGGGTTATTTGTCGACATTTTTGGATAATTCGCTCACGTGAATCATCTATAGATACTGGCTGAAAGGCATACATTTTGGGACTCACTATTTTAGTTTCCCTCAATAAAATATGGACCAACAATATGGTCACCAAAAATACCACACCAGACGTTCAATTTTTGGACTAATTTAATTTTATGAGGATGGAATTTGTGTTCATAAAAAATTCTGAAAACACTTCTGCGAGAAACACCCACTACACTAGAAATTTGTGGTATTGACTGTTGTTCTTATAACGTAAGTTGTCCTAAAACAGCAACTTCCATAGTATCATTGTTAATTACTCGTTGTGGTTGGTGTTCTTTATGGGCGTTGCTAGTCGACCGCTAATCGGGCTGATACCATCTTCTGTAACGTTAATTTTGAAGGAGACCTGGAATTGGAATTGCTTCTGGAATGTGCTTCACGATCTTGTTCCAGTTCCTTTGGTATTAAATTTTTTTCGACATCGTTTTTTCGAGTTCTCTCGACGGATTTTCATTTTTTTGGGTGTTTTCAACGATTCCCTTGGACATTTTTTGGATTTTTCAATCTTTAAACCTCTATATCTCGACAAATATGTTGTCTTCACCTTTCTCGAAAATAAACACTCTGTGTATAACAAAAGATCAAAACGATGGCATTTTAGATACCTTTAAGAACTAATTGTTAATTAAAGTCTAACTATTATCCGTTGTTTCCAGTAAACAATGAAAACTAAATAGAATGTGTGCCATCCAGCACAATACGACCGTCCTGTCAGTGACGTCATTTTGGAATGGTCTATTGTATACTTTAGCTCTCGACCCGGGTGGATTGGTTGTATTTCTTGTTGGGCAATGTCAATGTCACTATTGACATTTAATACGCCTTATAGTATCTACCTTCACTTTTCTCTGGTAATAAGCTTTGCTCAGCTGTTGCTGCACATTCTCGTAATTCGAGGGGTACAAAAAAGTTCAAAATCCATTGATTCGTCTCTGATTGACATTTTTATACAATAATTGCAACAAGTAGGTACTTAAGAAATTACAAAAGCAGGTATATCTTCATCAAGCTCTGTAAAATAAAACTATAGTTTTCTCAGTGTTAAAAGAAGGTTCATTCGAGTTAGACCAGGACTTAATAGTAACGAGATCCATGTATATGATAGAATGTTAAATCATATCCGAAATACTCCAGGCTACACCATGATTGATTGATTGATTAGTTCGGCACCAACAGTCAGAGGCTTTGAGACCTCGGTACCTCAGTCTTCATGATTTTTGTGCTCTTGGTTGTACCTGTAGTCCTTATCAGGCTCAACAGTATTTTCATTTCTTGGAGAAATCCTCCCTTGGGTGTTCTATTTCTAGAAGTCTATATCTCCAATGACATAGTGCTTCACATTCGAAGATAATTTTTTCAAACACTCCATTATAATTTATAGCAATTTCTATAATTGACTTCTGGCGATTCAAATGTGAAATGGAATTTGTTTACTCATTTATTTTATTTAATAATTATGGAAACATTCCACTTAGTAAGCTGTGACCCAATATAGGAGAACAAACTGGATCCTGGTTGAGGTCCTGACGGGGCATTGCAGACTTAACAAACACATGAATAACATCGAATTGGCAGACACAACTATATGCAGGTTTTGCCAAGAAGATGAGGAAACCTCAGCACATATACTGTGGTACTGCGAATGCCTGACTAGGCTGAGGTTATCGACGATAGGGAAGGAAAAACCACAAACCTCCCAAATATGGAGGAACAGAGGTTTGGCATTCGAAGTCTAGTAATAAGGAACTCTAGCATAACAGGAGGGCACACACAGTAGATCTGGAAAGGTCGTAGTGAAGAGGCTCTTAGAAGCACATAAGCCCCATATCTATTTTAAGGGTAGAAACAATCAACACTAAAAAACAGAAATATATAAATTAAAATATATTTTAAATCTTTTAACTCATCAGGTTACCTTCCCATCATATTCTTTGTTTTAATGAAGGAAAGGAAAATGCTCCTAAGGCGACTGTTTAACTAATTTCCTCTTTTTTGTAATTACGCCGACATAAGGGGTTAAATTTGCTGTGTGAAAAAAGCCCTGACGTCTGTTGGTTTATAATTTGCTATCTTGAGATTATGTGAACGTGAGCGTTTTGTTAATTAAAGCCACTTGTAGTAAGGAAAGTAAATTATGCAGTTAAATTAGGCAAGTTGATTCCAGAAGGAAAATTTTAAGTTCATTATGAGCTTAGATCTGAAAAAAAGAAGTGGAAAAAATGAACTAAGTAGTTGATAATTATGTGACATATGAAAATATATATTCCTTAACCTGGCGTCTGAGACGTGAAAATCTTTAACATCTCCCGACATGTGGGGTGTCATATACTCCGTTAATTTTTTTTATTAAAACATTTTTGGCTACGATTTTTTGTATTTTCTTATAACAAAAATTTGATTTTTATATCGCCTTATTAAAGAAATAAACATTTATTCCTTTAAAAAAGAACAGAATGATAAATTGAAATGAATTTCGCTTGATGTGTTTTTTTCGATGTATAAAAAACAACTACTAGAGAAAAGTTTTTTATTTCGTAAAACTAACAATCGAAATGAACAGAAATATTAAAACATAAATAAAAATACATAGAGTTATCATTAGAAACGATCAGCCATTGTCAGAAATAAAAAAACAAAAAAGTTATTCACTACTGAAGTGAGCACAATTTTCGCAGTACATATGCGCAAGTTCCGAACATAAAAATTTTTCGCAGCCTTCGCATATGTATTTTGTTTTACGATCACGGTTGCGAGGACAAAAATCACATCTGCGCTGTTTATTGAGCGGAAGGTTCTTCGGTTTCTCCTCTAATTCTATGTAAAGCCATTCTAAGCTCCCGAGGTTCCCTAAAATTGACCATTCTTGATTTTTAATAATCATTTATCAATTCAAATCCCAATTTTGTGAAATAGTCCTTTATTTTCATTATTAATCCATTATTATTTTCACGATGGATAATCTGAGAATTGATGCCAGCCGTATTCATTAGGGAAAAAAACAGTGTTAGAGGCCAACGTCGACTATTGCGACAAATGTTATAAGATGATGACAATTCGTCCATGTACTTTGTACTCCCCCCTTTGTAAGATTATAGAATGAAATCATTTCCGGCAGTTATTTTCAACAACTGAGTCATCATGATGGAGAGTTAATAAAAGCAAAACAACTTTTTTTTTTGGTATATATGAGACAATTGTGAAATTTTCTTGGAATCCAAAAAGACTGGAGTTAATATCTTGGGAATTTCTCGTTTGTTTTTTCGAATTGTGCCTACAGCTGTCAGATGATGATTTTTTCGAAGTCTTTCAAACAAATTATAGCTGGTGTACCAGTTATCGCAAGTAATGTTTCTGTGAGTACCATAATAAGGACTGATAAGTCGTTCTACTAGAGCAGTAGGAGTATTATCAACAGAAAAAGGTCCATCAGGCTGCTTGCCTACATAAACCTCCATATTTACTAAATAATGTGTTCGGGCATCGACCAAAGCCTCAACCTTGATACCGTATTTAGCCGATTTGTTGGGCATGTATTGTTGAAATGGGCATCTGCCCCTCGAAGCCTCTAATTTTTCATCAATAGTTAGGTATTGTTCAGGTGAATAGGCATTTTTACAATTGTCGGTAAATTTCTCAACTTCCAGTTTTTGTGCGCGATTTTCCTTATTATTAAACCGTAAACATGTGAGCAAAAATTCCAACATTCTTTGGGCTATCGTTACTCGAAATATCTCAAAACGTCGGTTGTTTCGAAAAACGCCTGCTAAATAAAGCAGTCCAAGTAGAGCCTTTAGTTCTAAATTATTTGTATGTTCATAATGGGCAGACTGCTTCCATTCACGTGTTTTTTCTTCAGTTCGTTGATTCGTCCATCTTAGCATATCATCTAACATTTCTTCGTTGATAAAAATTGAAAGAGTCAATAAGACTTTTTTTGTCTTTAGCAAATCTTTTAACTCCTGGCTGTTGAATGATAATATTTCCAGCTCGAGTTCTTACGTTTCTGTTTGAACAATTTTTTCTCCATTCGGTACCATTTTTACTCAAATAATACTTCTGTCTCTCTTCCTTATCTTCAGGCTTACTTTCTCCATCATCCACTGGGTTGTCTGGCTCATCTTCAAATTCACTTTCGTCTTGTTCAAAATCTACATTATCACTATTTATGCCGACGTTATCTATATCTTTTTCGCCATCTGATTCAATGACCTTTTAATCATCGGCTTCCATCTCATTCCAGAGAGCCTGGAGGCGGCGCATCTCTTTCTCATAATCTCCCATGCTTAACCTAACGATTTCAAAAGGTAAAAAATATTAAAAAAGCATTTATTAAAACTCACCTCAAAAACAACGTAGACTTCACTTAAAAATAATTTGAAAAATGTACAAATATTGTTACAGAACTAGACACGTGGGGTTTGAGAATCCGGAGTAAACTAAACTATCCCACAGAATCGCTTGTAACAAACTGCTAACTAAACCGCTTAGCACACGGTAAGAGAAGGACAGTGGTGTAGACTCACTATTTTTGAAAATATTGTACATTTTAGTTTGCACTGGGTTTGTCACACCCCACGTGTCAGACGCAGGGTTAAGGTGACCCAACGGTTGGGATAAGTAGTTCGGGTATATCATTTTGGTGAAAACTGGTGTAAGCAATTCCATTTAATGGCTGAGGCAGAAAATGTGGTTCCACTAAGTGGCGTAGCGTGAAGGGGATAGCAGGGGCAATGGCGCCGGGCGGCATACGAAAGGTGGCGGCGGCAAGCACCACTATTTTTTCAATTGGAAATAATGGAAATAAAAGAAAATTAACCCCAAACCTCACCTGCAATGTTATTTTCTAAACGAAGCCGCAAGGGTGCGAGATGAAGTCGTGCAGCCGAAGAGCTAGTGACTAGTGACAACTGCCGGTGCGGCGGCACCTAGTTTTCCTAAACGCAAACGAACTAACAAGTGACAGCGATGTATTCAATCAAATATAACAATGACACTTCTTATTTTATCAACTTCCTGTGGGCTCCTTACGCCATTTCTTCCCATATATGAAGCAATGGCAGTTTATCTTGGTCGGCCCTGAGTAACGTTAATTCCGTTCACTTTACTTTCCTTCAGTTAATTAATAATAAATTATCGTATGGGTGGCGAATAGCCAGTCCTTTCTAATGCCCAACACCGAGAAATGTTTCGAGGCTGAATATATTTACTGTCGACAAGAGTCGAAATCAACGTTTCAATACGGGGCGAACGAGTTCCGCCTGTGGTGAAAATAGCCACTGCTATTTGTTAGTCCCACTTCGACATCGTTCTTAACTCTTTTTCTATCAATTATTAATTAAATGTTAACTGAGAATTCACTATTGAAATGTAAATTCCTGGTCAAAGCGTCTGAGCTTGACATGAACATGAGACGTAAGTCTATTATCCCTCATATGATTTCGTGTATTTAAACAGTGTGCAAGGAGGTTTCATTCTTTCTTTCCTGTGAACATGTGCTATTAAAGCCAAACGTATCTTATCTTTAAAAAGTGCATTCATGTGAATGGTAAGTTATTTCGCTTAAATGTATGTTCACTATTCTTTCTTAGCAGTTTTCCACTTTCATATTTTTATTATGTAGCAATGTCGTTCCAGTGCCAGGAATATATATATTGATATGATTTTGTTTTTTTTTTGTTCTTTCATATTTCTTTTCAAATTCTCTTTGAATATATTTGAAGATATTTCAAACCTTTTTAAAATATATACATATTTAATATATGTCTATATTTACCGGCATAGAATCAATTATTCGATTTTATTGTTTTTTTATTTGCTTTCTTTGATTATTTTTTTTTATTAAAATACAGGATGTATGAACCACGTTTTTAAATGATTTTCTTTAGCATTGTAATACCAAATTCGTTATCAAATTCATACTTCAGACATCCTGGATTTCATAAAGTTGGGTAAATTTGTTCCTGATACTACCATTATTGTTACTTAGCACTTTACCTGGAACTTTACCTGGGACAAGGACTCCATCTGAAACCAGGACCGAATCCAGGATATCTTTACCTTTATCTGGAACCAGGACTCTATATGGAACCATGACTGACTGCACCACTCCAGGAAAGTAACATATATATTTCACCGAGATCGCTTCTTCAACATAGAACAACTCAATAAAAAAACTAGTCATTTTTTTTCCTGTTTCATTTTTTTAAAAAAAGTCAATATACAACTTGTAAATTTAATAACGCTGTTCATAAAGTTTATTTTCCCTTCCAATATCCAGGATTTGTCGCTATAATGCTGATGTGAGTAACAAATAGACTATTATTATTCAGGGTGGCGCCCACTTACCTTTCTTAACTTTCATAATTTTTAATTATTAATTTCAGTAACTTGATTAATAATTAACTTCCTTCAGTACCTTCATTAAAATAAATTTCAAGTAGGATTACCCGAGAACCGGTAAGACTACTCTCTGAATTTTTACTAGTTTGGTCCCAGAATCTACACCTGAGGTGCTCTCTAAACTGAGTAGCCGTTGCACCTGGGCGGCGAAAGCCCACGCTATGCCACTGGTACTGCTACAATTCAAATCCACATATTAACTGAAAAAAAAGACATTTTAAAAACGGTGCTCGATAATATTGTGTGAGTTTTCGTCTGCCCATACCTGATACTCTTGGAAAATGTATCTCATCTGTAAACAACATGTTTTTTGGAAGTTGAGGATTTTGTTGTATTTCGTTTGTCATCCAATCATAAAATGTAACTCCCTGAGGAAAATCTCGAGGTAAAAGAGCTTGAGCTCGTTTATGTGGCAAGGGTACTGTTCTTTTAAAAGGTGTCACACAGATGTGTGGCTGATATTTAGGACGTTAGCAATTTTTCTAGTGCTTGTATCTAGGCATCCAGAATATATTGTTCTACTCTTACGTTTTTATCGACCAGTGTTTTTTGTAAACTTCCAGTACCCGATAAGAGTTGGTGAATATACATTTTCTTGGACAAATCCTTCGAAAACAAAAATTTTAATAATATAAATAAGTGCGTAATCTTTAGTTATGATAAAAGTACATTCAATATTCTCAATATTTGAAATCTAATTTAACTTTTTTTTGTTACAGACTACATCGCATTGACATATCGTACAATCTACTGCAATTAACTTTTGATCACCGCGTCGTCGAACAAACGTGCTGCGGTAGGAGCGCCTTTAGAGCCGGCAAAATTAGTGACTGTGGAAAGTATTGCGGCCCTACCGCAAACGGCCCCACCATTTCGTTCAGCAGCTTCAGACAGTCTTTCACTTCTAATGTCAATTACTTGAAAAGGAGATTTAGCTCCGGGGACTTGTCCTCGGAGTGTGAAGACGGAGATGCTCCGGTCGATCCTTATTCTAAGCCACCGGTCACGTCACAACCACAGGTAATTGATTACATTCTTGAACAAAAATAAGATTATTTTGTAAGATTATAGTACGAAAATATGGACGCGACGAAAATATTTGACCACAAAATGGTCCTAGAATAATTTGAGGTTTTGGTAAAGTTCGCGACCCTCGGAATTTCGCAAAAATGTATTCTTCATTAAAAAGCCCTATTGGTATAGAATACTTTTAAAGGAAAAAATTCCTGGATGATGCACTTTTGAAGGAAAGATGGATTTTTTTAACGATTATCTCTCTCTACTTATTCTGTGTATTCAGTTCTTTCTGCAACACTCTCCACCACCATACCATATATACTGGTGTGAAACTGAGAATCAAAAAATTGTCAAGTGTAAAAACAAAAATATTCCCATTTAAAAAGTCAAATAATTCGAAATTTTGAAACTAGACACAATGAACTTACGAGCATACATATTAAAACAGCCAGATAAATCACATTACGCAAAACATCTACTTGACACCAAACATTCATTAACATCTAACACAGAACTAGAAGTACTGCATATTTGTGAAGAGAAACAAGAACTAGATTTCCTTGAAGGATTACAAATTAGAAAACACTTAAGTGACCCACAATATGAAGTTGTCAATGAACAGATAAATCTAGGGAGCTCTCCACTATTAAATTGTCTTCTTAAGTAACAATTGTAAAGATCAGCAGATATAGTTTTCCTTGGTTTCCTATATCATTGCACAGTTTTACTGATCTTAAATGGGAAAAAGATATCCAAGATATTCGAGAATATTTCTCGAATAAAAATACAAATTACTGTATTGTACTTTTTTTCGTCGCAAAATAACCTAAATTGTCTCCATACACTATTCTTACTCTTTTCCGTGTTTTTGGGTACACTTTTAATGTCATTTTTGTCAATTTCCCGTTCTGTTATATCTCCGAATCGATTCATGACCTCTAAGAAACTCTTCTTTGACGTTTCACGTTTATTATTTTAACGTTGTCTGACAAGCGTTGTCATGGCAACGTGGAATTTCCACTGTAATTCTTGAATTTCCATTTAATAATTTAGCATTCGTTGCAATAATACAACATGTATGAGTATTCAATAGCATTTTAGAATTTTCATTGAATAGCCAAATCTATAGATCTATAACGCTGTTTGATACAGCTTACAAAATAATAACCCGGCGTGGTGGAATTTTGTAAGATGGTTGGGGTGTTGTGGGGTGAAAGTAACGGGACTTTTGAGCAGTTTCTAGAACTTTAAAGGAATTTTTAAGCAAATCTCAAATTATATTAGAACTTTCAGGTTATTATTAATTTATAATATAAATATATATATATAAATATTAATATATATATTTCAGGTTTTAAGAAATGTTGAGGAATATTCGGGACTTCAAAGAAATTTGGACAAATTTAAGGGAATTTTTAGAAGTTTTCAAAGAATTTTTAGAACTCAAGGAGTTTTAGTGAATTTTAAGTAGCTTTAAAGGAATTTTGAGAATTTTACAGAAATTTTTAGGAGTTCTTGAAGGAATCTCGAAGAAATTTAATGACGGTAATTTTAAAGAGTGTTGAGGAATGTTCGGAACTTTTGAGCAGTTTCTAGAATTTTAAAGGAATTTTTAGGAGTTTTTAAGCGAATCTCAGATTATATTAAGAACTTTCAGGTAATTTAAAGGACGTTTCGAGGAATGTTGAGGAATATTCGGGACTTTAAAGAAATTTAGACAAATGTAAGGAAATTTTTAGAAGTTTTTAAAGGAATATCAAATAATTTTTAGGACTCACGGAGTTTTAGTGAATTTTAAGTAGCTTTAAAGGAATTTTGAGAATTTTACAGAAATTTTTAGGAGTTCTTGAAGGAATCTCGAAGAAATTTAATGACGGTAATTTTAAAGAGTGTTGAGGAATGTTCGGGACTTTTGAGCAGTTTCTAGAATTTTAAAGGAATTTTTAGGAGTTTTTAAGCAAATCTCAGATTATATTAAGAACTTTCAGGTAATTTAAAGGACGTTTTGAGGAATGTTGAGGAATATTCGGGACTTTAAAGAAATTTAGACAAATGTATGGAAATTTTTAGAAGTTTTTAAAGGAATATCAAATAATTTTTAGGGCTCAGGAGTTTTAGTGAATTTTAAGCAGCTTTAAAGGAATTTCAAGGAATATTCAGTAATTTCGAGAATTTTAAAGGAATTTCTAGGAGTTCTTGAAGGAATCTCGAAGAAATTCAATTCAGGTAATTTTAAGGACATTTTAAAGATTTTTGAGGAATATTCGGGACTTTTGAGCAGTTTCTAGAATTTTAAAGGAATTTTTAGAAGTTTTTAAGCGAATCTCAAATTATATAAGGAACTTTCAGGTTATTAAAAGGACGTTTTAAGAAATTTTGAGGAATATTCGGGACTTTAAAGAAATTTGGACCAAATTAAGGGAATTTTTAGAAGTTTTTAAAGGAATTTCAAAGAATTTTAGGACTCAAGGAGTTTTAGTGAATTTTAAGTAGCTTTAAAGGAATTTCAAGGAATGTTCAGGAATTTTGAGAACTTTACAGAAATTTTTAGGAGTTTTTGAAGGAATCTCGAAGAAATTTAATGACGGTAATTTTAAAGAGTGTTGAGGAATGTTCGGGACTTTTGAGCATTTTCTAGAATTTTAAGGATATTTTTAGGAGTTTTTAAGCGAATCTCAGATTATATTAAGAACTTTCAGGTAATTTAAAGGACGTTTTAAGGAATGTTGAGGAATATTCGGTACTTTAAAGAAATTTAGACAAATGTAAGGACTTTTCTAGAAGTTTTTAAAGGAATATCAAATAATTTTTAGGGCTCAGCAGTTTTAGTGAATTTTAAGTAGCTTTAAAGGAATTTCAAGGAATATTCAGGAATTTCGAGAATTTTAAAGGAATTTCTAGGAGTTCTTGAAGGAATCTCGAAGAAATTTAATTGAGGTAATTTTAAGGACATTTTAAAGATTTTTGAGGAATATTCGGGACTTTTGAGCAGTTTCTAGAATTTTAAAGGAATTTTTAGGAGTTTTTAAGCGAATCTCAGATTATATTAAGAACTTTCAGGTAATTTAAAGGACGTTTCAAGGAATGTTGAGGAATATTCGGGACTTTAAAGAAATTTAGACAAATGTAAGGAAATTTTTAGAAGTTTTTAAAGGAATATCAAATAATTTTTAGGGCTCAGGAGTTTTAGTGAATTTTAAGTAGCTTTAAAGGAATTTCAAGGAATATTCAGTAATTTCGAGAATTTTAAAGGAATTTCTAGGAGTTCTTGAAGGAATCTCGAAGAAATTCAATTCAGGTAATTTTAAGGACATTTTAAAGATTTTTGAGGAATATTAGGGACTTTTGAGCAGTTTCTAGAATTTTAAAGGAATTTTTAGAAGTTTTTAAGCGAATCTCAAATTATATAAGGAACTTTCAGGTTATTAAAAGGACGTTTTAAGAAATTTTGAGGAATATTCGGGACTTTAAAGAAATTTGGACCAAATTAAGGGAATTTTTAGAAGTTTTTAAAGGAATTTCAAAGAATTTTAGGACTCAAGGAGTTTTAGTGAATTTTAAGTAGCTTTAAAGGAATTTCAAGGAATGTTCAGGAATTTTGAGAACTTTACAGAAATTTTTAGGAGTTTTTGAAGGAATCTCGAAGAAATTTAATGACGGTAATTTTAAAGAGTGTTGAGGAATGTTCGGGACTTTTGAGCATTTTCTAGAATTTTAAGGATATTTTTAGGAGTTTTTAAGCGAATCTCAGATTGTATTAAGAACTTTCAGGTAATTTAAAGGACGTTTTAAGGAATGTTGAGGAATATTCGGTACTTTAAAGAAATTTAGACAAATGTGAGGACTTTTTTAGAAGTTTTTGAAGGAATATCAAATAATTTTTAGGGCTCAGCAGTTTTAGTGAATTTTGAGTAGCTTTAAAGGAATTTCAAGGAATATTCAGGAATTTCGAGAATTTTAAAGGAATTTCTAGGAGTTCTTGAAGGAATCTCGAAGAAATTTAATTGAGGTAATTTTAAGGACATTTTAAAGATTTTTGAGGAATATTCGGGACTTTTGAGCAGTTTCTAGAATTTTAAAGGAATTTTTAGGAGTTTTTAAGCGAATCTCAAATTATATAAGGAACTTTCAGGTTATTTAAAGGACATTTTAAGAAATTTGGACAAAATTAAGGGAATTTTTAGAAGTTTTTAAAGGAATTTCAAAGAATTTTTAGGACTCAAGGAGTTTTAGTGGATTTTAAGTAGCTTTAAAGGAATTTCAAGAAATGTTCAGGAATTTTGAGAATTTTACAGAAATTTTTAGGAGTTTTTGAAGGAATCTCGAAGAAATTTAATGACGGTAATTTTAAAGAGTGTTGAGGAATGTTCGGGACTTTTGAGCAGTTTCTAGAATTTTAAAGGAATTTTTAGGAGTTTTTAAGCGAATCTCAGATTATATTAAGAACTTTCAGGTAATTTAAAGGACGTTTTAAGGAATGTTGAGGAATATTCGAGACTTTAAAGAAATTTAGACAAATGTAAGGAAATTTCTAGAAGTTTTTAAAGGAATATCAAATAATTTTAAGAGCTCAGGAGTTTTAGTGAATTTTAAGTAGCTTTAAAGGAATTTCAAGGAATATTCAGGAATTTCGGGAATTTTAAAGGAATTTTTAGGAGTTCTTGAAGGAATCTCGAAGAAATTTAATTCAGGTAATTTTAAGGACATTTTAAAGAGTTTTGAGGAATATTCGGGACTTTTAAGCAGTTTCTAGAATTTTAAAGGAATTTTTAGGAGTTTTTAAGCGAATCTCAAATTATATAAGGAACTTTCAGGTTATTTAAAGGACGTTTCAAGAAATTTTGAGGAATATTCGGGACTTTAAAGAAATTTGGACAAAATTAAGGGAATTATTAGAAGTTTTTAAAGGAATTTCAAAGAATTTTTAGGACTCAAGGAGTTCTAGTGAATTTTAAGTAGCTTTGAAGGAATTTCAAGGAGTGTTCAGGAATTTTGAGAATTTTACAGAAATTCTTAGCAGTTCTTGAAGGAATCTCGAAGAAATTTAATGACGGTAATTTTAAAGAGTGTTGAGGAATGTTCGGAACTTTTGAGCAGTTTCTAGAATTTTAAAGGAATTTTTAGGAGTTTTTAAGCGAATCTCAGATTATATTAAGAACTTTCAGGTAATTTAAAGGACGTTTCAAGGAATGTTGAGGAATATTCGGGACTTTAAAGAAATTTAGACAAATGTAAGGAAATTTTTAGAAGTTTTTAAAGGAATATCAAATAATTTTTAGGGTTCAGGAGTTTTAGTGAATTTTAAGTAGCTTTAAAGGAATTTCAAGGAATACTCAGGAATTTCGAGAATTTTAAAGGAATTTCTAGGAGTTCTTGAAGGAATCTCGAAGAAATTTAATTCAGGTAATTTTAAGGACATTTTAAAGATTTTTGAGGAATACTCGGGACTTTTGAGCAGTTTCTAGAATTTTAAAGGAATTTTTAGGAGTTTTTAAGCGAATCTCAAATTATATAAGGAACTTTCATGTTATTTAAAGGACGTTTTGAGAAATTTTGAGGAATATTCGGGACTTTAAAGAAAGTTGGACAAAATTAAGGGAATTTTTAGAAGTTTTTAAAGGAATTTCAAAGAATTTTTAGTGAATTTTAAGTAGCTTTAAAGGAATTTCAAGGAGTGTTCAGGAATTTTGAGAATTTTACAGAAATTTTTAGGAGTTCTTGAAGGAATCTCGAGGAAATTTAATGACGGTAATTTTAAAGAGTGTTGAGAAATGTTCGGGACTTTTGAGCAGTTTCTAGAATTTTAAAGGAATTTTTAGGAGTTTTTAAGCGAATCTCAGATTATATTAAGAACTTTCAGGTAATTTAAAGGACGTTTAAGGAATGTTGAGGAATATTCGAGACTTTAAAGAAATTTAGACAAATGTAAGGAAATTTTTAGAAGTTTTTAAAGGAATATCAAATAATTTTTAGGGCTCAGGAGTTTTAGTGAATTTTAAGTAGCTTTAAAGGAATTTCGAGGAATATTCAGGAATTTCGAGAATTTTAAAGGAATTTTTAGGAGTTCTTGAAGGAATCTCGAAGAAATTTAATTCAGGTAATTTTAAGGACATTTTAAACATTTTTGAGGAATATTCGGGACTTTTGAGCAATTTCTAGAATTTTAAAGGAATTTTTAGGAGTTTTTAAGCGAATCTCAAATTATATAAGGAACTTTCAGGTAATTGAAAGGACGTTTTAAGAAATTTTGAGGAATATTCGGGACGTTTTTAGGTGTAAATCTTTGTTTTTAAATTTTTTTTGAGTGAGACAATAAAAAAGTTGTCTTTATCATCACTTTTAGGTTTAAAATGAAGATATTATATTCTACAATATTTTCAAACGTTTGTAACCCTATTTTCCGCAAAAGTAACAATTTTCATAAAAGATGTAACCTTAAAAATAAGGAGTAAAAAATGCAATTTGACCCAATATAACTAATTTAAGATTTGTTTTACGAAATCAAAGATACATTTAAACAGTTAAAATCAAAAAAATGTTTAAAATATGAAAACTAAATAAAAAAGTCAATCACCCAATTAAGCACATTCAGCACAAAAATTCAAACAATGCTGTAAACAGAGGTGCGCACTTGACGCATTTCTTCTGGCATCTTCTATTTCTGCCACGAGGACATATTTCACATAAGGAAGACTTTCTTTCTTTATTCTGAGGTTCTTTAACACCATCATTATAAATTTTCTTTTTAATTTATTTTTTATATCGCGTGGCAGTCGATTATTCTGGCTTCTATTTTAACAATATGGTTCAATGAGTGCAAAAGCAAGTTGCTTGAGGAAATTCCTTCTTTTTGTCTTTTCTGTCGGATTATTGCTTTGATAAATGACATAGGAATTAGTCCTTCCGTTATTTAGTAATGAGAAAAATAATGTCAATGGCCATCTCCTACTATTTCGGGAAACATCATACAAACCTGACATTTCAGAACCATGTCAATTCCACATTTGATAAGTTGTAAAACCCTATTATTTTAGGCTTTCTTGTATCTGCGTCAAATTCATCATCATCATTATCACAATAAAGAGATTGACGATATTCTAGAAGGAGAGGATATCGTAAACGTAGTTAAGGCACAAAGACCTCGATGGTGGGGGCATATTAATCGTCAACAACCAGAGGAACTAATAAGAAAAATCACCGCATGGATCCCACAAACAACAAGACCAAGGGGAATACCGAAAGAAAAATGGAGGATTTAAATACTTAAAATTAAAAACTGGAATAAACTTTGCCAGGACAGGAAAAAATGGAGAGATATCGTAGACAAGGCAAAAGAACATACCAAGCTATAAAAGAAAAATTCATCAGAGAACAAGGCGAAGTGATTCACCTCAATAAAGGAATTATTAAAACTCCAAAAAGGGGCATGATTTTACTATTGAATTACAGTAGTCGCAGCCGATCTTTTTGGAGCAAGCCAATACAAATATTGTTGTAATGTATGTCAGCGGCACGTTAAACATCGGAAATGTTCAGTAACTCTCGGGAAGCGCCTTTTCATCGCATAGCCCACAGGACTCCTCAGTTCTTTCTGCGCAGCGGAAGAGATTAGATATTTGATCTGTGAGATAAACTGCGACTACTTCTTTCAAGTTTAGTGATCTTAGAGATACAGTGCGACTAGTCAACAGAGGTATTACATGTGTGTATATTTTAAGATTTACTTCAATTATTGTTAGTTTTTCTTTAGAAATGTACTCTTATGAGCAAGTTCGTTTGCAGAGGTTTATGGATGAAGTCTTAGACGAAGAGCCATTGGACGATAACGATGATGAATTTGTGCAAGAGAATGAAATGGAAGTGAATGATAATCCGGAAGCTCTCAGTTCTGAAGAGGATTTGGAAGAGGATGCGTCTGATCAGGAAAGTCAGGAAAAAGCTATCGCTGGATTGCCATATTTTCTCGGTGAGGGTGGAAACATTCAATGCCAAAAGCATGAACCTCCCAAAAACGTAAGGACACGGGCTCGAAATATAATTACTCATCTGCCTGCAAATACACGAACCTCAAGAGGAAAAACCACTCCTTTGGATTGCTGGAAGTGTATAATAACTGATGAAATTCTCGATATAATAGTAGATAATACCAACAGAATTATGTTGGCACAAGCGAACTCATTTTCACGCGAAAGAGATACAAAGCAGACAAATGAAAATGAAATACAAGCACTTATTGGTTTGTTTTACCGAGCTGGTGAAAATGAAAGCGGAAGACAAAATAGTGGTTGTGGCACTGGGATTGAAATATTCAGCTTGACTATATCTCTCCAACGCTTAAGATTTTTGTTGAGATACATCCGCTTTGACGACAAAAACACTAGGAACGAACGAGTAGCAACCGACAGGCTAGCACCAATAAGGGACATTTTCAATATTTTCAACAGATATTGCAATGCGTCTTACTCCATTTCTGAATATGCCACAATCGACGAAAAGTTGGAGGCGTTTAGAGGGCGTTGTAGCTTCAAACAATATATCCCCTCCAAATCTAGCGAATATGGTGTACAAAATTTTGCTCTTGCTGACGCTAAGATGTTTTACACAAAAGCGTCGGAAGTGTACGTTGGCTTACAGCCAGAAGGTCCTTACAGACAACCGAATACTGGATATGCAATAGTAAAAAGGCTTTGTACTACCATATCTGGAACAGGGAGAATTATAACAGTAGACAATAGACTTACTAGTATTGATTTGGTTTTTGATGCTAAATCTAACAATAGTAGGGACTTTGCGAAAAAATCGGAATGGAATTCGTCCCGAATTTTTGAATGGAAAAAGTCGACTTCAATTTTCCAGCATGTTTGGTTTTCATCCCTCCTGGTATCATACATCCCCAAGGGAGGGAGAGAAGTACTTTTGGTTTCTAGTATGCATCTTGATGGAACTATATTATAATGTAATAAACCGGATATTGTGACTTTTTATAATAGCACAAAAGACGATGTGGATGTGGTAGACAAGTTATGTTCCAAATTATAATTGCGCAAGCAACACAAGACGCTGGCCGATGATTGTTTTTTACAGTTTGTGGAACGTAGCAGGTATAAACAGCCAAGTTATTTTTGAGGGAAACATACCACCTTCTCAATATATGCTCCGTCGACAATTTTCAGAAAAAATCAGCCTTTCAGCTTATTAAAGACCATCTAAGAGATCGAGCAGCAAACATAAATATCCCTCCAGTTAGGCGTACCCGTATCAAAAAATTACCGGGTATCGAGGAATGAGAGGATGAACCTGAAAGATCGAGAAGCAGGGCAAAGTGTTCAGCTTGTACTGAAAAAAGAAGACTTACGCGTTGTTTCTGTGTGAAGTGTAAATTACATTTGTGTAGAACATTCAGTGATAATTTGTACGTGATGCTCAAATGATATACACTGTGTTCATTTGAAAAGGACTCACCATTAATATTTCAAAAATGGGACATATTAGAAAGAAATGCCGAAACATGTCAACTTTTAACTTGAGGGGGACACTTTTTGGCGCTAATGTCATAAACATCAGATTCACCCCCTCCCTACTGGAGACCCCCCTTACATTTTTTCAAATGGCATTAGGTATCAAGTCACACCTCATTTAAAAGGTCTGGCAAATCTCTATTCAATCATTTTGTTTTGCCTTTGATACCAGCCTTCCATTGTTATTTAATCGTTGTTCAAAATTGGTTCTCTTTCAATTTTTCGTATGCCCCCGTATTGTGTTATGATAGAAAGACTCTTTAAAGAATAAAAAATTTACAAATAGTAAAAAGACAACTGTTAACAAAAAAAAACTGCTATTTAATCATGTGTGCAAAGTGACCACCGTTAACATTCAGGCAATAAAAGTTGAAAAAGAGCCAATTTTAAACAACGATTAAATAATAATCGAAGCCTGGTATCAAAGGCAAAACAAAATGATTGAATAGAGATTTGCCAGACCTTTCAAATGAGGTGTGACTTGATACCTAATGCCATTTGAAAAAATGTAAGGGGTGTCTCCAGTAGGGAGGGGATGAATCTGACGCTTATGACATTAGCGCCAAAAAGTGACATCCTCAAGTTAAAAGTTGAAGTGTTTCCGTATTTCCTTCTAATACGTCCCATTTTTGAAATATTAAGGGTGGGTCCTTTTCAAATGAACACAGTGTAAAATATTTTTGTCCGGGTTTGCTTATAAAAATACTTGAGGTACCTGTATCTCATAGTTATTTCACAGAATACCAAAAATTAATATTACCAAATATAACTCCAATATCTCGTTTTGTTTGAATTTTTTTAGGTTGTTTTTTATTTAGTTTATAACTTTTTATATTTTTTAAGAAAATAAACCATAAAAAATCAATCCATATATCTAGTTTTACCTAATCTGGACTTGATATAATTAAGCAGTTAAAAACATTCCACATGATACGAAACGATCTGACAGATACAGTGCGACTACTCGTGTGAAGATTTTGGGTGCGACTACTGGAGGGTGAACAACAAATTTTTTTATTCTACCCTGTTTTAGTATTAAGTCCTCTTCAGGGTGTGATTTGAAAAAATAGCAAGGGAATTTAAAGGGCGCGGTAGGGACAGCAGTGGCTGTGCACTCATGGGATGGCCATATGGTTAATTTCCACAATGTATCGCAGTTCCGATCACTGCAGAAATTAAGATGCAGGGAAAAACCACAGAAAACCTGCATGCATCATCCCGGTAAGGCATGGAAGTGGGAAATAAATTAAATAAAAAAAAAATCATTTTTAGAAGTATTTCATGTTATTAAATTGTCTCTGGAAATGAAAAGTACCTGAAACAATACACTGAAAAGTGCTTTTTGTCTGTCGTCGGTACTCCTCCTAGATTGAACCGTCTAACTGTTTTCTGTACACTTTTGTAGCCGTCGCTCAACCGCTTTCTGTGTACTTTTTATATCGTTGCGTCTCCTGCTTTCTGTACTCTTTTGATGTCGTTGCGTCGACCGTTTTCGGTGTACTTTTGCAGTCGCCGTATCCGTTTTCGGTGCACCTTTTTAGACTTTGGTCACTTTTGTGCCAGATCTATCGAATCGATTGAGTCCAAGAAGTCTTGATAGTCCAGAGAAGTTCGTCGTATGGAGGAATTATTCGAAGAAGTCGTAAAGGTGGGTAAGGGAGTTTATTTTTGGGGTATCGAGAAAGCGGACGACGATGAAATTTTCAGTGCATTCTTGGCGTTTGTGTTATTTGAAATGAGTGTACGAGTGATGTAGCCTGATTGTAGTTTTCGTATTCTTTCTGAAATTGGTGTGATGTTTGTGTGTCGGTATACCTTGTTACAAGGTGAGCGGAAGTGTTTGTATTGGCAGTCTCAGAATACGTCTCTCGCATTCGACAAGACGTGAAGTGTTTTTGGGTGTGATCTACCAAACTTGTCACACAACAATCTGAGGTAATTAACTCGATTACGCACCCTGCTAATTGTAGCAAGGTTTTAGGCTCTCAATTTAGGGTGTGGGTAAATCTCAACCCCAAGTAGGTAACCTGTCTCAATAAGAATCGAGTCTCTCACTCCAGAGTGAAATATGGAAATTCGTTGGTGTACTTGTTAGGTCGATTTTGTTGGTGTTGTAGTATTTGAATGCGATTAGTTGTGTTTTGTGTGGGTTTAATGTGATTCGCCATCACTAGGAATGTATAGGCTAATAAATATAGAGAAATAACATATAATGAGAGTTGTCGTTGCTGTAGTAACAGATGCATCGCGTTGATCGCAGCGCACCAGGAAGGGGTGTCGGAACTAATTTTAACAGGCGGGATATTTAAATCTGATAGTTTGGATTATGGGTAGGCAAATTTTACAATTTGTCTTAAAATTGTTTATTATATAATTATTTCATTACAAAAAATAAAATTTTATTCCATTTTTTGCAATGAAATAATTATAATTAACAAACAATTTCAAGACACATAATTTAGATAAATAAAAAAACAACACACATTTAAAATTTTTATTAACCTGAACATAATAACAACAAAATTTACCAAAATATTTGTTTATTAAATTAGAACGGTTATTCTATATACATTATTAACTTCCATTAACATTCCATCTTTGGATTCAATTATCGAAGATCACTTAAAATTGTACATTAGTTATATTCTTATTTTATAATCTATCTGTTAAAACTGTATAAAAAATTACATTATATTTGAGAAAGCTAATCCAATATCACATCAAATTGCACATTATTTTAAAATTATTGACAAAAACAACAAATATTTCAATAAAAAGGAGTTAAAAACTAGATTTGCGATTTTCATGATCCATGAAGACAAGAACAGGTCTGAAACAAAAAAAAATTAAACGCAGTACATTTTTACAAAAAAAAAAGAATTATTGTTGTTTGTTAGTCCTCTTACCATCATTATAATATTTTTTAATTAATAAGGGGACGCAAACTTCTATGAGCTGAGAAAATACATATGATTTATGTTATTGACAGGTGAACCAATCAAAATTAATATGACCTTTTGCAAAGAGTTCAGTTTTTTCAATAATATTCTCTACATGTCCTAAAAGTGGTAAAATATAGAATAAAATGTCATGCAGCATTGAAAGAAATTTAATGACTTCCCTGTGTACATAAATCAGACACGTTTTATCATCTTTTTTTTTTTTGAAAGTGAACGTCTAAAATGACTGTCTGCAAATTAGCATCACATTCTTTGCAATTAAAAGTTGTAATTTTTTTAACAACAAAACCAGAAACATAGCTTATTGCCTGAGTATCAAAATTTGAATCATTTAATTCTGAATCTAAAAACGGGAATTAAATATTTTCCAATTCATTATTTATATTAGAATTTAATGGTTTTGGTTCATTATGAAAATTTAAAAAAGAATTTAGGTTTTCTAATAAAGTATAGTCATCTGCTTCACAATTTGTGTTGTAGTTTTTGGAAGAAACTAAACTATTTAAAATTGACTTTTTCAAAGCCGATATAAATTGGTAACAGTTTGGATAGGTATTGGCTGTACCATACTGCCGGATTGCCCCAAACATATTTTCAACTGGGTCCTGATTTAAAGAACGCGTTCTAATAAATTTGAATCCTAATTTCCAACATTCTCTTGTTAACAATTTGACACCAATAATAGTAGTTAACCAAGATATTTTAAAAGGCATTTTGGTTTTCATAGCCTTCTCATTTTTCGGTAAAAACTGCCAAGATTTTATTTTTGGCAACATAGAATTCCAAAAAAGCAGTTGGTTTGACTTTTTTGAAACACACCGTCTAAGAGCCTTACCATCATTGAAGGTTGGTTTCCTACCATTGAAACTGTCAAATAACTTATCAATAAATTCAGCAGTATAGATAGCCTCTGATGGTAATTTACCAGGAACAATTAAAATTTCAATGGTAGCAGCCATAGTGTGGCTCATTATTTTTGCAGCAATTGAAACTTTCATTTTAATTTTACTGTTTCTACGAAGATCAAAGAATGATTCTTTAATTTTGTGCAAAGTCTGAAATTTTTTGTTTTATCAATATAAAAAGCATTTTTAATATGTTGTAACTTTGCACAATTATGGTTATCAAAATAAATATCATAATTAAATAAAGCATTTCTCGTACATTTCAAAAGATGAAGAGGGTCATATAAAGTTATTATTTTCTTTTTATTGACAAAAAATAAGCACCAATTTTCCAGTGTCTACTTAGTTGTCTCAGAGCTGCTCGATTTGTATTCCCTAGATCACAAACAGTTGCCATTACATTTAATCCTACCTCTACAATAATCAATTTCAAATCTTCAGTTTTAACCTGATCCTTAGTAAAATAATAAGCCACTGGCTGCTTTATCCAATCCATTAATTACAAACATACTAATGCATTATTGGCAGGTTGTAACTTTCTGCCTAAATTGCTACCAAGATCTACAAATCCTACAACTTTATCGCTAGCCACAACCAAAGTCGATTGTTCTTTTAAAGCTATTTCATCAAATAACAAGATACATTTTTTGTATATTTTCTTCATTTTGACAACCCTTTCTTTAAGCCAATCAAAAATTCCTTTATTAATTCCAGTTTCAAATGAGACTGATCTTAGAAGTGACTGGGAAAAGCTATAAAAACGTTTTTAAAAATTATATGCTCGTGGTCTCTTTTTATAAATGGCTAATGAAAGGGCCTTATCTGTTATTGACCAAGAAGGTCTATATTTCTTACAGTTATCAGTACTACTTTTCAAAAAATCCATGCCTGCTGGATCTAATTTTCGAATAAAAATTTTGAAATAACTTTGATTCAGACAATTTTGTTATTTCTAGTGATAAGTGCCTTTTTTAATTTACAAATTATATTTCTCGGATCTTTATTGATATAATACATTTTCTTCTTCTTGGGAGTTAGATTATTGACTCTAGTTTCATTTATTTTAATTAAAATACTGTTGCGAGGTCACCAACTCAAAGCCGGCCCTGTCTCTCTACTGTAAATTTTGGTGGCTGCGCTCCTTTCGAGAACATTATCGAAAATCCGCTTTGTGTACGCATAGGACGAGCGCAGAAAATACTAGAATTGTCGAGAGGTAAGAAGGACTATATATACGCGGGTTTTTGAGCGGGTTAGGACTTAGTTCGAGAGAATTATTGAAACAGTTAGTTCGAGAGAATTAGTGGAACGGACCGTAAAGACTTAGTTCTTAGTAATCGGACTGTGAATAAAATAGTGAAGATGAATAGTGTAATATCCAAGTGGTAAAAATAAATTAGAACTATTAAACCGAGTGTAAATAAATTAGTAGTAGTTTAATAAGTAATTAGCCATAGCATTGTGTATAATTTTATTCCACCGTTAAAAACAGTTTAAATAAATAACAAAAACATTACATTGGTGTCAGATGTGGAGTAATATAAATAAATAATTACGTAAAAATGGCTAAGAGACTAAGTGAGCTGAAAGTGACGGAACTAAAAGCAGAATTGGAAACGTCCGGAAGGAAGAGTGAATTAGTTGAAATATTGAAAATATCACTGGAAATTGACGGCTTGGATCCGGATACACATTTATTCAACGACGAGGCTTCCACTTTAATCTCGTCAATTTCCGCTATGGACGAGAAGATTTCTGCTAACATTTCCGCTATGGACGAGAAGATATCTACTATGAGGAACGATATTTCTGCTAATATGGACGAGAAGATTTCTACCATAAAGAACGATATTTCTGCCGATATCTTATCACTGAAAAAAGACATTGCCGCGAAAGTCGAAAATAAAATTTCGCCTCTAAAAGCAGATATTGAGAAAATGGTGAATAAGATAATGGCAATGGACGAGAAAATCCAGGAGTTGGAGAGGAAAATGGCAGATTCAAGAACACAAAACACGCCAGCAGAAGAAAAGAAGATCGAACAAATAAAACCATGCAAGCTAGAAGCACACCCCAAGACAGAAGATATTGGCAATTTTGCCCGAGTCAAGGCCCCAACGTTCGATGGAAAGATGTCGTGGACCAATTATGTTAAACAGTTTGAAGCAGCCGCTAGAGCGAATAATTGGTCTGATAAGGAGAAGGCAACGAACGTAACAATCGCGCTTCGGGGAGATGCCTTAGATGTGCTTCAGACGATACCCCTTGAAGAAACGGATGACTTCGAGCAGCTGAAGAAGAGGTTGGTCACGAACATCTAGAACACTTATACCAATCTCAGAAGAAGAACCGAAAGCAGAAACGGGACGAAACTCTTCAAGAAAATGAAGTGTATATCGCCCGACTAGTTCGATTTGCTTATCCATCAGCGCCGGAAAACATGATGGAATGTCTGGGCATCCAGGCCTTTATTGATGGCTTACGCGACCCTGATATGCAGAGGACGCTTCGTTTGGCGCATTCCAAAACATTGGTCGATGCATTAACTGCTGCTCTTGAATATGAAGCAGCCACGAAGGCTTCGGGGTACAACAAAGTCAGGACCATTCAAGAAGAAGGTGACTAAGATAGACTTGACTAGATCGTCAACTTGATAAAAAGCATGGTAGACAAAAGGCCGAAGAATATTAGATGTTGGAATTGTGGCGAGCTAGGGCACGTACGCAGTTCGTGTAAGCGCCCTAGGACTCCAGCAAACAAAGAAGCCCAGAATCAGGAAAACTAGAACAGGTCGGCCACGAGGGGACAGTACCGACCCAGGATCGTTCCAAAGACCCTCTCATACTGATAGCTTCTCTCTGATGCCATAACGAAAGTGTATATGTGGTTAGCGAAGTGAATGGCAAGAAATATACTCTGCTGGTAGACACTGGAGCAACTAGAACCATTATACGGGAATATTATAATGGAACTACCAGATTCTGCGTAGACTATCGTCAGCTATCCTTTGCCTCGAATCGACGATACTCTGGTCACTTTGGCCGGCAGCAAACTGTTTTCCACCTTGGACTTGGAGTCCGGTTATTGACAAGTAGAAATGGACCCAGAAGACAAGAGAAAACTGCTTTTACCGCCGGATCTGGATTATGGGAGTTCAACGTCATGCCATTCGGGCTCTGTAATGCGCCCGCGACATTTGAAAGACTCATGGAAAATGTCTTGAGAGGGTTATCTTGGAAAGACATTTGAGGAGCACCTGAAGAACTTGGAAGACGTATTCAAACGACTTCAAGCTGCCCAGCTAATGTTGAACCCGAAGAAATGTCAGCTATTCCAAAACCGAGTCAACTATCTGGGTCATATTGTGAAAAATGAAGGAGTGGGGTGGATCCAGAGACAATTGCTTCCATCAAGCAATGGCCGCAACCTACCGACAAATATCAAGTTAGGAGCTTTCTTGGACTTTGCACATACTATCGAAGGTTCATAAGGGAGTTTGGAGATATTGCCAAGCCACTAACTCGACTCACAGAAGAAACCAGAACTTTTCATTGAGATGAAGAATGTCAAACTGGTTTTGAAACCCTGAAGTGTCGATTAACCACGGCGCCGATACTAGGATATCCGTTACCAGAGGAAGACTCCATTCTTGACACGGATGCAAGTAACGTAGGGATTGGAGGAGTGCTCTCACAGATCCAAGGAGGACAGGAAAGAGTGCTGGGATATTTCAGTAAAGTCCTCACCAAACCAGAACTCAACTACTGCGCCATGAGAAGAGAACTTTGGGCGGTAGTGAAGTATGTGGAACACTTTTACCAGTATCTGTTTGGAAGGAAATTCTTGATACGGACTGATCATGCAGCACTCAAGTGGTTGATGCATTTCATGAATCCCGAGGGCCAGATCGCTAGATGGATTGAACGTCTTCAAGTGTACGATTTCAACATCGAACATCGAACATCGGGCTGGTGTGAGCCACCGAAATGCCGACTCTTTGTCTAGACGGCCGTGCCCAGAAGACTGTTCCCACTGCAACAAGGCAGAATCTAAGGAAAATTAAACTAATCCTGAATCCCACTCACCCTTGCCTCTCCATTAATCAGCCATTATTATTTTTGACACTTTCACTTTGACTTTGAAAACCACAACCCAGATTGACACCAACCAATGTGTGATTGATTTTGTATATTTTCATTTTTAATGACTTATAAGTTAATATACTAGGATATTTCATAATATTTATCGACATTAAAGACGATATGTTGAAGTGTAATGCAATTTATAATATTTTATTCTATTTTTCTTATGAAAAACAATCTTGTAGTTCGCGTGACGGTAGCGACTCGATGTGCGGGCTAGTTGAGCAGAAACTATACTTCAATCCGTCTCTTTTTTTTGTCTATGCTAATATATATATATATATATATATATATAATAGGTTTTATATATCTTAGGGATTCCGTCGTAAGGAGGGCTGAATTAAACTCTTATTTACTACCCAACGTTTCGAAAATTTTTATTTTCTTTTTCAAGGCTGAAATATGAACATTTTTTTGGTAGGTATATCTTTTGTAGAATAATTTTTTTAAAACTTACGTGTAAAGTGAGTCAATAATTTACATCTACCGTCAAGAATTCCCTTTTGTTTATTTATATATATATATATATATATATATATATATATATATATATATATATATATATATATATATATATATATATATATAGTGGAATTAATTAGAAACAGTTAGTTTCATTTAAAAAACTGAATCTTAGTATTTGGCAATTAGTTATCGATCAGTTTCATAGCCTTGAACAAGAAAATACTAATGTGTAAAGTTGGCTATCGACTTCAAAGTTTACCGGCTTTGTTTGAGTTAACGTACATGGTCGCCGGGTTCGGTGAAATTGAAAGATTTGTGAGCTCTGCCTTCGGAGTTTCTGCGTTGGTAGTCGGATAGAAAAGTTTTTCATGTTAAAAATTTCACATTGTAACGTGAAAAGCATCCCTAAAGCAGTTTCTATTCATATGGAAAATTTATAGCTCCTCACGACAATCTATTTTCTACACTGAAAATATTTATACTACCAAATAAATTGTTTTTGCTTTCACTATGTGAAAAATCAGTGATTCACTAAAATGTATTAAGAAAATGTGAATTAAAACTTTCATAGTTGACACAAATGAAGACTTGGACCATTTACGTATATTTTGCAGCTTCTAAAACAGTTCAAATTCTGTTTAATCTACAGATTGTTGGTATGGATGCAAGAGTTCGAGGAATTATTTGAATGTTATTCCTCCCGTAATCATGCTTACACTGAAATGCTGATTAACCTCTATACATCGGTCAGAAATTGTTCCAGTCCCGATTGTAAACAAATACGAAAAATTATTTGTTCGTACTCAGACGGAAGCACTTTGGAGAGGAATTAATATAACCATCACTACTAAAAATCCCTCCAATCAAACTAGTGGCCTTTATAGAAGACACGAAGCTTCTGGAATGGAAATAGATAACATGGGAAATGGTACAAAGATTCAGTTCAAGTGCCTGGGCTGATGAGCACCATCCAAATATATGAATGAATGAATTTGTTCGTCAATCAAACGGCTCGACATTTTTTCATTAACTGAATATGTCTCAAGTTATTACTATATAGACAATTGAATACCAGCACCAGCAAAAATTTAGAATAAATGTCTGGATAGGTGTAATCGGCAATCAACTACTGGGTCCTGTAGATTTACCTGACTGTTTAACAGGACAGGATTGCTTCTGAACTGATCATTTTAGTCGAGTAGTTCGTCAATATTTCTACACTACGTATGGAAATCGATGGTAGTAGACTTCTTATTTGGTTTCCTTGCAAAGCAGAAAGAGTTTAAATAAATATGTGTAGACCTATTATCTACATGACACATATAAATACTTTTTCTCATTGTATTTCTATATTTCTATTTATTTTTTCCGTGCCCTTTATTTCCGTAAATTCGAACGACAAATATACCCATCTCAATCATGATAAAAGCAAAGGCGAATGGTCGGCATCACAAATATATTTATTCGAATTTATCTCGGATTTTATTTCAAGCCTATTTCATGATAGGATCGCGTTTAATGTCTTTTATTTTCTGTTTGAACTCCTAATCGATATGCACGTAATGGGTTCTTTAGAACGAAAGACTCAAGTGAAGATCGATAATTGTCTGGCACACGGACGAAAATTTTTAGCCGCATGTTAAACGGACAAAAAGGTGGAAAAAATGTTAACAATTAATTTGCTATTGTTAGGTGGTTCAGACAGGGAAAGGTCTCCCTGACAGCTTTTGATGAAAGCGTGAGACAGAAACGTGATTAAAATGGATAGTGATGATGTTCGCTACATTCCAGCAAAATTATTAGTCGATTTATCCAGTCAATGTCGGGAGCTTACCGAACATAAAAGACCATTTTACATTTTATAAATTTACAAATAACTTCAAATAAGTTTTTTTATGGATAAATTGAAAAAAAACTAGATAAGGCTTAAATAAATGAAATGAAATGAATTTTACAATCTCCTAGCAATTGTCCGAAAAATTGAGTTCCCCAAAACATATTTTTTTGAACGTTTTTGGTGAGAGAAACAACTCCTTCTTGCAAAAGGCTTATCCATCTTATCCGTACAGTAAACATGATATCTCTTGGATATCCAAGAACTATCCAGAATATTCAAATATGACCTAAAATTCGGGAAAATCAATCATTTTTGGGATTAGCCTATGGGCAATTTATAATTAAATTTATTAACTGGATTCTTGTGTCAATTGTGGCCATGGGAATTAATATGAAAGAAAATGTTATAACAGCTGGACCGGGAAATGGTTGCCCTGTTGTTATTAGAGGATAGTGCTAGAAATCCCTTGAATATATATGGATATCGTTTTTTTTTAATATAAAAAAATGTGTGCCAATTTGAACTAACCCCAGGCTTGCTTGGAAATTTAAAGTAATTTATCATAGCTTTGGCTGGGATTTTAATGAATTTGCAGTTTTTAAAGTTTAAAATGACCAATTTCAACAATCCCACTTAATATAATTAATGGTTTGGGCTGGGAATTTAACCAAATGCACACTGGGAGCTCGGATTTCTAAGAAATGTGTAGGAAAAACTGAAAACTGAGTATAGCTGGGAATTCTATCAATTTCCATTTTATAAATGTCAAATTTCAACAGCTCCACTCAATACAATTTATATCCAGTATTTTACCAAATTTGCATTAAAAACTGGAAATTCATTAAATTTATAGCTGCAGGTGGGATTTTTATTAATCTGCAGTTCAAAATGAACAATTTCAACAACTCTGCTTAATATAATCTATAGATTAAGCTGGGAATTTAACCAAATTTACAGTTTGAACTGGGACTTTTACAAAATTTTGCAGGAAAAACTGAGAATTCAGAAAATTTGTCGATTTTATCAATTTACGATTTATAAAGGCAAATTTCAATAGAATGCATAATTTATGCTGGGAATTTAACGAATTCACAATTTGGAAATTTACTGAATGTACCTATAGCTGTTACATGGATTTTCATGCATTTACATCTTATAATGGTAGATTTCAACAGTGCCACTTTATACAGTTTATAGTTTAACAGTTCATACTGTAACGACCCCACTTAATACAATTAGGCTGTAATTTTCATGAATTTACATATAAAAATGGCAATTTCAACTGTCCCACTTAATAAAGTTCATAGGTCAACCAAATTTACAGAAAAAGCTTAGAATTCATTAAATTTATAGCTTAAGTTTAGATTTTCATCACTTTATAGCTTAGAATGGTAAATTTCAACAGTCCCACTTTATACAATTATTCATTGTTTAAGCTGCAAATTGAATCAAATTCACTGTTTAAATTGGGATTTTCACCAAATTTGCAAATTTATAGCTATAGCTGGGATTTTTATGAATCTAAATCTTATAATAATAAATTTCAACGGTCCCACTTTATACAATTTCCAGTTTAAGCTGGGAATTTAACCAAATTCACTGTTTAAACTGGAATTTTCACCAAATTTGCAGGAAAATTGGAAATTCACCAAATTTATAGCTATAGCTGAAATCAATTTATCAATTTTCAACTGCTCCACTCAATACAATTCATATCCACCGCTTGGTATTCGACCAAATTACTGTTTCAACTAGGATTTTCACCAATTTTGCATTAAAAACTGGAAATCCATTAAATTTATAGATACAGGTGGAATTTTTATTAATATGACCAGTTTCAACAGCTCTGCTTAATACAATACATAGATTGCGATGGTAATTTAACCAAATTTACAATTTGAACTGGGACTTTTACAAAATTTTGCAGGAAAAACTGAGAATTCAAAAAATGTAGAGATTTTTATCAATTTGAGATTTATAGAGGCAAATTTCAATAGAATTCATAGTTTAAGCTGGGAATTCAACAAATTCGCAAGAAAATTTGGAAATTCACTGAATTTATAGCTGAACAATGGATGTCCCCAAATTTACATCTTATTATGGTAGATTTCACCAGTTTATATAGTTTATATAGTTTATAGTTTTACAGTTCATAGTGTAACGACCCCTTTTAATACAAGTAGGCTGTAATTTTCATAAATTTACATATAAAAATGGCAATTTTAACTATCCCACTCAAGAAAATTCATAGGTCAACCAAATTTACAGAAAAAGCTTAGTATTCATTAAATTTATATCTTAAGTTTAGATTTTCATCACTTCACAGCTTAGAATGGTAAATTTCAATAGTCCCACTTTATACAATTATTCATAGTTTAAGCTGCGAATTCGATCAAATTCACTGTTTAAATTTGGATTTTCACCAAATTTGCGGGAAAAACTGAAAATTGACAGAATTTATAGCTATAGCTGGGGTTTTTATAAATCTAAAGCTTACAATAATAAATTTCAACGGTCCCGCTTTACACAATTTTCAGTTTAAGCTGGGAATTGAACCAAATTCAGTGTTTAAACTGGAATTTTCACCAAATTTGCAGGAAAAACTCAAAATTGACTAAATTAATAGCTATAGCTGGAATTTTCATCAATTTTCATTTTAAAAATCCCAAATTTCAACTGCTCCACTTAATAAAATTCATATCCAACGCATGGTATTCGACCAAATTTACTGTTTCAACTGGGATTTTTACCAAATTTGCATTAAAAACTGGAAATTCATTAAATAGCTACAGGTGGGATTTTGATTAATCTGCAGTTTAATATGAACAATTTCAACAGCTCCGCTTAATACAACCTAGATTGAGCTGGGAATTCAACCAAATTTACAGTTTGAACTGGGACTTTTAGGAAATTTTGCAGGAAAAACTGAGAATTCAGAAAATTTATAGATTTTTATCAATTTACGATATATGAAGGCAAATTTCAATGGAGTTCATAGTTTAAGCTGGGAGTTTAACAAATTCACTAGAAAATTTGGAAATTTACTGAATTTATAGCTGTAACATGGATTTTCCCAAATTTTCATCATACAATGGTAGATTTTGAGAGTACCACTTTATACAGTTTATAGTTAAACAGTTCATAGTGTAATGACCCCACTTAATACAATTAGGCTGTAATTTACATATCAAAATGGCAAATTTGGTAAAAAACCCAGTTGAAATAGTAAATTTGGTCGAATACCATGCGTTGGATATGAATTGTATTAAGTGGAGCAGTTGAAATTTGGGATTTTTAAATGAAAATTGATAAAAACTCCAGCTATAGCTATAAATTTAGTCAATTTTGAGTTTTTCCTGAAAATTTGTGAAAATTTCAGTTTAAACAGTGAATTTGGTTAAATTCCCAGCTTAAACTAAAAATTGTGTAAAGTGAGACAGTTCAAATTTATCATTATAAGCTTTAGATTCATAAAAACCCCAGCTATAGCTACGACTTTAGTCAATTTTCAGTTTTTCCTGCAAATTTGGTGAAAATCCAAATTCAAGCAGTGAATTTGATTGAATTCTCAGCTTAAACTATGAATTGTATAAAGTGGGACTGTTGAAATTTACCATTCTAAGCTCTAAAGTGATGAAAATCTAAACTTAAGCTATAAATTTAATGAATTCTGAGCTTTTTCTGTAAATTTGGTTGACCTATGCACTTTATTGAGTTGGACAGTTAAAACTTGCCATTTTTATATGTAAATTCATGAAAATTACAGCCTAATTGTAATAAGTGGGGTCGTTACAGTATGAACTGTTGAACTATAAACTGTATAAAGTGGGCACTGTTAAAATCTACCATTATAAGCTGTAAATTTGGGAAAATCTATGTTACAGCTATAAATTCAGTAAATTTCCAAATTTTTTTGTGAATTTGTTAAATTCCAAGCATAAACTATGAATTCTATTGAAATTTGCCTTTATGAATCGTAAATTGATACAAATCTATAAATTTTGTGAATTCCCAGTTTTTCCTGCAAAATTCTCTAAAAGTGTCAGTTCAAATTGTAAATTTGGTTAAATTCCCAGCTCAATCTATGAATTGTATTAAGCAGAGCAGTTGAAATTGGTAATTTTGAACTGCATATTAATAAAAATCCCACCTGTAGCTATAAATTTAATGAATATCAAGTTTTTCCTGCAAATTTGGTGAAGATCCCAATTTAAACAGTGAATTTGGTCGAATTCTCAGCTCAAACTATGAATTGTATAAAGTGGGACTGTTGAAATTTACCATTCTAAGCTCTAAAGTGATGAAAATCTAAACTTAAGCTATAAATTTAATGAATTCTGAGCTTTTTCTGTAAATTTGGTTGACCTATGAAATTTATTGAGTGGGACAGTTAAAATTTGCCGTTTTGATATGTAAATTACAGCCTAATTGTATTAAGAGGGGTCGTTACACTATGAACTGTTAAACTATAAAGTGGTACTGTTGAAATATACCATTATAAGAGGTATATTCATGAAAATTCATAATTCAGTGAATTTCCAAATTTTCTTGTGAATTTCTTGAATTACAGGTTGAACTATGAACTCTATTGAAATTTGCCCTCATAAATAGTAAATTGATACAAATCTATAAATTTTGTGAATTCCCAGTTTTTTCTGCAAAATTCTATGAGAGTCCCAGTTCAAATTGTAAATTTGGTTAAATTCCCAGCTCCATCTATGAATTGTATTAAGCAGAGCTGTTGA